>BROG01000141.1:972500-1330024 GCA_030159075.1 Atrina japonica | reverse complement strand
ACTCATATGGAGATGTCACCAAATTCCAGTGATGGGCTGCAGATTTTGGTCTATGCTTGGCACTTACGGCTGACACCTACTGTGACACGGGACTTCGGTTTTTTCTGTCTCATCTGAAGGACAGGAAAAGCCAGTCACCTCTACCGAGGCTTGAACCTGTGACCTTCCGGTTGCGAATAAAGCACTCTACTGTGGAGCCAGACGACTCTTGGCATGGCACGTAAAAGAACCCTCACTTTGTACAATGTATCTGGTTGAATTTAGTGATTCTGTCTTACTAGTCAGTTGGAAACAAATTTTATTAGTCTTATGACAAATTCATTAGCCCAAACTGGTTCGATGAATTGGCACATTTTTACTGAATCTGTCAAGAGTCAAAGCAACTATGATTATCATATAGTTTTGAGTTCAGAAAAAAAATTAAGAGGCTGAGTGATTAGATAATTCTGGTGTTCAATGTACATGTACAGCAGTTTCATTTATCATTGTTCGTCTTCATACTGATACTGTAATGTTTATACAGAATTTTTACTAGTTAACTGGACTAGCTGAAATCGAAGCACAACCTTGACTAGTCCGCTGCAAAAGTTACTAGTCTGGGACTGGCGGATTACTGCTAATTTCAAACCTTGTCACGTAGAATGGGTAAAATTTTGTGGCACTGCACCTAAATCTCTTGACTATTCCATACTTGAAAAATTCTTACCGAGATGAAAAACAAAATGTACAAGAAACATTTCACTTAAAGCTAATGATGTTGTTACAACACTGTTTCGGCAGGAGTCAACAATAATGAAAATTTCCACTTGTCCTACAGGCACCAAATGTCACAGAGACAAATAACTGTCTCTGCTGGGAATTGAACCTAGGGCCCCTGGATTATAAATCTGGTGCCCTACCAATTGAGCTAAAGGGGTAACCCCACTAGCCAAGCTAGTAGGAACACCATTTAACCACTGCTACAGTAGTATTGAAATCTACTTGTCTGAATACAAAAATTACTTATCTGAAAATCAAGTGTTACATTGAAAATCTATATTATTTTATGCTTAAAAAAGAATAATCATTATTGAATTAATTTTTGTCTTCAGCAATTTCACTTGTCCTTTTGGACAAGTGAGAAGTAATGTTCATCTGCTTGTCTGAACACAAAATGGACTTATCCTGGACAAACCTTAATGTTGAATTCTGTTAGGGGAATACATTTGCAACACCAGCACTCTGCAGCAGTTAAAATTATTGCCAATGCAATTACTAATGAAGTTATACATGTATATGTACATGTATTGGTATGTTGAGTTGCCTTTTCATTGGCTGTTGTTGAAACATCTGTACCAATTGTGACGAGGATTCGTTCCTCACACATTTCATTTGGATTTGACTGTAGACACATGGTGGGTGTGACCGGTCGACGGGAGATGCTTACTCCTCCATGGCACCTGATTCCAGCTCTTGGTTTCCAGAGGTCGGTGTTTGTCCATTTGTACCAGATTTGTACCTATATCCTGGACATCCTAAAGATTTATACTTTGGTATCTGAGATTTTTTATGTTAAGTCACTTTATTATAGCTGACATTGAAACTGAAATTATACAAAAAAATCTGCAAGTGTAAATTGTTTTACAACTAGTGCTTTTGATTTATTAAAGTTTAATTACAAATATTCAAATGAGTCATTACACTTGAATAATAAAATCCATATCTAGTTAATTATTGAAAAGAACATTAATTTGTCTTACCTGGAAAAGATAATTTTTGCATGCATGTAGATTTTCGTCGGAATGAATTAAATTTCTGAATAATATTAAATGCATATATATATATAAATCATAACACTTCAAGAACGTTGACTGTTTACATGTTCTCACTAAGTCTTACTTTTTCATCAAGGAGCCTCAATTAAAGAATTGTACATGTACTTAGATATGAAATTATGTAAAGCAGAAAAATAAATAAATACCTAACTTTAGGCATAATGGTACATGTATAAGGTGAAATTTGCCCAGATCTAAGAAGAAAACTTTGTGCTACTGATTATTTTGTTATTGTACAAGTATTTGTTTACATGTTACATGTAGGTATTGAATGATCTATAGTCTAAGCCAAGTAAGCTAGGCCCGCTGGTTTTGGCTGATTTAGTGATTAAAATAAAATGGTTGATGCCTACCAATTAAATTTAATGTAGCAGTATCCTATGCATACTGAAGTACTTAGTACATTAAACTTTTGCAATGGGCTACTATAGGTCAGCAATGGGCTACTATAGGTCATGCTTTTATCATAATCTCACTTAAGACCTGGGCCGGTATTCATAAAGATTCTTAGTCTATACTTAAGTATGAAAAAATACTTAAGTAACTTTTTTCTTACTTAAATGGTTAAGGAATTTCTCAAAATACTTAAAAGTAACTTTTTTCTTAGCACTTAAGAATGGTTAAATAAAAGAATTAAATGATTAAGTTTTCTTTTTCATTTTCAGAGAAATGCCATGTTAGAGAAGAAATTTTAAAGGAAAGTTGTAACAAAAAACCTAATAATTCTGTAATGTAAACTTTAGTACAGGCAGTGTGACTTTGCGGGAGACTTTTTATATGAAAATAAAATAAGAAATTAATATCTTGAAAGAAATTCAACTCTGGTTAAGCCTGTCACTCTGAAAATGCCTGTTACATGCATGCAATAACTGCAGAAATTGATCAAGTTTATTATAGGAGGATATCAGGTCAGTATTAATCTCAGAAAAAAAAACGGTCATCTTGAGTTTCATTCGGCTTTATTCACGCTTTGATGGGTACCAAATCGATGTTTTGGTTGGCAAAATCTATTTACAAACTAGGCTTTCCCCGGATTTCCCGTTGGTAAGCATCTTTGTACACTTAAGAATTATTCTTATTACTACTAGCTTTAAGTTATAAACTTAAGAATTTTACTGGCCCATGTACTGGGAATTGAACCTAGGACTGTCTTTGTGATATTACACTGCAATTAAGAAAAACTTATTTGTCTTAGGGATGATTAAGTTGACGATTTTAAAGAAAAAATAATTATTAGTTTATATTCGATTTTAACACTGTGTTACTGCTAGGTCAGTATTTGTTTTTCCTGCAGTTTAAATTTAGCTCCTTGGAAATGAGTGATCTTTAATGGATACTGGTTTATAATTTAGCCCAAATGAGTGATCTGGGAATTGAAACCTATTTAGCTCCTTGGACTGAGTGATCCACCACAAATGGTTTTTTATTGTAGTTTAAATTTAGATAGTTACTGACCACTTGCAATAAATTGTATCTCCTTGGAAATGAGTGATCTGACCACTTGAAAAACTTACAGTACACACACTTTTTTATTGTAGTTTTCAGCTCCTTGGATGATAAGTTGCACAATGATTTTAAAGAAAAAAGTGATAATTGAGTGTTTTATTGTTTTAAATTTAGCGGATTTCTGACCACACTGATGTTTTATTGTAGTTTAAATTTAGCTCTGCTGAGCACAATGATCAGTATTTAGTTTTTCCACTTGCACAATGATTTAAAAATTTAGCTCCTTGGAAATGAAGTGATAATGACTTGGAAAAAATTTAGCTCCTTTGGAACTGAGTGATCTGACCACTTGCACAATGATGTTTTATTGTAGTTTAAATTTGGAAATGCTCCACTTGGAAATTTAAATTTAGAGTGATCTGACCACTTGCACAATGATGATGTTTTAAATTTAGCTCCTTGGATGATGTAGTGTTTAAATTTAGCTCCTTGGAAAAATGAGTGATCTGACCACTTGCACAATGATGTTTTATTGTAGTTTAAATTTAGCTCCTTGGAAATGAGTGATCTGACCACTTGCACAATGATGTTTTATTGTAGTTTAAATTTAGCTCCTTGGAAATGAGTGATCTGACCACTTGCACAATGATGTTTTATTGTAGTTTAAATTTAGCTCCTTGGAAATGAGTGATCTGACCACTTGCACAATGATGTTTTATTGTAGTTTAAATTTAGCTCCTTGGAAATGAGTGATCTGACCATGGAATTGTAGTTTTAAATTTAGCTCCTTGGAGTGATGATCTGACCACTTGCACAATGATGTTTTATTGCAGTTTAAATTTAGCTCCTTGGAAATGAGTGATCTGACCACTTACACAATGATGATGTTTTTATTGTCCCTGTTGATTCTGACCACTTGCACAATTTAGCTCCTTGAGTGATCTGACCACTTGCAAATGATGTTTTATTGTAGTTTAAATTTAGCTGACCACTTTACACAATGATGTTTTATTGTAGTTTAAATTTATTGTAGTTTAAATTTAGCTTTAAATTTAGCTCTTGGAAAAATGAGTGATCTGACCACTTGCACAGTGATGTTTTATTGTAGTTTAAATTTAGCTCCTTGGAAAAGATGCTGACCACTTGGAAATGAGTGATGAAGTGATCTGACCCACTTGCACAATGATGTTTTATTGTAGTCCTTGGAAATTTATCTGACCACTCACAATTGTTTTATTGTAAAATGCTCCTTGGAAAAATGTGATCTGACAATGATGTTTTATTGTAGTTTTACTTGCACACAGTGATGTTTTATTGCAGTTTAAATTTAGCTCCTTGGAATCTGACCACTTGCAGATGTTTTATTTGACCAAATGAGTACACCACTTGCAATGATGTTTTATTGTAGTTTAAATTTAGCTCCTTGGAAATGAGTGATCTGACCACTTGCACAATGATGTTTTATTGCAGTTTAAATTTAGCTCCTTGGAAATGAGTGATCTGACCACTTACACAATGATGTTTTATTGTAGTTTAAATTTAGCTCCTTGGAAATGAGTGAGTGATGATGTTTTCTGTAGTTTTACCAAATTACACAACAATGATGTTTTATTGTTTTATTCCTTGTAGTTCTAACCTTGCCAATTTTTTATTGTAGCTCCTTGGAAATGAGTGATCTGGACCAATTGCTGACTCCTTGGACTTGCACAATGATGTTTTATTGTAGTTTAAATTTTAGCTCCTTGGAAATGAGTTGATCTGACCACTTGCACAATGATGTTTTTTATTGCAGTTTAAATTTAGCTCCTTGGAAATGAGTGATCTGACCACTTACATATGTGATTGTTTTATTTAGTAGTTTAAAATTTATTGCTTTAGCTTGGAAATGAGTGATCTGAGTGATGATGATTGTAGTTTAAATTTAGCACTTACACACTTGACAATGATTTTTTATTGTAGTTTAAATTTAGCTCCTTGGAAAAAATGAGTGAGTGACCCTTGCCACTGTCCAGTTTTTAAATTTAGCACAATGATGTTTTGCACATTGTAGTTTTAAATTTAGCTCCTTGGAAATGAGTGATCTGACAATGATGTTTTATTGTAGTTTAAATTTAGCACCTTGCACAGTGATGCTCCTTTATGATGACAGTTGTTTTATTGTAAATTTAGCTCCTTGGAAATGAGTGATCTGACCACTTGTGATCTGACTGACACTTGCACAAGTGATGTTTTATTGCAGTTTAAATTTAGCTCCTTGGAAAGTGATTAGACTCCTTGTTTTATTGAAATTTAGCCTGAGTGATCTGACCACTTGCACAGTGATGTTTTATTGTAGTTTAAAATTTAGCTCCTTGGAGTGAAATTGAGTGATCTCCTTGGACCACTTGCACAGTGATGTTTTATTGTAGTTTAAAATTTAGCTCCTTGGAAATGAGTGATCTGACCACTTGCACAATGATGTTTTATTGTAGTTTAAATTTAGCACCTTGGAATTGAGTTATTGCACAATGTGTTAGTTTAAGCTCCTTGGAAATGAGTGATCTCCCCTTGGAAAAATGAGTGATCTGACCACTTGCACAATGATGTTTTATTGTAGTTTAAATTTAGCTCCTTGGAAATGAGTGATCTGACCACTTGCACAATGATGTTTTATTGTAGTTTAAATTTAGATTTGACCACTTGCACTCATCCTTGGAAATGAGTGATCTGACCACTTGCACAATGATGTTTTATTGTGATGTTTTATGAGTGCAGTTTGCCACAATTTGTTTTATTGTAGTTTAAATTTAGCTCCTTGGAAATGAGTGATCTGACCACTTGCACTGACCACTGACCACTTGCACAATGATGTTTTATTGTAGTTTAAATTTAGCTTTGGAAATGCTCCTTGGAAATGATGTGATTGACTCACTTGCACACTATGATGTTTTTATTGTAGTTTAAATTTAGCTCCTTGGATTGGAAACAATGATGATTGTAGTTTAAATTTAGCTGGAAAAATGAGTGATCTGACCCACTTGCACAATGATTTTATTGTAGTTTATTTAGCTCCTTGGAGTGATAACTTTTAGCTCTCCTTGGAAATGAGTGATCTGACCACTTGCACAATGATGTTTTATTGTAGTTTAAATTTAGCTCCTTGGAAATGAGTGATCTGACCACTTGCACAATGATGTTTTATTGCAGTTTAAATTTAGCTCCTTGGAAATGATGTTTTAGTGATTGACTCCTTGGAAAAATGAGTGATCTGACAGTGATGTTTTATTGTAGTTTAAATTTAGCTCCTTGTAGAAATTTAGAAATGTGATCTGACCACTTGCACTCCTTGGTGAGTGATTTTATTGTAGTTTAAAGCTCCTTTAGCTCCTTGGAAATGAGTGATTGTAGTTTAAATTTAGCTGACCACTTGCACAATGATGTTTTATTGTAGTTTAAATTTAGCTCCTTGGAAATGAGTGATCTGACCACTTGCACAATGATGTGAGTTTAAATTTAGTTTGGGGAAATGAGTGATTGTTGCACAATGTTTTTAAATTTAAAATTTAGCTCCTTGGTGATCTGAATGACAATGTGATCTTTTAAAATTTAGCTCCTTGGAAATGAGTGATCTGACCACTTGCACAATGATGTTTTATTGTAGTTTAAATTTAGCTCCTTGGAAAAATGAGTGATCTGACCACTTGCACAATGATGTTTTATTGTAGTTTAAATTTAGCTCCTTGGAAAAATGAGTGATCTGATGTTTTTATTGTAGTTTAAATTTAGCTCCTTGAACCACTTGCACAATGATGTTTTATTGCTAGTTTAAATTTAGCTCCCACTTGAAATGATTGTGATCTGACCCCACTTGCACAATGATGTTTTATTGCAGTTTAAATTTAGCTTTAGCTCCTTGGAAATGTAGTGATCTGGACCACTTGCACAGTGATGTTTTATGTAGTTTAAATTTAGCTCCTTGGATTGTAGACCACTTGCACTTAAATTTAGCTCCTTGGAAATGAGTGATCTGACCACTTGCACAATGATGTTTTATTGCAGTTTAAATTTAGCTCCTTGGAAATGAGTGATCTGACCACTTGCACAATGATGATATGTTTTTTTATTTGTATGTTTAACTTGCACAATTTTTTAGTAGTTTAAATTTATGCTCCTTGGAAAGAAATGAGTGATCTGACCACTTGCACAATGATGTTTTAATGATGTTTTATTGTAGTTTATTGTAATTTAAATTTAGCTCCTTGGAAATGAGTGATCTGACTGACCACTGAGTGCACAATGATGTTTTATTGTAGTTTAAATTTAAAAATGCTCCTTGGAAATGAGTGATCTGACCACTTGCACAATGATGTTTTATTGTAGTTTAAATTTAGCAGTTTAAATTTTTTATTTAGTTTAAATTTAGCTCCTTGGAAATGAGTGATCTGATGTTTTATTGTAGTTTAAATTTAGCTCCTTGGACTTGACCACACATGATGTTTTATTGCAGTTTAAATTTAGCTCCTTGGAAATGAGTGATCTGACCACTTGCACAATGATGTTTTATTGTAGTTTAATTTAAGCTCCTTGGAAATGAGTGTTCTGACCACTACAATTGTTTTAGCTCCTTGGAAATGAGTGATCTCTGACCATGATGTTTTATTGTAGTTTAAATTTAGCTTGGAATTCTAGTGATCTGACACTTGCACAATGATTTTATTGTTTTAAATTGTAGTTTAAACACAATTGTTTTAGTAGTTTAAATTTAGCTCCTTGGAAATGAGTGATCTGACCACTTGCACAATGATGTTTTATTGTAGTTTAAATTTAGAGTCTTTGCAACAATGAATTGTAGTTAAATTTAGAGTGATCTGACCACTTGCACAATGTGATTGTTTTAAATTTAGTAAATGAGTTTGACCACTTGCAAATTGTAGTGCTCTGCTCCTTGGAAATCGTGACTGACACCAACACAAATGTTTTCATGCAGTTTATTGTAGTTTAAATTTAGCACCTTGGAAATGAGTGATCTGACCACTGACAATGATGACCACTCTGCATGTACTGACCATGAATTATTGCAGTTTTTTAGCTCAAATGCACCACTAAATTTAGCTCAGTTGATTGAAACACCACCAACACTTGATCAGTTTAAATTTAGCAGTTTAAACACATTTGATCACTTACACAATAATGTTTTCATGCAGTTTAAATTTAGCACTCTGACCCTGAGTGACCACCTACATGTACACATGAATTATGTTTTCATGCATTTAAATTTAGCAGTTTACTGTAAACACAATTGACCACTAACACAATGATACTTGAAATATCGTATTATTAGAATTCATTTGTCAATTTTAGTGCACATATAGATTTAGCACACTTATGCCTTAGCTTAAAAGTAAACTATTCGATATATTGTGGTTCTAGGAAATAAATTTCTTGCTAATTTCAGAATGACTGTGTTTCATCATTAATTAATACCATCAGACTGTAATAATGTTGAAGGTAAATAAACTTGTATCTACATAAATATTAATAGGCCTTGTCGCGGTTGAAGTTGTTATCTTGGCAATACGATACAGACATCAGAGATCCACCTACGCAGTTTATAGCTGTCTTGGAATGACACAAACATATCAAATTCCCTCACAAATGCCAAAGTTCTCATGCATGAGACTGATGAAGATAAATCAGAGACCGTCATTTCATCAATTGTTTTGTTGATTTGAAGAAATATGAGAACCCTTGCAATTGATTTATTGCCAGGATACAACATTTCACTTTTTTGTTTGTTTTTTTAAATTTTTTTATCATTTCAACAAAAAAACCAGAACAGCGTAAATTTACATGTATAATGTTTAATCAATATTTGCAAATAATTTAATTTTTGTATGAGACAGCAAACTGTGATCGGCTGTTGTATTTATTTTATTTCTGGATAAAATGGTTAGGTCTCTTAGACATGCCCACTTCTGGAAATGCTCTTCGATGTCATGGTAAGGATGTCGTCACACAAAATCAAATGGATGAAGGTCCCAAGCCTTCTAAATCACTTTAAGCTCCCACAATTTGTCGGCTGGACTTATGTCTAACTCTTCATATGCCAACTGTATTTTTCACATAAATCCAAAGGATTTATCATTTCTCAATACATTGCAAAGTTGTTAAAGTTAATCCTTAAATGTTAATTACTTCTCTGGCTTTGAAAGATAATTGCTGTGGTTCAAGGTCACACATGTCAGTCTTGTGGTTCAAGTTCACACATGTCAGTCTTGTTGTTCAAGGCCACATGTTGTCAATCTTGTGGTTCAAGGTCATACATGTTGTCAGTCCTTTGGTTCAAGGTCACACATGTTGTCAGTCCTGTGGTTCAAGGTCACACATGTTGTCAGTCCTGTGGTTCAAATTCACACATGTTAGTCTTGTGGTTCAAGGTCACATATGTTGTCATGATGTTTTGTGTAAATCCATACATAATCAAAGTACATGTAAGCACTGTAGGTTTAATTCATTAACCCCTGAAAAACAATGGACTCTTCTGTAAATCAATGACTTAGGCAAGTCCAAATGTGTCTTTAGGGGTCAATGGGTTAACAGCCCTACACCAATAACAATAATACAGATTACAACTGAAGCAGTTATCTCCCTTGACAACAGTTGCTTTATGACTCTACTGATTACAGAATAATTTGAATTTTGTCTTCAGTATAAATTTCTCGCTGCATTACATACACATTTTTAACGTCATCAATATGTTCATCTAATAGTTTCATGAGGAATTTAATCAATTCACCCCCAAACACACATTTGGACTGGTCTAAGTCATTGATTTACAGAAGGATCCAATGTTCTTCAGGGGTTAATGGAAATGAAGAAATAAAAAGGCCATGTGCTATACTACATGTATGTATATCAGATTAGTGTAGAAATATTCTCTCAAAGATTGCTTTGAACATTTACTTTTAACATTTTCTAGGCACCATGGCAAGTGGGGACCAGTATCTTGCTTCCGTTATTTCTCAGCAGATGACAGAAAAGCCAGCATATGTTGTGATGTACCTCGGCAATGCGATCCTGGACAGGCGTTACCCACCACAGTATGTCATGCCATGGGTCATGGCAGAAGTTAAGCGCAGGAAGGAGGCATTCCGAGAGGTTAGCCTGGATGTCTTACAGCATGTATTGAAAGCGACATGTTGTGACGGGGAGACTGTGATGTTTGAACACAAGTTAACATGCATGACTCGATTTGCCAAAACGCATCAGGATCCACGTTGCTTTGCCTACTTATGGCGGCAAAATCTTTACTGTGATTTTGAGTGCCATGTGTTTCTTGCTCACAAAGAAGAAATCGTAAGTATCATCTCATTATTGAACTCTTTTGTAGTCTGTGTACCTGTCTGTTAATTAGCTCCTCTAATTTGACTTGTTTGAAGAGGCTTTTTTAAAATACATCTTGTGCCTCAAACAAAGTCTGACCTGCCACCTGGGGCAGTGGTGATTGCTGGGCCCTGGCACCATATATTCTTTGACTTTAAGAGTGCTTTATTTAGAATCATATATATATATACAAGTATAATTACAATCGGTACAGTGGAACATTTCTTGAGAGAACAGCCCCTCACCCCACCCCCTGCCACTTAAATGCAGTTTCTCAAAACAGATGGTCTTGTAAAAGAGGGTTTAGTTAAAGGATTATTTGAATGAGTGATTCTCAGAATGTGGTCTCACAAAACAGGTACAGTGAAACTTGTATATAGGGACACAAGAAAACCAGTCTTCATAGGGATGTGGTCTTTATATAGAGGTTGATTTGTTCATAAATGGTACTATTGGAGATAGCAAAAAATGCTCTGTGACCAAGTGGTCTTTATACACAGGTGGTTGCAACAGCAGGTTTTACTGTACATGTAGTCTTTCACAAGAGTGGTCTCAAGAGAGGTTTCACTGTTTACATATTGTATCTGTATGGGACTTGTTTTATATCCTTGTGAATGAGAGATCCAGAGAATTTTTTATCCAGGCTTCTAATCCACTACAGTGGAACCGGCCTTGTGAGACCACCACATCTGACACTAGAATGTGGTCTCTAAAGACAGGTGGTGTCTCAAAAGATGTTTTATCTAAAGGATTATTTAACGAAAATGGTTTTCATAATGTGGTCTCAAAAGACAGGTTCTACTGTATTTGTGTTACCATTTAGTATAGATACCATGTACCTGTATTTGTGTTACCATTTAGTATAGATACCATGTACCTGTATTTGTGTTACCATTTAGTATAGATACCATGTACCTGTATTTGTGTTACCATTTAGTATAGATACCATGTACCTGTATTTGTGTTACCATTTAGTATCTAGATACCATGTACCTGTATTTGTGTTACCATTTAGTATAGATACCATGTACCTGTATTTGTGTTACCATTTAGTATAGATACCATGTACCTGTATTTGTGTTACCATTTAGTATAGATACCATGTACCTGTATTTGTGTTATCATTTAGTATAGATACCATGTACCTGTATTTGTGTTACCATTTAGTATAGATACCATGTACCTGTATTTGTGTTACATTTAGTATAGATACCATGTACCTGTATTTGTGTTACCATTTAGTATAGATACCATGTACTTGTATTTGTGTTACCATTTAGTATCTAGATGCATTTCTACTATGTACATATGCCATGTTGGCAATTTGAAATTTATTTTCAACATCTGTTAGAACTGACAATATTAATGTGCTGATTTCGTTTTTCATTCAAATCAAAATAATAATTCATTAAGATGATTAATGAACTTGAAAAGTTTTAGAGTCAGTATTAAATAAATAATTAGAAAGATATGATGAATTGTAAAAATGATTTAATGCACTCCGAGGTGCAGTTATTCAGCAGAAACTGTTAATAATACATTTCCTTTGTTCCGTGATTTCCGCGATATTTCATTTTGGAATTAATAGGAATAATGACATTAATTCCAGTGGTTTCTGAACTGAAGTTATTGATTTTAATTATTTTTATGTCGCCTGAGTCCATGGAATGCGTTAACTTTTATACATGTATGGTTATGTCCCAAAACCAAAGATTGAAAGGTCGGGGGGGGGGGGGGGGGGGGTGTATTTCTTAACCCTCTGTTTGTTTGTGTGTTTTTCCATGTTTCTTTTTTTTTTTTTTTGGTGCAACATTTTGTTTGCTGTAAAATAACTTAAGTTTCTCTCATCAAATTCTACGATGAATTTTATTCAGTCTAATTAAAAAACCAATCTCTCACTGCTGTGTTCTGATATGTTGCGTAAAGGATCGATCTAACACAATCTGCTATGGGGTCACATGTGAATGACCTCATACATGTAGGTGTGTCATGCACAACCAATGAAAATGAGACTTACATGTATATTTTCATGTTAGTTCTGGTAAGAAAACAGGAGAGAGGAGAGATTGGTTTTTAATTAGATTGAGTTTGATTATGGCCAAGTTGTATGTTTAGCTTGATAATGATCATATTTTATTAAGAATTTATGTATGGCCAAGTTTGGCAATATAAGCAGGAGTTACGGGACTTTCATATCTGTAAAGTCAGCTGAATTATCAGGAGCATTGTTTTTCTCAAAGACTTCTTGTTTAACTTTTTCACCATGATGTCCTGCACCTTTAGTCAGTGTAGGTTTGAGCACCGCTGGATACCAAGGTGATTTTGTGGGAATGTTTGTCAGTTAATTTGCGGAAGGTCTACCCAAGGCGTAACTACCCATTAAAACATTGTAAACCATTTACAGTGAAACTTGTATATAATGACCCTTATAGGGACACAACCTGCAACCATTTACAGTGAAACTTGTATATAATGACCCTTCCAGGGACACAACAAAATCATTGTTTATTGGGAGGTGATCTTCATGTATAGAGGTTGATTTGTACACAAATTCTACAATTGGGGATAGCAAAATACAGTTTGTTATGACCAGGTGATCTTTATACACAGGTGGTCGCTAAAGCAGGTTTTAGTGTAACAGAGAAATTATTGAGTGTATAGTGTAAGACACTATTCAGACAGACAGGCAGATTTGTAATCATCTAGTTTGCATGATGATAATTTTAAAACTTACTTATTAGCAATAAAAAATAATTCACAGAGGAAACAGTTTGCTACATTTGTAGATGAGTACTCCAGTGTTGGTGTCACTAATTTTAATCTCAGTGGAAATGATTGCTAGTAAATGATTTGTACTGACTAACTGATATTAACAGATTTATACCTGTTGAAAAGTTATTGATGTCGAGAAGTCTGTAGACGTCAAATGACTCATGATTATTTACTACATTTGTACATTAAATGTGGGTCTTTTTGACTTTTGGTTTATTTTGCTATTTTTCTATGTAAAACCTTTAGCCTGGGGTCAATTTATGCAGAAATAAAGGAATGATGATAAGACATTTGCATATTTATGTGTTAACCATATAAAATTGTGGTTAAATTTGCCAGTTAGTACAGAAGATATTGCATAATTCCTATCTGAAATTTGCCCAAGTCAGTTGGCGGAATTTGATAATGAGCGACTACATGTAATAGTTATCAAAACAAGAACGTGAATAAGTTGTTTGTTTTTTTTAAAGACATGTATTGTCATACATTCTATCAAGAATTTCTCACTTGTATCTAGAGATGTCATCAGTTATAGGTGAAGTTTTGTTTGACTTTTGCTATGGACTTCTGCCACTGTGTTGAGTTTGATTTCGACGTGACACTGCCTGCCATGACTCCCTTTATTGAACAGGGTCCTGTGCCCTTTCATTTGGGAATGTTATGTCCCAATGGGCCAAACTGGGTAAAAATTACATGTAACTACATGTATGGTTATTTTACTCAGAAGTCACAACAATAAAGACACAAAAATGTATTCATCCAACTTTTTTTTTATCTAACTGACAATAAAGACAACATCAGCAGTCCTGTTATAAAATGAAGACAATGAAATAGCCAGGACTCACCATATCATTAGCCTTTGAGTAATATTTTTCAAGTTTTCCCTAATTATCTGGCTAATATATTTGGTCATATTTCAGACGTTTTGAAATAAAAAAAAAATTACTGGTCAACAGGACCAGTGAATAAAGGAATTTCGCTGGTCAAAGAGGTTTTTTTACTGGTCTGTTGACCAGTTGAAATGAAATAGATTTTACCGGACCTTTGTAAAATTCACCCCTTTTTCTGGTAAGACCGGTGAATTTCAAAAAGTGAGATTTGGTGTATCTTTTGTGTACAATGTATCATACTCTCATTCAAATGAGAAAAAATATAGAACAATCACAGACAACAATGGTTGACAATACACACAGCATTAGTTAGGGCATGCGTGATTGGTAACAACAAAATTGTCCCTAAAAATGTCCCATTCAAACCTCCAGACTTGCAAATAGTGTGCTACATGTATATAAACTTGTTCACTCTTGTCACCATGTTACGTACGATTAAAACACATATTTGGTATCAGTATTTGTCGACCTGGCTAATCAAACTTTCAATTGGCTAAAAAAATCTTGGTTGGCTAATATTTTGGCTGAGCAGGGTTATCCAATTCCAGGGTGAGCCCTGAATAGGGCACTATCAAGAGTTATCTTCCTGGGTAATTTTACTGTAAAATCATAAATTTTTGTTGAGGATTTAGTTTCATTATTTTCTTGGTATAAAATAAATCAAGGAAAATAAATCTAAGATGATAATTTGTACTTGAATGACGGACAATAGCCGAATATCTCTTTATGACCTTGACCTGTATTTGTGATGGATATTATATTTGTACCTCTTTATTAAATGCTATTTATTCCCGTGTATTATATAAATTACTGATACATATATATACATTTGTAGTGCTCTAATTGTATTTCATACATCAAACACTAAGCTGAAACTGATAAAACCATACATTTTACTTGACACAGTATATACAAAAGGACCATGGTTAAAACATGTTTAAATGTTAACTTACATGTACTTTGTACATGTACATGTATGTTAAACACCTTCATCAACTGTTAGGACTCAAATTCAACAATAATTTATGTCAACAAATTTGTTTTTTTAGCTCACCTGGCTAAAGCCAGGGTGAGCTTTTGCCATCACTTTGCATCTGACATAAAATTTCATTCAAAGATCTTCTCCTCTGAAACTACTGAGCCAATTGGAACCAAACTTGGTCATAATAGTCTTTGGGTGGTCCCCTGTAAAAAAGGTGTTTTCCAGGTTTGCACCTCATCCAAGATGGCCGCCAACAAGGAACATTATTTAACATTGGACCCTATGGGAAAACACATTTACAGATCTTTTTCTCTGGGACGGTTATTCCAATTGAAACCAAAAACCCCCATAATGGTCCTTGGATGGACACATTGAAAAAATATGTCTTGCAGGTCCAGGTGCTATCCAAGATGGCCGCCAGCAGGAACCATTGATAGATTAACATTGGACCATATCGGAACACTTTCAATGATCTTCTTCTCTGAAACTACTGAGCCAATTGGAACCAAACTTGGTCAAAATGGTCTTTGGGTGGTCCCCTGTAAAATAGGTGTTTTTCAGGTTTACACCTCATCCAAGATAACCGCCAGCAAGGAACATAATTTAACATTGGACCCTATGGGAAAACACATTTTCATTTTTAAGGCAAGGCCTTATTGCTATGACAGGCTCAAAATCGTCAGCAACCCCATTCAAAAATCAATGTGACATAGGATTTGCCAAACTACTACCTGCGCTGTAGAAAATAGTTACCCAAGATTCAACCATTTAAATACTTCTTTGTGTCTAATTTGAATCTTGTTTCATTTGCATACTCTCCTTATTACTGCTGAACTAGGACGCCGTTTCTTTTAATTTGAAAACTCATTGAAACTAAAATTCAACAACGAAGACAGTCGAAAATGCTATGATGAATTATTATAGTCACGTGATATAGGACGTTTGTTGAAAAGGGGAATTCAAACTGTTCAGCTTTGCCGATTTTGACATTGATACCCATTTTAATTCGCGTTATTTAGAATTGGTATCGATCATCGTTTCCTTTTTATTCATACAACATGAATTTTTACTTAACTGATAGATTATTCAAGTTTTCAAGCTCACTCTCGGAAGTAATCATAGACAAACTCACCATTAAACTGTTAATGTCCGACATCGAGTAAGATACTTTCCTGGTGTGATGTAAATTCTGTTCATTCGTGAGAGAATAAAAGACAAGTTTACTCAATCGTGGTTCTGATCAGATAGCACAAACATCGATGCAGCTAGCGATTGCATGATTCCTACCAGTAATAGAGTTTTAAAGTCTAGCCAGGTGGTTTTAGTTGATGTATCCACATTGGTCATCGCTACCATGGGTGTTTTGACCCTAAATCAGTTTGACCCGATGTTTAAATTTTTTTAACCCATTTCGTATTTGAGACATCGATCTACATTTATAACTCCATTTTTACATTCCAAATAATGTAATTTTAAGGTTGTTGAACGAATGTTTTTTTCTGTTAAAAAATCAGGGAGTAAAGGGAACTGAATAATGCAACATTTTTAAAGCTGTTGAATGTTAATTGTGATGGACAGTCATGGGACATAAATATATGCCACTTTTGTTATTTTCTTCTTTGTTTTGTATAAAACTACTAGCTTTTAAATGCACACAGAATCCACTAATTTAAGCAATATTTCAAATATTTTAATTTTACATGAAGGAAATTGAATTCATATTTTTAATCATTTTTAAAATTTAGGAATTTTGAGAAAATAAGGATTCTGTGGAGGATAAAATTACTTCAGGTAAATTTTGACATATATCTTTAAACTGAAAGAATAATTACAGAATTTACAAAATTATTCCGTGAGAAAAATATTGTTATTTCTGTAAATAAACATGATAATTTAAAAATGCATGTATATTTTAGAAATATCAAATTGTCCTAGATCTACCGTAAATTTGTATAAATTTGCCAAATTCTGGAGTTTACCAGCATTTAAAAATTATTGCTTGTATTTAAAACAAAGAAGAAAATAACAAGTGACAAATATATATGTCCCATGACTGTACATGTAAATCTAAGTCCGACTCTGTACATGTATGTCTGCTGTTTTGCAATGACAATGTAAACTTATCATAAAATGTATAAATTTTAACTGATGCATTATAAAAATAAGCATCCACTAATTTCTTATATTTCAAAGAAATGTTTTGGTTTAAAGATGTACCATGGTATACGACAGCCTATACTAATTTCTGATTTTAGTAGATCAAGGGTGTATATTCCCAGGTTAAACAGTAACTGCATGTAGGTACAGATATATATTCTTTTATAAATTCACCAATTTAGATTTGACAAAGGACTTGCCTTTCAGGACTTTCAGTCCTTTGTTTTTTTCTCTGGAACTGCTATCCCAATTAGAATCAAACTTTGTCACAATGGTTGTTTGGATGGACCTGTTTAAAACATGTTTCTGACAGGTCCAGGTCCTATTCTAGATGACAGCCAGGTGAGCGATACAGGCTTTTGTGAGCCTCTTGTTTTTTTAAATAAGATAAAATTTAATGCCTTCTGCTGCTGGATAGATTTAATTTCCTACTGCTGCTGGCTACATTTCAGTCCCTACTGCTGCTGGCTAGATTTTAGTCCCTACTGCTGCTGGCTAGATTTCAGTCCCTACTGCTGCTGGCTACATTTCAGTCCCTACTACTGCTGGCTAGATTTCAGTCCCTACTACTGCTGGCTAGATTTCAGTCCCTACTACTGTTGGCTAGATTTCAGTCCCTACTACTGCTGGCTAGATTTCAGTCCCTACTGCTGCTGACTAGATTTTCAGTCCCTACTACTACTGCTGGCTAGATTTCAGTCCCTACTACTGCTGGCTAGATTTCAGTCCCTACTACTGTTGGCTAGATTTCAGTCCCTACTACTGCTGGCTAGATTTCAGTCCCTACTACTGTTGGCTAGATTTCAGTCCCTACTACTGCTGGCTAGATTTCAGTCCCTACTACTGCTGGCTAGATTTCAGTCCCTACTACTGTTGGCTAGATTTCAGTCTCTACTGCTGCTGGCTAGATTTCAGTCCTTACTACTGTTGGCTAGATTTCAGTCCCTACTACTGTTGGCTAGATTTCAGTCCCTACTACTGCTGGCTAGATTTCAGTCCCTACTACTGTTGGTTAGATTTCAGTCCTTACTACTGTTGGCTAGATTTCAGTCCCTACTACTGTTGGTTAGATTTCAGTCCCTACTACTGTTGGTTAGATTTCAGTCCCTACTACTGTTGGCTAGATTTCAGTCCCTACTGCTGCTTAGATTTCAGTCCCTACTACTGTTGGTTAGATTTCAGTCCCTACTACTGTTGGCTAGATTTCAGTCCCTACTGCTGCTTAGATTTCAGTCCTTACTACTGTTGGCTAGATTTCAGTCCCTACTACTGCTGCTTAGATTTCAGTCTCTACTACTGCTGGCTAGATTTCAGTCCCTACTACTGCTGGCTAGATTTCAGTCCCTACTACTGCTGCTTAGATTTCAGTCTCTACTACTGCTGGCTAGATTTCAGTCCCTACTACTGTTGGTTAGATTTCAGTCCTTACTACTGTTGGTTAGATTTCAGTCCCTACTACTGTTGGCTAGATTTCAGTCCCTACTGCTGCTTAGATTTCAGTCCCTACTACTGTTGGCTAGATTTCAGTCCCTACTGCTGCTTAGATTTCAGTCTCTACTACTGTTGGCTAGATTTCAGTCCCTACTGTTGGCTAGATTTCAGTCCCTACTACTGTTGGCTAGATTTCAGTCCTTACTACTGTTGGCTAGATTTCAGTCCCTACTACTGTTGCTTAGATTTCAGTCCCTTACTACTATTGGCTAGATTTTAGTCCCTACTGCTGCTTTGATTTCAGTCCCTACTGATATTGGCTAGATTTTAGTTCCTACTGTTGCTGGCTAGATTTTAGTTCCTAATGCTGCTGGCTAGATTTAAGTCCCTACTGCTGTTGGCTAGATTTTAGTTCCTACTGCTGTTGGCTAAATTTTAGTCCCTACTAGCTATAGTGCTAGCTAGATTTTAGTTCCGACTAGTGCTGGCTAGATTTTAGTTACTATTGCTGCTGGCTTGATTTTAGTTCCTTACTGCTGTTGGCTAGATTTATGGAACTAAAGATTTTGTATGCCTCCATCTGTCAGTTTTTATGATTAATGATTTGTTTAGAGTTTCAGAGTTATTCACCATTCACTTAACCCATCTACCCCTAAAACCAAGACATAGCCTAGTCCAAATATGTCTTTATGTGATCTATGGGTTAATAATCCCTAAAACCAAGATTTACAGTTAGGAAACATGCACTGAGTAATCAATACTCTCAGAAAGCTTCTTATACCCTGAATCCATGAAAAATATGAAGTTTGTTTTCAGTTTCTTATTTTTTTGGAAGAGGTTTTCAAGACAAAACACAGGTCTTTTTTACTTTTGAATATTTTATATAAAATAAGATTATTTACAAGCTGTTGAACATGTAACAAACAAATAAAAAATGTACAGATTTGAAGCTGTCTAAATACGTTTTGACTGACAATCTGTGTAGGCGAGATCAATGTTCTGATCTCAGACCTGTAGTGTGTATATATCAGTTTGTAGGATGTGGTCTGTGTGTTGCTTGGCAAGCTGACTGATCAACTTGATCAATAAATTCTCTTTTTTCTTACTGTAAAATTGTGTCTTCCGCACAGAGCTACAAGAGTAGTTAACGACACATTGAATGGTATGGCTGAACAAAAAACATTAGCTTTTCATGTCCACTTAGTATTTATACCTGTAACTTACCTCGTAAAGTTCAATGACAGTCCAGTCTTTACCTGTAATTAGTTCTCTACACTGTAATTTAGTTCACCTGTACCTGTACTGCTACTTAATCAGAAAATAAACATTTTAGTTAGAACATCAAAAATTCAAAATATATGAAATTAATTATAAGATGCAACCTGTCTTGAGAGACCACTCACATAAAAGACAACCTGTTCTATGCGACCACATTTTGAGGACCTCAAAATAATTCTTAAGATAAAACCTCTTTTTAGAGAGCACCTGTCTTTTAAGACCACATTTCAGTGGCAGATGGAATGGCCTCTCAAGACATGTTCCACTGTATAGGTAAGGATGTATCTTGTAGGGGTAAGTGAGCTTCCTCCCCAATTATCTTTTGAAACCACAATTTTTTTAGTGGCAGACAGGTTGGACTCTAAAGACAAATTTCACTATACATTATCTATGTTTCCCATGGTAGTCTCCTATTAACTCAATGTTTACCTAGACTGTTCATACCAGCTATAATCAAAGTTCCTCATATGATGTTATTAAAGATGTATCCCCATTCATAATATGACATCTCTTCAAAATTCAGTAAGACCTGCTTAAGCGACCACCTGTGTATAAAGACCACTTGGTCATAAAGACTGTTTGTTGCTGTCCCTTGGAAAATAGTACCATTTGTGTACAAATCAATCTCTGTATAAAGACCACCTCCCTTAAAACTAGTTTTCTTGTGTCCCTAAGGAGGTCGTTATATACAAGTTTTACTGTATATCAACCAGATATATTCAAAATTGACGAGCTGGCCTGGCTCAGTCGGTAACGCGCTCGATTCTGGATCGTGAGGTCATGAGTTCGAGTCCCGCCGGTGACAGGTTGGTTTCCTGTCTTTCGGATGAGACAGTAAAAGCTGGAGGTCCCGTGTCACAGTAGGTGTCGGCACGTTAAAGAACCCTCACTGCTCAATGGCCGTAAGTGCCGAGCATAGGCCAAAATTTGAAGCCCTTCACCGGCATTTGGTGACGTCTCCATATGAGTGAAATATTCTTGAGTGGGACGTTAAACAACAATAAACAAACAAACAAACAATCAAAATTGACTCTTCTACCTTGAACTTTGATGTTCTGTCAAGATTAGTCTGATCACATTGCCAGATATTCTAATCTCATTATTTTGTTTTTCAATATGAAAACTATGATATATGTAAATTATATTACAACTGAATGCTAGCCAGAGTGTATTTATTGTCAATATTGATGTCATTTGAGTAACATAAATATTCACGGCACCTTTCATTCTTAGCAGGACCTTTCTATCTATCTGTCACTTAAATGGAATCTGCATGTATATGTACATGTATATTAACATTATTAAAATACATGTACACTGTACACTCTGACAAGCGTACAATCAAGGAATGTCTAAATACAGTGAAACGTATATACATGTAATGACCTCCTTAGGGACACAAGAAAACCTTTATAGGGAGGTGGTCTTTATATAGAGGTTGATTTGTACACAAATGGTACTAACAGGGACAGCAAAAAAACAGTCTTTGTGACCAGGTGGTCTTTATACACAGGCGGTCGTTAAAGCAAGTTTTACTGTATCCAGTAAATTGAAGTTTTTATGCCTGAGTTTTATATACTAGGTAGTTTATCATGTCTATGTACAGAACTTAGTGTTTTACACATTATTTGTTTTTTTACCCCCTTGGGTACATTTTAATGCAGGATTAGCGGTCAATTTTGACAGTAATAATTGTTGCATAATGACAGTGAATTTTGAAGGTAATAAATGTTGCATATTGGCAGTTAAATCTGGAGGTAATAATTGTTTAATACTACATGTACATGTAGCAGTAAATTTTGACGGTATCATATTTGAAAATTTTGTTGCATACTGGCAGTGAATTTTGGACAGAATGATTGTTGAATATTGACAGTAAAGGCTGTGTCTCTCATACAAGACCTCTGTGCAAGACACAGCCAAGACATCAGCTTTTTTTGGAATCAGGAAGATTCGTATTACTGTCCCTGTGTCCTAGCGTTATCTTATTGTTCTGTCATATTTTGGCAGTGTTTTGTCTTAGTCAGGTTTTTGAATATGTTAAAAAATTTGGCCAAGAGCACCCCGACAATCACGACTTATTTTAAGTTGTAGCATTGTCGCACCTTTATCTTAGCGCTGTCCCAACACTATCGTAAATGTCATGTTGTGGAATGTCGCAACTGTTGGGAAAGACCTAGGACATTGAGGACAGCATAACAACATGATGTCCAAGACACTGCCAAGATATGACAAAACACTGTAAAATAAAGCTATATGTAGGACACAGGGTACTGCGATATGAATTCTGAAAAAAAAACTGATGTCTTTGCAGTGTCTTGCACAGAAATCTTGTATGTGAGACACAGACTTTATCGGGAAAATGCGGACATCATAGATGAGAGAATCCAAGACACAACCAAGACAAATCTGGGTATGTCACATGACCAGATTGTCCTATCTATGATTTGGCAAAGTTGGCGACACCCCTGACAAACCGCGATATGTAGGGGACGTGTCACTGACCTTTTCGATACTATGGTTTCTTTGCATATTTGTCGGTGAAAGTTGAATAAGATAGCACCAAGACAAATAAATCATGACTGTCTTGAGGACCTTGGCTATGTCTTGCGCATAAATCATGTATGTGAGACACAGCCTTGAATTTCTTGGTAATAATGTTGCATATTGACAGTGAATTCTGGTGGTAAATAATTGTTGAATATGATAGCAGTAAATTTTGATAGTAATATTTGTTGCATATTGGCAGTGGATATTTATGATAATAATTGTTGAACAATAGTGCTTAGTAACTTTGACAATAATAAACGTTGCATATTGGCAGTGGATATTTATGATAATAATTGTTGAACAATAGTGCTTAGTAACTTTGACAATAATAAACGTTGCATGTTGGCAGGGAATTCTGTTGGTAAATAGTCAAAAGACAAATCCAGGTACTTGGGCATTAATTTAGTACAGATAAATAAAATCAATTAATAATCTCCCTAAAGAACAAATCAGGTAGATTTAATCATGATAGTCATAGCCCCGGGGTTTTACCAAGATCATTAATGCATACATGTATGTACATTGTATTGCCGGTAGATGTTTGAAAGATGAGAAATTCAGATCATCTTGTTGTATCAACTACTAGCAGAGAGAAATTCTGTTTACTTGTATTAAATGAATTATACCAATATATAAACAAATTGTACAGTGAAACCTGGCAAATAAGACCACCATTGGTCTGATTAGTGAGGTGGTCTCTTAAGTGAGGTTCTGTACTGATTAAATACATGTATTAAGTAAGAGGTTGGAAATTCACGGTCTTAATTGTGAGGTAAGTCTCCTAAGGTGGTCTTTAGGCTGTATGTATTGAGACATTCAATACAGTGAAACTTGTACATGTATATACATGTGTAATAACCTCCTTAGTAGGGACACAAGAAAGCCGGTCTTTATAGGGAGTTGGTTTTTATATAGAGGTTGATTTGAACACAAATGATACTATTGGGGACAGCAAAAAATGGTCTTTTTGATCAGATGGTCTTTATTAACAGGTGGATGATAAAGCAGATTTTACTGTATTATTTTGCAGATTGTTTGACTTGAAACTTGATGATAATGTTTGCATCTCCTAAATAAAAGATGTTTAGGACAATCATCTTGGAAATTACATTTGTGTACATGTACGCCGATTAACTTTTGCTAAACCCTGTTAAAATCACCTTTTCGGGAATTCTTAAAAGAGAAATATTTGAAAGTGCTACATATTATACATATTAGAAGATGAAGCTAACACATTAACTGTCCCTTGTGTGACATCTTAACAACAAAAATGTCATCTTGGTCATGAGTTTTTCCTGTAACAGATGTACGTAAGATCTAGAATCAACACTAGTCTGACAGTCTGCAGCATGCTAAACATTCCAATAATAAACAGCTTTTGTAGACATTTAAAAAACGAAAAAAAAAAAAAAGAAAGAAAAAGTCGTGTAAGAAAGTCACATCAATTCTGTGTTGTTTACACAGTAGATAGATGGAAAGGTTTTTTTGAATATCATATGAAGTAAAAATCAATATCTATTTAGATTGTGTATAAATGTCACTGGAATAGCTCAGGAGACTTCCGACATTGTATAGACATGCAGCTTGTAAATGAATTCTGAATCTGAAGTTGTTATATAGGCTTTTTCTTTTGTTGCTTGTTATCTATTAAATCTGAATATAAGATAAAGAACCTTTTTTTCAGGTGTAATTATAAATAACATCATCATATGTGGTTTCATTCTTGTATGTTAGTCCTTGCAATATAATGGTAATGAACACAAAACACATTCTGACTGATTGAGAATAAACAGACTCACATGTGGGGCCTGGTCATGGTAGCCTGGTGTTCTGTTTGTAGAGTTTGTCATCGTTATGACAACTGATTTTTGCATTAATCATGTTAATACGACCACATTATAACCCGATTTACTGAGGTATATATGTTACAGCAAAGGGGTCTCCATGGCCGAGTGGTCAGAGCATAGCATTTTAAACATGAAGTCTCTTACCTCTAGACAGTTTGAGTCCCATTGGAACCTGAGCTGATTTTCTGAGAAAGTTTACCAGTTTACTCGCTACAATGTAACCTGGTTCTCTCCTCCACCACTACAAACTGGTCGCCGCCGTATAACTGAAAAATTGTTGATTGTGATGTAAAACAACAGTAGTTAAAAAGGGGTATTAGCTGTGTTTACCAAAAACAATTATTTCGAATTTTTCTACTTTTACTCCTTATACTTGATGAACAATAATAGATAAAAGCTATAAACAGGCATAAAAATCCTTATATTCCTATATATTTTATGAAAATAAGGTCAGGTTCCTTGTGGTATTTATGTACAAATACATTGTAGAAAGGTTGAGTTAATCAATTGCAGTTGAAAAAGTGCCAAACCTGGGTTTCTCAAGCAATTTTCACAAAATATATATGTTATGCCTGTGTATATCTCTTTTTTGTTATTATACATGTATGTCAATCTAAGTATTAAAAAAGGGAAAAAAAAACAAACACACAGATATTTATGTCCCTTTAAATGGTGATAGCAACTTGCATGCACTAGATTTGACTAGTGTCTACAGTATTATGATAATTGACATCAAGAGAAATAAACTGTCATTCGTTTGATGGACTGAAACAAAACACACCATGCTTGTCAAAATTATAATTCATTATTTTTTAATACAGCTTATAAGATCAGATCCTGTCACAAAGCAGGTAGTGTAACAAAGAAGTACAACTTGTGTACTCCAAAGAGGTTAGTTCAGTGTCAGTTACATGTATGTTACGACTGTATGTTGCGAGGTTAAACTGCACATAGGATTCCAGGGAATCTGGCGTTAGTTTGAGTATCACAGTATCAGTGTTATGAAATAGAATAAATGTACATGTACTTGTCAAATTTTTATTTGAATTGTAAGTTTGGATGAGTTTCAGTTCAGCCATCTTTAAAGAGAGAAATGTGAAACACAGTAAATGTATGTTTCAAAAACATGTATAAATTGAAAATTGAAAAAAATTGTCTATTTGAGTGTAGACCAAGCTTGGACAGAGATTCTCTTTTATTATTTAGAAACAAGCCAGTGATCTAAAGACATCTGTATTTCATTCAATTGAAATGGTGGTAAGATATCTGTCAACAATGTTTTGTTAAGCCAAATTCCTATGGTACTTCTTAAGTCCAACCTGTAACAGTAGTCCAATAGGCAGTATATTACAGCTCCTTTCTTCCCTCAACTCTCCCATCACAAAATTTGTCAAAGGTCATCCTAATTAATATGATTGCACTTATCTGGAGCTTTTGTAAATGGACATAATTTAATCAGCTAATCGGTATCTTCAGATTAACGCAATCTGCAAGGACGGTAAATTTTGACCAGTTCTTGAAGGTCAACTAGAAATAATAATTGAGCATAGCTCAGTTTACAAAAACATGCGCTCATGCCAGTTGTCTTCTGGTTTCAGGTTTATTTATATATATACTTTATATAGTGCTATATACAGAAATCTTATTGATATGTTGATTCTACAACCATATTTGTGTAAGCCGATCTGTAATCAGCATAAGAAAATTATCCGTCGTTTACGTCTTTAATCTCATTGTTTGAGAATTGAAACTGGTTGTTTAAGAGTCGGCCTGGCTCAGTTGGTAGCGCGCTTGACTCTTGATCGTGAGGTCATGAGTTCGAGTCCAGCCAGCTGCAGGTTGGTTTCCTGTCCTTCAGACTGAGACAGTAAAAACCGAGGTCAAGTGTCACAGTAGGTTTCGGCATGTTAAAGAACCCTCATTGCTCAATGGCCGTAAGTGCCTAGCATAGGCCAAGCTTTGAAGCCCTTCACCAGCATTTGGTGAAGTCTCCATATGAGTGAAAGATTCTTGAGTGGGACGTTAAAAAACAATAAGCAAGCAAGCATCTTTAATCTCATTGTTTGACAATTGAAACTGGTCATTTAAAAAAAAAGATACCTTTAGAATTTGTCCAGCGTGTAGGTCTGATATTGAAGATGAATTTCATTTTACCGTTATGTTGAAATGTCCTGCTTTCTATGACCTTAGAAGAAAAATATTTGAAACTTAATTAATATCAGAGACACTCTGTCTATAAATTAATACAATTACCCTCCACAAAATATGTTGAAGTATTGTGCAATATGGGTAAATGCATTAAGCAATCACTAAAGGTCAGAAAAACGTTTTTCAACTGAATAGTGCAATTAAGTGTGATTTGACTTACACATTACTAGAATTTTTAACTGCATGTTGTAAAATTAATATATGTATTTGTGGTATGTATATTGTACATATGTAAGCTGTATTGCTTCTAATGAATAAAGAATAATATTTGGACTCTTATAATCTCATCCCTTTTGTGAATACAACACCATATAGAGATAATTATTGTGTGACACTCTATTTCCACGCACATCAATCATGTCAATAATTGCACATTTTAAATTGTATTTCCACGCACATCAATCATGTCAATAATTGCACATTTTAAATTGGTTCCCTATACCCAGTATTGTTCCGTGTTTTCGCCATTTCCGGGTGATTTTTAACTAACCAAATTAAACAATCTTTAATAGATAAAATTAAATCTTAGTGTAAATTTTTGTTTACATACATTTATATTCTAATTGCGCAAAAAATAATGTTCCGAGGATACACAAATGTATATGATACATTCACAATATTTGGGACATGCATGGATAAAAGGCAGAATATACCTGAATATACCTAAAAAAGTTAGTGATTGTTCCTTCACTGAGTGTTCAGCATAAATGAAAGTCGCAAGTCTTTTGGATGAGACATGTACACAAACCCGAGGTCTTGTGTCACAGAATGACATGTAATAGAACACTGCATTGGTGTCAGTTCATAGCTCAGGTTAAATTTTTTGGCACTTCACCTAAAGCTGGTGACATCTCAATATAAATACATGTACATGTACAATATAAATTCCCAACAAGATGTTAAAATCAACAATCAAACCAATATGTAAACATGTATAGGTTTACCAAAGTAAAGTGGCACATCGGGTTCCTGTAAAAAAAAACATAATAATGCCGTTTATTTTCCAAAAATAAAAAAGTACAGGTAAAACGTGACATTGTGTATAACCGCAGTTCTAAAAGTTTTGTTGCCAAAAACAAGTCTGTCGCCCATGTTATGATTTAATTTAAACTCGTTGTGTTTGTAAACATGTGTTAGTTTACCTTGGTAGACCTACATGTATAAATCATGAATCTTATCAGGAGAGGTAACTCTGGTAAGTCTATTTTAAAAATGTGGATTGTAGTTGTTTCCCTTGAGTTTCATTTCCAGTGTAATAATGACAGCTCAAAGTCAGTATCTGACTGTATATGTGTCTTGTGATTAGACAAATACAGAACAGAAATATACAGATATCATACATACATGTATACATGTATCAAGTGTTTGTATCTGACACTATCTTGTGATTAGACAAATACAAAACAGAAATATACAGATATCATACATATACATGTATACATGTATCAAGTGTTTGTATCTGACACTGTCTTATGATTAGACAAATACAAAACAGAAATATACAGATATCATACATATACATGTATACATGTATCAAGTGTTTGTATCTGACACTATCTTGTGATTAGACAAATACAAAACAGAAAGATACAGATATCATACATATACATGTATACATGTATCAAGTGTTTGTATCTGACACTGTCTTGTGATTAGACAAATACAAAACAGAAATATACAGATATCATATACATGTACATGTATACATGTATCAAGTGTTTGTATCTGACACTGTCTTGTGATTAGACAAATACAAAACAGAAATATACAGATATCATATACATGTATACATGTATCAAGTGTTTGTATCTGACACTATCTTGTGATTAGACAAATACAAAACAGAAATATACAGATATCATACATACATGTATACATGTATCAAGTGTTTGTATCTGGCACTATCTTGTGATTAGACAAATACAGAACAGAAATATACAGATATCATATACATGTATACATGTATCAAGTGTTTGTATCTGACACTATCTTGTGATTAGACAAATACAGAACAGAAAGATACAGATATCATATACATGTATACATGTATCAAGTGTTTGTATCTGACACTGTCATGATTAGACAAATACAGAACAGAAAGATACAGATATCATATACATGTATACATGTATCAGGTGTTTGTATCTGGCACTATCTTGTGATTAGACAAATACAAAACAGAAATATACAGATATCATATACATGTATACATGTATCAGGTGTTTGTATCTGGCACTATCTTGTGATTAGACAAATACAGAACAGAAATATACAGATATCATATACATGTATACATGTATCAAGTGTTTGTATCTGACACTATCTTGTGATTAGACAAATACAGAACAGAAATATACAGATATCATACATATACATGTATCAAGTGTTTGTATCTGACACTATCTACATTTGTATCTGGCACTATCTTGTGATTAGACAAATAAAAAACAGAAATATACAGTCACAGATATCATATACATGTATCAAGTGTTTGTATCTGACACTGTCTTGTGATTAGACAAATACAAAACAGAAATATACAGATATCACACATATACATGTATCAATTGTTTGTATCTGACACTGTGACTATGTTTGTATCTGGCACTATCTTGTGATTAGACAAATTTATACAAAACAGAAATATACTGATAGAAACGGATATACAGATATCAAAAGTTAGTATCTGACAGTAAATAAGGTTCTTAATTTAGGGTCTATGGGGGTGTGTAAAATCAGATGCTAAATGAGTATCTGTAAGAAAGTGTAAAAAGTTCAGATGTCAAGAGTTTGTAGGATTGTGTGTAATTTTGGACGGCAAAATAAAAGACTTTAAAATGTGCTGCTTGTATTGTATATGTATTGATATCAATATGGAATATAGGATCAACTGATCTAACCAGAAATCTCCATAATGTTTTGTTTGTTTGGGGAAACCCATGTGAAGCAGCATAAATTTATGTTTGCGAATTGAAATGAGCTAGGGTGCATAGGGGGCTCCAAAAGGGGCCAAAATTGTGGAAAAAAATTGTTGTTACATCTTCAAGAAGTTTTTTTGTCAACTTTTAGACATTGTGGACTTCTTAAGAATCAAATAATTCAGTTTAATATAAACTTGCAATGAACTTTCCCCATAGGAAGCTACCTAAATAATGTTTGCAAATGAAAGGAGTCAAGACCCATAGAAGTTCCAAACAAAGCCAAATGTGTGCACATCTTTAAAAGATCTTCTTCTCTTGAACTAACGATAAGCATACATTGTATTCTCTCTGTAATTGTGTTTTACTTAGGTAACCATTAAAGCTGAGCTAGGAAGATAAAAAGCTTTTGAACTTTGAAAAAAAAAATGTGTTGAAAAAAATGTTTTGAAACATTTCCACTTCACCTTCCCACACAGCAGATATATTTGTAATTGTTTCAATGGAAAACGAGTCCCACAATAGGTTTAAAAGGCGGATTAGCTATATTGGTTGTTATTGTATATCTGTGCTTGCAACGTGAAATATGCGAAGCCCCAGAGGACTACATACGTTTGCTGTGTAGGGAGATGAAGAAGGAATGTACTGAAAAACACAAACTATTTTTTTATTTTTATTCAAAATTTTTTTATCTCCCTAACTCAGCTTTAAGGGCGATTGGGGCTGTAGTTTACAATGTTATTACCCTTTGTTTTATTACATTTTGTTTGTCAGCACTTACGTTTCTACAATTCTCAACTGAATTCTGTGAAACTTGATAGACGTGTTTAGTATAATGGCAATACCTGTATTAAAAGCTTGCCAAACAAACATGGTCAACAGTGAATGCAGTCACCGCAGAAAATAAATACTGGTATGATACTTATCTGTTCTTGCAATATACTCATTAGTCGTTACATCAAACTTGGTGGCAAGGGGACTTGTATCACATGATAGAACATTCACTGTTAGTTGACTTTAGGTGTTGTCTGCTCCCCTCATTAGACTGTCCATCTTCTATCAGTTAGTCTGTCCATCCTTCAGTTAGTCTGTCCATTCCCATCTGTCATTCATTGGTCAGTTGTTCCATCTGTCCATCTACCCATCAATCAGTCATTGTCCATCCGTCTGTCAGTCTTTCCATCCATCAGTCTGTCTGTCCATCTGTCAGTCTATCCATCCATCAGTCTGTCTGTCCATCTGTCAGTCTATCCATCCATCAGTCTGTCTGTCAATCTGTCAGTCTATCCATCCATCAGTCAGTCTGTCCATCCGTCTGTCAGTCTATCCATCCATCAGTCATTCCGTCCATCAGTCAGTCAGTCTATCCATCCATCAGTCTGTCTGTCCATCTGTCAGTCAGTCTATCCATCCATCAGTCAGTCTGTCCATCTGTCTGTCAGTCTATCCATCCATCAGTCAGTTTGTCCATCTGTCAGTCTATCCATCCATCAGTCAGTCTGTCCGTCTGTCATTCAGTCTGTCCATCTGTTTGTCTTTTCATTCTTTAGACTATCAGATTAAGAGTTTTGAGTTTTGACATTGCTCACCATTTATTTAATGCTGATATTATTTATAGTAGTATAGTTGCTCTATGATGAATGTTGTCATTATACAGATATTCTCACAATCACTGAAGATGATTCAAACTCATGTGCTACCTAGAAAACTGATTGTCATTATGACAAAACTTGGTTATTATGTTATTACATAACAACCTATCATGGTACTTCGACTTTTCATCGAGGGCTGTCCTGTTAAAAGTGAAGAGGTCATGGAGGTTGCATTTGTAAAATATAGTCCAACTCAAGAATTCAACTTTTGCAGAAAAGTCAAATATTTTGGTGTAAATGAAATTAAATCTAGTTTGAATAATCATTAAATGAAATACCACATAATTCTACCTACTTCTGCCTTTCGAAATTATACAATACGATTTGTAGTTAGTTTCAACAAATCTTCATCTATCTATTAATAAATATGGAATTCCACTATATAAGATTCCATTGATGTTGAGCCTGCCTCGATAAACTGTAGTATTACTCCACCATTCATCATATTGATATTGACAGCTACAAGTGTACATGGATTGTAAATAGAAATAATTACATATCGCTGATACCAACATGAAGCTAAATCAATTTCTATTGAACTCTCAAGAATATGTATGTTTTCTAGTCCATGGAAAAATTGAAATAAAAGCAGAATACAGGGTATAGCATCGAGTAGGAGGTGTTTGTTATGCAAATGACGTGTGAAATTCATTATGAATAAGTTCCTGTCGATTTTGAAAACTATCAAATTAACATGTTTGTCAACTACTCGTTATATATAACTTGACTAATGAGATTCCTTGTGCATATTTCCTTTCTTTATACACCCTCTATGGCGATCACATGCCTTATATAACCAGCGACTGCTCAGTTCCAGAGGATGTTCACTTGCATTTTGTGTGTATTGATATCACAAAGGGAGGTAGCTCGGACATTAAATGTTACAATTTCCAGTTCTCGTTTCCGCCTTAAGTTGGGGAAAATTGCCATGTCAGTTGTCGGGTGTTTACACAACAATTATCACAACTTTTGAAGTTAATCGCGATTAAATTGGGATGTATAAACCTAAACTTTTTGTGTAATCGGACTGTTCATAATGGATTTCAAACAGAAACGATGTCTTCAACAAAAAACAAAGTTCTATCCATTGCCGAAAGCGTTGATGTCTATTAGTGAAATTGATGATAGATCGTTTTGCTACATCGCTACTTTAGGCCTGAATTATATTGATGAAAAATTATTTCTTTAACAATAAACATTGGGTAAACTGTTTTATTCACCCCATACAGTTATTTATATTAATTAATACAAGATAGAGAACGTTGTTTGGTTTTTTATTTAGTCTCAGCAGAGTATATGTTCATGTACCATGGTATAGTAAAATCCAAATAATCTGGTGGGGTGGAGCCTTGTGAACCCTTTCTTGACCTGTACGAGTTTAAATTTTAGGTAATAAAGCACAACATTAAAATTACACTGACTAGTGTAATCAGTGAAGAATAAAAGGTTTTTCCTGTGCAGCTTGTCATAACGGAAAAGTGATTAGAATCATCCGCATGATAATCAAAAGGTTACTCCGCCCCGCCATCTTTTGTGAATCGGACAATAATACCCCCCAAATAGGATTGTTTACGTTTGATATTACAAGTCCTAAAATTTGTTTTAAATGACAGCCATTTTTCGCTGTGAAAAAATGATTTTATCTGTTCATAGTGTCATGTTTGGTTTAAATTTAAGAAGGTTTCATAAATGCTCATTTTTTATTTTAAAATTAGTGTTAATGCACGGCAGACAATAGATTCTGTTTAAAGTTGGTGCAGAAGATACAACAAATAAAATTTAGAATGTTAATTTTGAATTTATTGAGAGGCTGGAAATTGAAGTTTTTTGTTTTGTTTTTAGATCTACATTAATTTGATTTATTTTCATTTCATATATGTTAGATAGAAGTAGTTTGAATCCCATGGCTATTTTGCCAAAATAACCCATTTCTTTGATTTTTAGTGTATTCTGTAAAGTACAATATTCTGTACTTCGTATAAAATATGCAAGGAATTTAACACATATAAAGAAATAAATATTTCAGCATGTATAAAACAAAAATGTTATTTTTAGATTGTCATAAGAATGTTTCAGTTTAATTTTCATGTGAATACAAGTCATGAGAATTTCATTGTTTTATTTTTAGCTGACTTCGTTGTTTGAGACAAAATCACTATAGTGGTATATGTCTGTGATGGGTGTGTAAGACTTGACTGGGCACTTCAGATTACGAACCACCGGTCATTGCTCTGATGACCAGAGCTTGAAGTGGTCATTGTTTAATCACCAAATAAAGTTTTATTGACTTTAAAGATAAAATTAATATTGAATTTATACATCACTGATAGCCACTGTGCCTTATGACATAATTTTATGGTGATGGAGATACCATTCTGTAAGGGGAGACAACTTTATATTCTATTATTTTGGAATTTGAATTACTAAAACTTACATTTATGCATGGTGTGGGTAAAATGGATTGTATGGCTTAAGTAGTTACATATGATGTGATATGAGGTAAAATATATTAATAATATCTTTTTTCTCTTTGTTTTTAAGAGATTTAATGTGCAAGTCATATTTAAATGTGATATTATTTTTAGTTTTTATCTTAAAGGATTTTGTTTTGTGTAAAGTATGATATATTGTGTAAAGTATGATATATGGTTATCAGTACTCTGCAGCATTAGAAAAACTGAAAAATGTCACTTTTCATTTGGTCACTTTTGTTTAGTGATTTGGTCACATTTTTAGCTGATTTGATCGCATTTATAGGTGATATGGTCACATTTTTAGATGATTTGATCACACTTTAAGGTGATATGCCATATGGTCACATTATTTGTGATATGGTCATATTTTTAGGTGATTTGATCGCATTTATAGGTGGTATGGTCACATTATTAGTTATATGGTCACATTTTTAGGTGATTTGATCGCATTTATAGGTGATATGGTCACATTGTTTGTGATATGGTCATATGTTTAGGTGATATGGTCACATTATTAGTGATATTGTCATATTTTTAGGTGATGTGGTCATATTTTGAGTGATTTGGTCATATTTCTTACTGGCAAAGGCCCTCAGTATTTGAAGTTTTGCAACATTTGAGTGTAAATAATTCAAAAGAGCTACTTTAAAATGATTTTTAGCCCACCATCAACAGATGGTGGACTATTCATATGGCCCTGTATCCGTGGTCCGTCTGTCGTCCGTCTATCCTGAACAATTCTTGTTACCACTATTTCTCAGAAAGGACTGAAGGGATCTCCTTGAAATTTGACATAAATGTTCCCCTTGAGGTCTAGTTGTGCATATTACATTTTCAGAGAGATCGGAATCCAACGTGGCTGGCCATCTTGGATTTTGACCATGGGAAGTTTGTTATTGCCATTTCTCAGTAAGGACTGAAGGATTTCCTTGAAATTGGACATGAAGGTTCCATGTGAGGTCTAGTCGTGCATATGACATTTTCAGAGAAATTAGATTCCAACATGGCTGACAGGTGGCCATCTTGGATTTTGACAATGGATGTATATATTTCTCAGAATGTACTGAAGGAATCTTTTCAAAATTGATTATGGAGGTTACCCCTGAGGTCTAAATGTGCGTATTACATTTTCAGAGAGATCAAAATCCAAGATGGACACCTGACGGCCATGTTGAATTCCATTCTCTCTTAAAATGTTATATGTTTAGTTCAAGTTCAGTTTCGCTATAAAAAGTATTTCACAGAAATATGGATTTAAGTTCAAATTCAATGTTGAGATACAAAATAAGAGAAAAGAACAGTTTGTCAGGTGGGCACCAAGATCCCTCTGTGATCTCTTGTAATCTTCATGAATTCTAAATGATGTACTTTGGTTACATGAAATAATTCCTTTATATTCTGCCTCTGCAGTCATTTTAGCTCACCTGAGCCGAAGGCATCATAGTGAACTTTTCACATTTTCAACTTTTCTGAAACCACAGAAGGGAATTTGATGAAACTTGCCAGGAAGCTCTGCCAAGTTTGTATTTTTAGGCCAGATTGGCCTAGGGGTAGATCCAGGGTGGGCAAAATAGGTAGCAAAAGGTATCTCTCTTTGAAAATCTTCTCTAGAATCGCTGCATGAATTGAAAAACAAATTGTATCTGAGTGATCTACAACGTACATGATTCAAGTTTGTATTTTTCATAGAAATTGGAAAATAAATTTTTGATGCGTTTTTTGAGGTCTTTTTAGACTTTTTCATTTTCATTCATTTTTGTTTGATTTCTTTGATTATTTACCCTTGTATTCACTATAATGCATTCATTTCATGTGTTTTACTTGTATATATAGGTGAAGATATGTTTTTATGCAAGAATTTCGCTGAAATGTACATGTAATTTTTAGATATTTTTATGAATTTCTTAGCAATATTTGTGTATGTTGGCCAGATCAGCCTACATATTCTTCTTTCATCTTCTTTCCACATTTGTAGAAGGTTCTCATGTGAGCGATTGAGGCCCTCTTGTATTGTACATGTATGTCAACTGCAGAAATTACCATTAAAATAGATCATTTTCATTTTCTTTCCATTACGTAATTACTAGTACTAATGTGACATAGTCACAAACATCATTTAACTCATCAGCCCCTGAGAAACAATGAACTCTTCTGTAAATCAATGACTTAGGCAAGTCCAAATGTGTCTTTAGGGGTGAATGAGTTAACATTTATTGTATATTTTTTGTATGATATATGATGAGAGTGATGAGAACTATCTCAGTTGTATTATATTGTTGTTTAACGTCCCACACAAGAATCTTTTACTCATATGGAGATGTCATCAAATGCGGGTGAAGGGCTTCAAATTTTGGCCTATGCTTGGCACTTTTGGCCATTGAGCAGTGAGGGTTCTTTAACATGCTGACACCTACTGTGACACGGGACCTCAGTTTTTTTTGTCTCATTCGAAGGACAAGAATCTGTCCTGCCACCGGCTGGACTCGAAGTCACAGCCTCACGATCAAGAGTCAAGCACACTAACGACTGAGCCAGGCTGGCTCAGACCTCTCAAAGTAAAATGAATTGAATAGCGATTTGGTTAACTTTTTGGGTGATTTGGTCACATTGGCACTAGTACTGACTTGAGGATATGTTGGCCATTACCTACATCATCAGTGAGTAGTTCAAAAAATATTTTGGGATATAATCTACATTGGTATCCTGTTGAATAATTATATATTTCTGGAAAATCATAGGAAGATATTGGAATCATTATACTGAATCCAGGACTTCCTTTTAGATATGGACTATTCCAATATCCTGTTTGGAAGTAGCCACGGGTTTATTTAGTTGACTTTCTAATGAGTTTATCAAGGTTAGTGATAAACTTATAAACTAATATCCCGCATTGTGTGTAAATCCCGCATTGTGTATAAAATCTTTTTCAGTCATTAATAAATGAAATAAATTTGTTTATCGTGTTAACATGTTTGTGAGTTACAGGGTGGACCGGTTTGATTAAGATAAGCCTTTGGTACATGTACACCAGCAATTTTGTACTGATGCTTTAATATACTCAAGATTACGGTATTGGAACATCTAACACATTAGTCTGTATACTTTGATTCTAAAGAATTCGTAAGACTTAAAAAAAAAATTGAAAGAAATAAAAAAGAATAAAAGGACATGCAATTTGAATTAACAAATAAATTATCGGGTCACAAAAAATTGTTGACTTTTGTATGACGACAAAGCCTTGTGTCCCTAAAGCTGTATTCTAAGTGATATTTATCTTATGTAACATTTTAGCATATTTCAGGCCCATGACTGGCGATTTACACTCAGTAAGGTTGCTAATTTTGTTTTAAATGGCAATATGCTTTGCAAATTGTTTATATAAAGTTATTATCTTCCCATTAATAACATGTATGTTTCTGAGTGATTCTCTGTTTTCTAGTAATCTGAGTTTGAAGATTAAAAAATGATTTTTACTTGTAACGACAATAAATACAAACAGTTGCGTAATATTCAAGGCAACCTCAGATTAATAAGTTCAACATATAGGTTATTATCATCTCGTATCATCACAACTCATACATGTACCTAAGTGAATTGGTTGACTCATACCCATGTATTAGCTGACTCGTGCCCATCGATTAACTCATTTGTGCCCATCGCCTGTTTGATTGTAGAATTATTTATGAAGGTATACATGTATTTACAAACAAGGTAATTACCATAATGCCGTTTGGTATTGAATTGACTTACAACTATCTGTGGAAATGAATTGGCTTTATAAGTACTTTGCTGACAGAGGTATTGTCCACTTCACAAAATGTGACAGGCGGATTAACATTTTGATTATCTTGTGGATGATTCTACTCAATTTTTGGTTATGACAATTTTTGTGGAAAAAAAGGGTAGGATAACAAGGAATAGCGATCATTCTTGTCAGTGTAAATTTAATGTCGCTATTCTTTATTACATAAAATTTGAGACTACATCTCGCCAGGTTATATGGTTATAAGGTAAAGGGGTCGTTACAATTTTCGAGCTTTTGGCGATTTGATTTTGGTTTTGAAAACAAAGAAATTCAGAACCCCCCAATGTGCATAGATGTTTATATAGATGGGCAATTCCGGACCATGGTTTTATGACTGTGAGGGCCATTTTCATAAAACCACGGTCTGGAGTCACTATGCACTTGCCTACCCATGGTTTCCTGTACCCAAAATCACTCATAGCTAATGAAGATTTATAAAGGCGTAAGTGTGTTCAATTTATACAATCAGAGTAGTTTTGATCAGCAACGGAAGTTATTGCGAAGTCCGTTGATCTAATACAATTTTGAAATTGGTTAATAGCCTCGATCTGATTAGCTGACAAATGCGCGAGCACAGTTTACTCTGTCAGATTTTTCAGAACACAAAAAACAGACAAAGAAGAGAGATAGAATCGATAAAGAAATTATGCTGTAGGTTTAGGAACAGAAATAGAGTGTTGAAATGCTTTGAGGAAATGAAGCTGAAAACAAATTAATAATTTGCCACCCTTATTTGAATTTCCCCTGAAGCTACCTCAATCTGTCAAGGCTATTTATATAACACTTCTGTTCAATCTTGGAGTCTCAAACTGGTCGGAGAATACCAATACATTCTTTTGTTTTATCTGTTTAACTTGAAAGTGATAAAGGTAATTGTATAGAAATACAATATTTTTATTTAGAAAAATGAATAATTGCAGTTTTCGATAATGTGACGTATATTCATGTTTGACATGCTTTCCGTATCGATGTAACAGCAGTGAACGGTACACGTGCGATCGCTAATTAGGGGTGTTTGTATCACATTGTTTTTATCATTTTCTGACTAATTGCATTGTATATGTGCACTAGTTTTGATCAGTATGTCTTCAAATTTTATAATGTGTGAATCGGAGAACTTTTTACAATATTTCATGTAGTTCAATATTAGCCGGTCATGGGCCTTTAAACAACTCATTGTTACTTGTGTAACATTGATTGTGTACATGATGGGTCATTTTGATTACTTTATAAACAGACTCAAGTTGTTTTATTACATAAGTTTAAGTGTATTCAAATGGACGTGGTACTACGTTGTACTCTTTGGGTTTATCGAGCCACTCAAAAGCAGTGTTCATGTCTATGATAAGATCATACAAATTTTCATGTAGTAATGATGCTCGGGAAACATTGGATGTTATTTTGATGAAAACTAAAGGGATTGAGGATTTACACTTTACAAAGTATAATGAAAAAGTCCAATATTGTATTATTTGGATACATTTCCCCCAATTTACATATACAACCTTTTATGAAAAGCTGCCCTGGATACAACAGAAGAGAGGCTTTTCCCTGGCTTGTGACTCCACATCCTTAATTATTTAATTATCATTCTTGCGCTTTTTTTGCAGTTTTAGGATTAACAGGTATACTTGAAAGATTACACAAATAAATCTTGATTTTTGTTGTTGTTATAAGTTTCTTGATGTCTGCTGGAATAACTTTTCCTTCTTGCTATCAGATATGAGGGACAAAAGATAATTAATTACATTTCGTCTGTGTCTATAACCCTGTTTAACCCTTTATGGCACTTGATATATGTACAGATATGAAGGTGACCGTCTATCAACTCCGTGTGATAACTGGCGGTCAATAAGGTTTCATTGCTTGATCATTTCAGGCTTTTCATTATATAGTTGAAACTATATGTCAAGAATCATTAAACCAACCCACCCATCCCTCCATGATGATCTATATTGGAAATGGAAAATTGATGTTTGATTTGATAAAACTGGAGACATAATATCCAAGACTAAATAATCATGTGATGTCAGTTATATTTTGAATTTTGAATGTGTTTTATGTTTTACATGTATGCCACACTCAACAATTTCTCAGTTATATGGTGGCGGTCAGTTTTTTATGATGGAGGAGAGAACCTGGTTACAATGTACCCAGGAAGAGACCACTGACCTTCCGCAAGTAAACTGGTAAACTGTCTCACAAAAATCAGCTTAGGTTCCTGCAGGACTCGAAACTCTTCAGACAGGAAGTGAGAGACTTCATGATTTAAAGTGCGATGTTCTAACCACGTGGTCAAGGAGACCCCTATTGGCATTAAATAAAGTATTGGAATTAAGGGTTGTTTGTAAATCCCAATCCTGATTTTCTTAATTTATTAGATTTATTTAGTCTGTGAACTCATGTACAGGAAATATCAACCATTAGTTCTTTGTCTGGTTCACATCTATGTCATTTCTTTACTTAGACTCACCGCATCTCTCTGAAATACACTTCCGAGGATTGTGCTCCTGTAAGCATCATTTTAAGAGTTAAATCCCTTTGTTAATATTTTTTGAAATTCAATGAAATAGCTCTTTTATGACATTTAAACATTTGAAAAATTAAGAATACATGCAGAGACACATGTACACAGTTGCAGACAAACTCGCATGCAGACAAACACATGCACACAAACACACTCATGAAGACAAACACACACATATGCATGCATGCATACACGCATATATTATGCACACACACACACACACATGCATGCATGCACACACACACACACTGACAAAAAGAGACACATACAAACAGATACACAGACACCTTTATACACACACATATACATGTATATTGTAATATATTCCATTATTATACTGAAATATTTAATTAACTTTTCATCATTTATTATTTATATTTTTTAGTTATCATATACATGCAGCTTATCATCTTCATTTGACACTTTGTTTAGTGAGCTGAAAATAAACATATCAAATTTTAATGTTGTTTACAAAGCTAGAAGTTACAGTTGGGGAAATGACCTCTGATATACTCACTGATGCTCTCTTATCAACAGCCAATCAGGACGCACCATCACTTATCAATCACATTATTGTTTTTGTGAGCAAGCAGATGAAATTTACATATAAATAAGACTTGATTTGTCAAGTAGTTGTACGAACAAATACTTGAAAAAAAAGCGAAGAATACTATTCTTGAGATATTCCAACATAAGGTTGATAAATATATGGAAAACAGTCAATGATTAGTCATAGTTTAGTTGATTGTGGAAGGGAGATTTGAGAAACATGTAGAAAAAGTTGAAGGATGTAACCATGGATGTATTTTGTTTTTGTTTCTCTTTCCGACCTGGAGTTTAAGCATTTGTCATTTTGGTAACTTTGTAGAAATTGTGAATTTCATTTAATGTTAACCATAGCTATGGCACCGTTTCCTGGAGCCGAGAACTGTGATGTTGTGGAGATAAAAAGAGAGAATTTTCGTAAACAGAAACAGGTGACATTTGATGTACCTGTTGAGTTTGAGGACATCACGGATAAGGTACAGGTGTTTCAGATTTTCATCTTTGTGTGGTTTCAGATAAAGTTTATGTTCTTCTTTACTTAAAATAAACTCTTGCTATTAAATTTAGGATAAAAAGAACCAGTTTCATGACTGATTTTGAAAGCTAGAAGTTTTAGAATGTTTGAAATAATTTTGTAGGATTCATGTAAGAACAAGATCATCTATATTTGTCCATTTTAAGACCAGATATTTTTTTAGGAAGGTACAAACCATATCTAAGATCTTTGAAAAAGTAATGCATTACGAGGAGATAAAAGGATCAGAAAGTGAAAATGGAATATCAGCAAAATCAGGAAAAAGTCTGGTGGGGGGGGTGATGAAATAGTGACCTAGTTGCTATTTTTAGCTCAGCTAAGCTGAGGTGGGGTAAAATACATGTAGCTCTCATAAGGTAAACCCTCTTTAAAAATCTTCTTCTCCAGAAACACAACATGAATTAAAAACGCATTGTTTCTGGGTGATCGACATGGATTTAAGTTTGTGTTTTTCATATAAATCAGAATATGAATTTTTTATGCTTTTTTTATATCTTTTCAGACTTTGCCATTTTTATTCATTTACGCATGATTTCTCCAATTATCTCCCCTTGCATTTGCAATGATGCATTGTTATTTGTATGTAGGTAAAGAAATGTTTTTGTGCAAGAATTTTACTGAAATTTAATCTCTAGAATTTTTATGAATTTCTTAAAACAGCAATATTTATGTTTCTTGGCCAGATCAGCCTACATGTACATATTCTTCTTTGTCTTCTTTCCATATTTGTAGATGGTTCTCAGATGAGCGATTGAGGCCCTCTTGGGCCTCTTGTTCTAAATGAAAAGTTGATATGAGAATAAAAAAACAAGACATATAAATTGACAAATACAGCCATCTGCCTAAGATGTATGTCTGAACCAAATATGGCGAGCTAAAGTGAAGACATGAACCAGATATGTCCCAGACAGATGAAACTAACCAAGGAGAATAACTCTAAAAATAAGGGAGTTAGGCATGTAGTTTTTGTATGCAACACTCTGTCTTCTAAAAACAATGCCGTTTACGACTCACCAATCATTTGCCCACTGTCGTATAAGGCTCACCAAATATTCACCAAATGACATATACGTTGGACAGGGCCAAAGCAAAGTGTGTATTTCTTATGAATGAATCCAAATCATAATCAAAACACTTGAATCACTAACGACACGACAATATATATATATATATTCCTGTACCAAATATAGGGAGTCTAGTTGAAGAAATACATATAAGTTAGATATGGCCCATACAAATGAAATAATCAAAGGGGTCATAACTCTAAAAATAGTAGATGTAGGAGCACAATTTTATACATATACATGTATACAATACTCCGTCTGTATACTTGTATACGGAATATTGGATGGCTAGTTGAATAAATGAAGAAGAAAAGGTCCTGACAAAGCAAAAGATGGAAGGACAGACACAATGCAAAACTATAGTCCCCCCCTGAAATAAGATGTGTGATTGGTCTGTGAAAATCCTAAAGGTTGTAATACTTATATATTCAAGGTCAACATAGCAAACAGAAAAAAAAAAAGAAAATGGCTGACTTTTGTTACTTTAATCGACATAACACAGAAAAGTATACTGACTTCATACAGATGTATCCTGGAGATCGTGAAAATTTAACCACATTTGCATAACCATGGTTTGGTCACATACATGAACACATATCCTGAAGGCTTCTATGGTTTTGTATTGACCTAGTCTCTGTTATGTATATTTCTATATGAACTTCCTGTCTCTTGATACTGTATGTGACACATTAGTTTGTATGTACAAATGCACATGAAATTGTTAATGGAGATTTTGCCTAGGTTAAGTTGTCTACCATTACAAATTACTGTATACATCAGTACCTGGAGTATACCATTACAAATAACTGTATACACCAGTACCTGGAACTCTTTGCTCCCACTTTACTTAAGCCATTTTTGTCCTTTGATGAAAGGTTGAATTTAAAATGAAAGTGACATTTTCAAGCTTAACCAATTGTAGAACAGATGTAAATGCCTTCAATGCGACTGGCGATTTAGGGCAAATTTATTTTATGAATATGTTTTCTGTTGTAAATAGGTTAAAATAAACTGGATGAACATATCCAGATATATAGAAACTATTTGTTGGCCAAAAAAAAATTCTGATTGAGAATGGTTTCTTATTCTCCAATGATTGTCAAGAAGTAATGTCAGATTTTTATTAGCTCACCTGAGCTGAAGGCTCAAGTGAGCTATTGTGATCACTCCCCGTCCGTCGTCCGGCATCTGTCCGTAAAGTTTTCATATTTTCGACTCCTTCTCTGAAACAACTGAAGGGATTTTGATAAAACTTGACAGGAAGTAAGTGCTCAAAAGCCTTTACCAAGTTTGTAGTTTTCAGTCAGATTGGCCTAGGGGTGGATCCAGGGCGGGGCAGAATAGGTCCCAAAATGTACCCTCTTTAAAAATCTTCTTCTCTAAAACCACTACATGAATTGAAAAACAGATTGTTTCAGAGTGATCTACATAGATGTATGATTCAAGTTTGTACTTTTCATTGAAATCGGAATATTTTTAAATTTTTGACGCGTTTTTGAGGTCTTTTCAGACTTTGTCATTTTCATTCATTTTTGCACGATTTCCTCAATTATATTCCCTTGCATTCACTTTGATGCATTCATTTAATGTGTTTTACTTGTAATTAGGTGAAGAAATATTTTTGTGCAAGAATTTTGCAGAAATTTAATTTCTAGAATTTTTTTATGAATTTTTTAAGACTGCAAAAAAAGAGGGAAGGGGATGCATTTTTCACACTATCAGCTTTTGTTTCAAAACTACTGAAGGAATTTTGACGAAATTTAAAAAGAAGCAAGTGCTCAAGGTCCTTTACCAAGTTTGTAGTTTTCAGCCAGATTGGCCCAGGGGTGGATCCAGGGCGGGGCAGAATAGGTCCCAAAATGTACCCTCTTTTAAAATCTTCCTCTCCAGAACCACTACATGAATTGAAAAATGGATTGTTTCCAAGTGATCTACATGGATATATGACTCAAAATATTAATTTTTGACACGTTTTTGATTCAGACTTTGTCATTTTCATTAATTTTTGCATGATTTCCTCAATTATCTCCCCATGCATTCACAGTGATGCATTAAAGTGTTTACTTGTTTTTGTGCAAGAATTTTGCTGAAATTTGATTTCTAAAATTTTTGATGAATTTCTTAAAACAGCAATATTTATGTTTCTTGGCCAGATCAGCCTACATGTACATATTCTTCTTGGTCTTCTTTCCAAATTTGTAGATGGTTCTCAGATGAGCGATTTAGGCCCTCTTGTTTTCACAAAAACTTATGGTTCAGTAATTATTTGATATAAAAAATGTCAGATACCAGAGTATGAATCTTTAGGATGTCTAGGATATAGGTACAACTCTGGTATAAAAATGGACAAACACAGACCTCTGGAAATCAAGAGGTGGGATTAAGTGCCATGGAGGAGTAAGCATCCCCTGTTGACCTGTCAAACCCGCCATGAGTCCTCAGTCAAATCCAAATAAAATATGTGAGGAACGAATCCTCGTCATAATTGGTACAGACGTCTCAACAACCACCATCGAACAAGCAACTCAACATTTCACTTAGTGAAACCGAGTAATCGCAAACAAGACTGTTATACCGGCCATAAAATTTGCAGAATGTTGACATCAAACGCAGTTTTTGATTGATCAGTTGAACCTCATTGCTCAATGGCCATAAGTGTCGAGCATAGGCCAAAATTTGAAGTCCTTCACTGGCTTTTGGTGATGTCTCCATAAGAGTGAAAGATTCTGGAGTGGGAAGTTAAACAACAATACAAATGTAAATAATTAAAAAGGTCTTAGATAAATGGCATTTTTCTGGGAGAGTTTACAAGTGTACATGTATATATTTTAAAATGCTCTCAGTTCTGTGAAAAATAAGTTCTTGTTCTTAAATTTTGTCAAATATTATACATTGTAATTTGAACACTCTCAATAGTCCTTCTATCTTATAGATAATCAGCTTATGTATGTGTTATTTACATGTACTGTATCTGATCAAATCTCATGGAGGGACCTCTGTGGTGAGTGGTTAGAGCATCGCGCTTTGAACCACAAAGTTTCTCACTTCTGGTCAGTGCAGCTTCTAGCCCTGCTGGAACCTAAGCTGATTTTTGTGAGAAAGTTTGCCAGTTTACTTGCGGAAGGCTGGTGGTTTCTTTCCGGGTGCATTGTAACCAGGTACTCTCCTCTACCAATAATAACTGGCCGCCACCATATAAGTTTATAACTGAAAAATTGTTGAGTGTGGCGTAAAACACTATTCAAAATCAAATTCAATCAAATCTCATGTGAGAACGTCTATATTTCACATACCTAGCATGTATGTATGTATGGATGTATGGATGCATGCATGCATGCATGCATGCATGCATGTAATGTATGTATGTATGTATGTATGTATGTATGTATGTATGTATGTATGTATGTATGTATATGTATGTATGTATGTATGTATGTATGTATGTATGTATGTATGTATGTATGTATGTATGTATGTATGTATGTATGTATGTGTATGTATGTATGTATGTATGTATGTATGTATGTAATGTATGTATGAATGTATGTATGTGTATGTATGTAATGTATGTATGTATGTATGTATGTAATGTATGTATGTATGTATGTATGTATGTATGTATGTATGTATGTATGTATGTATGTATGTATGTATGTATGTATGTGTATGTATGTATGTATGTATGTATGTATGTATGTATGTATGTAATGTATGTATGTATGTATGTATGTATGTATGTATGTATGTATGTATGTATGTATGTATGTATGTATGTATGTATGTATGTATGTACATGTATGTATGTACATGTATGTATGTATGTAATGTATGTATGTATGTATGTATATATGTATGTATGTATGTATGTATGTATGTATGTATGTATGTAATGTATGTATGTATGTATGTATGTATGTATATATGTATGTATGTGTGTGTGTGTGTGTGTGTATGTATGTATGTATGTATGTATGTATGTATGTATGTATACATACTTGCTGAAAGCATTAAAATGTATTTTAGATACTGAGGGGGTTGAGGCGTTATAATAAACAAATATCTTTTAAATGATGACCTTGTATCTTTGGAAACCATGTAACTCCAGTTAAATAATATCAGACAATCATTTATTAGGGAACCTTATATGTATTGGGACCTTGGCAGCTTCAACATATCCTTATATAACAGATGCGCACTTACTGATAACATGGTATTATTGTCCTTTAAAGCATTGCTTTTTAATAACATGTATAATAATTATGACATAATTAAATAAGTGCTGCATAATTTTGTGTAAAACATTGGAAAGATGTTTATCATGTGAGGATCAGATGTAAGTTATATTAAGATATGAAAGCACAACAGGAAGACAATAGGATGTTACTTCAGGATTGTCAAGTAGTTCAGCTGATTTTGCCTTATGTTTTCCCAATGATAAACAATTAATTTTGACATTTTATTACAAATCACATAATTTGTATTTTATTTTGAGGAGATATAGAAAAATTGGGATGTCAGTGTGACAGCATTTTACAGAATTTATTTATTGTCCTGTGAACATTTCTAGTCCAGGGCATAATTTTACTGGCATATAAACTATGTGTTGTGTTTGTAGCTGACATATAGTAAACTACATTAAAGGGGCATTAGCTGTGATTTTTTTAGCCCACCATCAACAGATGGTGGGCTATTCATATGGCCCTGCATCTGTGGTCCATCCGCCGTCCGTCCGTCGTACGTCCATCCTGAACAATTCTTCGTACTATCAAAATCCAAGATGGACACCTGTCGGCCATGTTTAATTCCATTCTCTCTTAAAATGTAATATGTTCATTTCAAGTTCAGTTTTGCTATAATCTTGTGAAAAAAATATTTCACAGAAATATGGATTTAAGTTCAAATTCAATATTGAGACACAAAATAAGAGAAAAGAAGAGAAAACAACAGTCTGTCATAGATCAGACTTAGAACATTCCATGGTGGGCGCCAAGATTCCTCTGAGATCTCTTGTTTTCTCAAAATTTCTGTTTCCTTTTTTACTACTTTGATGGATAAACGAAAAAGAGATATACACAGGCCTAAAAATTCTTAAATTCCTATATATTTTGTGAAAATAGCCTGAGAAACCCAGGTTTGATACCTTTTCAATGGCAATTGATTAACTCAACCATACTATTTGTACATGTATATGAATACCACACCGGACCTGACCTTATTTTCACAAAATATACAGGAATAGCAATTTTTTATGCCTGTGTATAGCTCTTATTTGTTATTGTACATCAAGTTCAAGTAGTAAAAGTAGAAAAAATCAGAATTTTTTTTTTTTTTTTTTGGATACACACAGCTAATGCCCCTTTAATTAGTATTAGTACAGTATGCCCTCAATTTCATAGCTGAAGCATATATGTCCTGTGTTGGCCACAAATACATGTACATGTAGACAACATGTACACTATTGTTTCTAACTTTCAAACTCATACTAACACGATTTTAGCAATATGTGTCATGAAATGAAACCAAATGCCAAAAAAAAAAAAATAAATAAATAAAAATAAATAAAAAAAAAAAAAAAAGTCACAGACAGGAATAGCCTCAGATAATGTTGTTTTTGGGAAATTTACACCAGTTCCATTGCTACACTTTTACATATAGAATGCACATTGTATGTTCCTGTTGGACTAGATAGGTTTCACCATCTACATGCATGTATATATACATTGTATAAGTTTCCCCTAAAAATATTCATTAAGGGATCCTATGGATCCCCTTTTAATTAAAAATGAAGGTCATTTGGAAATTTTGGGGTCATTGATTCTTGAAGAGTAAATATGTTATATGTTTTCTTAATGTGTTATTATTTGTAATCATTATATGTATGTACTGTACATATTAACTTATTCACCCCTAAAGACACATTTGGACTGGTCTAAGTCATTGATTTACAGAAGAGTCCAATGTTTTTTAGGGGTTGATGAGTTAAGGAATGATTATGACACAGTCTGTAGCAATGTTTCATAGCTTTATTTACTGACTTTTACTGACAAACAAGAGGCGTTTATCGAGTGTCCACAATGACCCAACTGCTTTTTATCCAGTGGACACTCGCCGTTTTGTTGTGACAATAATACAGGATTTCTGCACCAGGTTACACCCTATAGATGTATGTACAATGTATATATATGTACAATGTAGAGAACATTGAACTTGGCTCCATTCTAGTTATCTATGATCATATTACATGTACATACATTAACTTACTTTTTTTTACTGATTTTATTAAAAAAAAATAATTTGTTTGTCATGCTTGCGCTCAATATACACAGGCATAAAAATTCTTAAATTCCTATATATTTTGTGAAAATAGCCTGAGAAACCCAGGTTTGATACCTTTTCAATTGCAATTGATTAACTCAACCATACTATTTGTATATGAATACCACACCGGACCTGACCTTATTTTCACAAAATATACAGAAGTACCAATTTTTTATGCCTGTGTATAGCTCTTATTTGTTATTGTACATCAAGTTCATGTAGTGAAAGTAGAAAAAATCTGAATTTTTTTCTTTCTTTTTTTTATACACACAGCTAATGCCCCTTTAACAAGTATTAGTATGCCCTCAATTTCATAGCTGAAGCATATATGTCCTGTGTTGGCCACAAATACATGTACATGTAGACAACATGTACACTATTGTTTCTAACTTTCAAACTCATACTAACACGATTTTAGCAATATGTGTCATGAAATGAAACCAAATGCCAAAAAAAAAAAAATAAATAAATAATAAAATAAAAAAAATCACAGACAGGAATAGCCTCAGATAATGTTGTTTTTGGGAAATTTACACCAGTTCCATTGCTACACTTTTACATATACAATGCACATTGTATGTTCGTGTTGGACTAGATAGGTTTCACCATCTGCATGCATGTATATACATTGTATAAGTTTCCCCTAAAAATATTCATTAAGGGATCCAATGGATCCCCTTTTAATTAAAAATGAAGGTCATTTGGAAATTTTGGGGTCATTGATTCTTGAAGAGTAAATATGTTATATGTTTTCTTAATGTGTTATTATTTGTAATCATTATATGTATGTACTGTACATATTAACTCATTCACCCCTAAAGACACATTTGGACTGGTCTAAGTCATTGATTTACAGAAGAGTCCAATGTTTTTTAGGGGTTGATGAGTTAAGGAATAATTATGACACAGTCTGTAGCAATATTTCATAGCTTTATTTACTGACTTTTATTGACAAACAAGAGGCGTTTATCGAGTGTCCACAATGACCCAACTGCTTTTTATCCAGTTGACACTCGCCGTTTTGTTGTGACAATAATACAGGATTTCTGCACCAGGTTACACCCTATAGATGTATGTACAATGTATATATATGTACAATGTAGAGAACATTGAACTGGCTCCATTCTAGTTATCTATGATCATATTACATGTACATACATTAACTTACTTTTTTTTACTGATTTTATTAAAAAAAAATAATTTGTTTGTCATGCTTGCGCTCAATTAGTACAAGGTCAGAATGCATGTTTTATGTACAACTTACCGGTAATGGCTGTATATATATATATATGTTTTATATATATATATATATATATATATATATATATATATATATATATACATATACATACACATGTATATAGATATTTACCTTGGGTTTGGATATATAGTCATATGAACAAAGTCAAGAGACAAGCTTTAATAATTTGCGTTTTTTCATGATCTTTATGCAGGTCCCCGAGTTGTTCAATAGTATTCAAGAGGCCACAAGAAGGGATATATTTACAGAGGATATGGGAGAATCTAAGACCTCAGAGCCAGCTAAAGCATTCTACGAGGTGCTATACCTGGGGCGAGCTAGGCTTTCTACCAAGAAAATTACATGTACGCATGTAGACGACTTGTGTCACAAGTTATCGGACAAGGAAAAAGAACGGAAGAAAAAATTGGATGAAAATGAACAAGAACGCAAAAAGATTCGCCACAGTAGTGGCGTTAGTGTTAAAAGTCTCCCCACTAATTTAGAGAATATAGTGTCGGTTACCGAAAATGAGCTCGGGAAACAACATGAGCAACTACAGATGACTGCAGCTCCGGGTGACGGCTCTTGCAGTAGCACCGATGAGCTGAGCTGTAGTAGCTCTGCAGAAAATATCATAGAGCATTCCGGGTATTTATCAAACTCAGGAGGCTTATCAAACTCGGACAAGGATTCTAAAGAAGAACTTTGTGAATTTTCTCATAAGGGAGATAATTCTTTGGACCAAGAGCATGGACATAAAGACTTGCATGTGCACTTCAGTGATCCACATCCACACGAGTCGTCATGTGATCCGAACCGAACAATGTTATTTAGGTTAGGGGCAAGTGAGATATCGCTGATAAGTTTAGACAAAAAGTCAATAATTTTAGAAAGAAGATTTAAAGATATATCGTCAGTTTCACAGGTAGGTGTATTTTTATATGTCACCAGGTCAGATGTTAGAACATCATGTCGGAATTTGAAATTAATTAATTTGCGGCGTAGTGTTTCATATTATAATACCTGTGCTAACACAGTGGTTCTGTTTGATTTGGTAATTTGTATACTGCTTTACACTTTTGTATATATGTTATATCAAATACAAATCACGAAGGCCAAAATAAAAAAAAAAGAATGATGTGACCATAGCGACCCACTTAAAAAGCCCAGACTACTTTTAATTTTTTAGGTACACTTAGTATTTCCCACTTATTTTTATTACTCAGAAAAAATCTGAAATTTTGTCCAATTCAATGAATTGACAAAACAAAATTAAAAAATAGTTGGCTACCAACCCACATCTCATTTTAACTATGGTACTGGTTGGATCACATCAAACTTGATTTTTTAATGACAGTCTACATGGCCTTATGTTTAAAGTCATAAAAGTGTATGTGAACATTACACAGTTAAGTCCTTCACATGAGATAGTTCCTCATAAATCTTGCTAGGGATCTCTTGTTTTGATTATCCTGTAAAATCCAAACCCCTTCCGGATCACTCCTGGTCAGCACTAGTTCTAACCCTGCTGGAACCTAAGCTGATTTTTAAGAAGGTTTGCCAGATTACTTACAGAAGGCTGGTTACATTATAACCAAGTTCTCTCCTCCACCATTAAAAAGTGGCTGCTACCATAAACATATAAATGGAAAATTGTTGAATGTGGCGTGAAACACCATTAAAAACAAAAACAGACAAACCAAGCAAAAACTCTGTGAAAGAGTATGTAGAAATGATTATTAGATGTTATTAGATTATTTTTAGATGTTATTAGATTATTATTATTATTAGATAATGTTAGATTATTATTAGATATTAGATTATTAATAGATGATATTAGTCCATTATTAGATGATATTAGATTATTACTAGATGATATAAGATTATTATTAAATTATAATTCAGCATCCCATTGTTCTTTACAGGGGAAGGAAAAATCTGAAGTGTTTGGTTTTATTGCCAGAGAGAAGTCCAACGTGTTTATTTGTCACTTAATGAAGTGCCATAGTTGTTCTGTGGTAGGTCAAATGATCTCTCTCTGTCTCTCTCTCTGTCTGTCTGTCTGTCTGTCTGTCTCTCTCTGTCTGTCTGTCTGTCTCTCTCTGTCTCTCTGTCTGTCTGTCTGTCTCTCTCTCTGTCTCTCTCTCTCTCTCTCTGTCTCTCTCTCTCTCTCTCTGTCTCTCTCTCTCTGTCTCTCTGTCTCTCTCTCTCTCTCTCTCTCTCTCTCTCTCTCTCTGTCTCTCTCTCTCTCTCTCTCTCTCTCTCTCTCTCTCTCTCTCTCTCTCTCTCTCTCTCTCTCTCTCTCTCTCTCTCTCTCTCTCTCTCTCTCTCTCTTACTCTCTTAGCCTCTCCATCTTTCTGTGTCTGTCTGTCTTTCCCTCTCTTTCTGTATGTCTCTCTTTGTAATTCTCTTTGTTTCTCTCTCTATGGAGGAGAAGTTTTGGGTTTTGGACAATATCAAAAATTTCAAGAATATCAAGAATTACCTATATTTTATATATAACTTTTGTGATTTTCTGTTTGACAGGTTGATGAGATAATGATGGTCTTAAGATCGGCATTCCAGAGTGCATACGAACAAAATCGTCAACAAATCTGCATCATGTGCCCCCTTCATCAGTTACACAAATTGTGCCAAGAAATTAATGGTAAGTGTTAAATTGTTCTAAAGCTATAATCAAAGATGACCCTAGGCCTATAACAGAAAATTGTCCTGCCACAGCCTGAAGTCACCACCTGTTTTGAGAGACCACATGTCTTTCCATTTCCGATAAGAAGTTGTCTTTTAAAAGACAGAACCCATGTTATACCCTTTCAGTATATTTGGAGATAATAACCATATACATATGTCCAATAGAATTTTTTTAGGTCTAAATTGTACAATCATTTGTCTATTATACATATTTAAAGATGGATGTGTACAATTTTGGCTTTTGGAAATTTTTTGTTGTTGTGTTCCTAAAGTGTGTAACATTTACAATGCTAAAAGTAACAGAACATATCTGTTATTAATGCCAATGCAATGAGGCTTCTCACCTGTGCTGTGACAAAGCTCAGTTAATGACCATTGTCATCTGAATGACCTGTGACCTTCTTTTCTAATGATTAGACAGAGTGATATAACTTAGAGGGGTGGAGTCTTGTGATCCCTTTCTAGACCTAGATGAATTTTAATTTGAGGTAACACATAAATTCAACATCAAAATAACACACCTTGGTGGATCCTGTGCAGAATCAAACGCAATTCCTGTCTTAACTAAAAAGTGGGTAGAATCATCTGTATGATAAGGAGAAGCTTATGTAAATTGGACAAAAAGCACCTAGCAAAGGAACAATCACTGCCTTTTCCAAAGTTTTGGGAAAGGAATGCTCTACCACACAGTCACCACAAGTGGTTACTAAACTTTGTGAATTCATCTTGATTAACATCCATTAATGTATTATTGTTTTATAATTGGATGGGATTTTTTAGTCTGAGCCATAGTTTTCTTATGCTCTATTTCTACAACCATATTCTTTGCACCTTAATATGGGAAGGTGGAATGCCATGACTATGATTCAAGGTCACAACACCAATGCCAAGGTCACTATTGACTTGATTCTGTTTTTGTCAAGGCCACAGTTTTCTTTATACAGTTCACCCCCATTATAACGCCGCTATTTCTTGAAGAACAGATTTCCTCACATATAATTCCCTCGTTGTAGCGCCAAAACCTGCATACCGCCATCCGCCGCCGATTCTCCGGTACAAATGGTCATTTCTACTTCTTAAATCCCTCGAACATAATGCCATTGAACATGTACTGCTACATATATTGGACTGGTTAATTTTGGCCATTTGAATAGGATGGCAAAATTGCCAAGACTTAAACAATAGATAAAATATCCGAATTTACGATAGTGAGTTGTAAATAGGATATGATATACAACAGGGATTAAAGACATGTCAAGATGAAAATGACCACACCTCGAAATTAGTAAACCTCGATATATTGCTAAACCTGTTATACCGCCAAAATTCAGGAAAACAAAAGGTGGTGGTATATCAAGGGTGAACTATAATTTATTTGTGCTACCTCGTTCTTTGGAAATCCCCAGTTTGATACATCCATCTTTTGATGGGATGTACATGTATCTTAATATATAGTGTAACCTTGTAATGTTGAAATCGGATGAGGCAAAGTGGCAGTTATACCAAAGTTGAGAGGCCGGTCCCAGTATTTATGGATATATGAATATATTTATTAGTATTTCAGAGTTATCTTTTCCTTTTTTTTCAGGGTTATCTCCCCAGGATGCTTACAGACTGCTGATTGAGCGTTTACAAAACCTTCCCGAAAAAGACACTGCTGATATCTACTCTACTGTAAAGGTAAATTTCATACAAATGGGCTGAACTGTCTTTAGCTAGTCTAGGGTGCTAAACATATATCTTAGATGTAGTCCTTGATTTACATCCCTCAGTATAATCCCAGCTCTTGAGACATTAAGGGTTTCATCGGCGAGATATTCTTGACATGAGAACACTGTTTTTGAGTTAGGAAGGTTACCCAAAAGTGAAGAACATGGACCCAGAACACTGTCCTCACACCACCTTTTTAGCAGGACTTAGAAGAAAAAAAACCCATAATAACATTGCAGTTACAGTGAAACCTGTATATAGGGGCCACTCAAGGGACCAGAAAATATTTACCTTTATGTGCAGGTGACCCTTATATACAGGTTCAGTTTAGTTGAAGTATGCAGTCAAGGGACTTGAAAAAACTGGCCCTTATAAACAGGTAATCCTTATATAGAGGTGACCGCTATAGCAGGTTTTACTGTATTGATCATCCTCGTGTTTGACTTAATTGTATTGTTCTCTGATGTGTTCTCGGTGTTTGGGTGAGATCTGATGAGAACATATTCTTGCACTACCCTATAGTCACCAAATTGTTTCTGCCCAAGGTCTCTCGTGGGTTTGATTCATAATATATATCTTTGTATCAAGCTTTGGTACACACACCAGATATATTCCTAGATGTACAGTGGTAGGCCTACATGGATATTATTCTTTGTATACGTAAGTGGACACAGTCAGTGGCCTTCATGGATATAATCCTTTTCAGAATTGGACAGGACAGATATTGCACCATATTTGGACCATCAGCACTTTGAAGGCCTGCAACAGTATTAATACTCATGATATTCTCGAAATCCCTCAAGGATAACTCTGTTGTAGTAGTGGATGAATTAATATGATGTTGGAAATGGCTGTATACTAGAGCATTACATATGTATATGACCTTTTCTTGTTTCAGTTGGAAAACCCTCAAAGTTATGAAGAGACAGTTGAAGTTCTAATGATAGAACTAAGAAAGCTTTGTGAGAGCAAACAACAAGAACATGCCCACATTTCCGAAAACAGTAAATCTCTACTCAAAACTGAGGTATGTTGTTATTGATGAAGATGATAAAATCATTGATAGTCCCCAAGGTTTGTTTGATCTTCTGTGTTGTTTTGTTTGTTTGTTTGTTTATTTATTTGGTTTTTTTAAAAATATTTTACCATCTTATATTTCCTTTTGATTTATGTTTTTGTGGACTTATGTTTTTGTGGTTTTTTGTTGAATTTAGTTCGTTTGATTACATTTATTTTATTGTTGTGTGGTGTGTGTGTGTGTTTGCATGTGTGTGCACATGTGTGCATGCATGTGCGTGAGAGACAGGTATGTGAAAAATATATGGTAAGAAAAAAAAACCAATCTCAGATTTCCTTTTAACTACATGTATTTGTGCTGATTTTGAGAATATTAAGTTAGGAGAATGTCACCTCATACTTTTAAACTCTTGAGTATTATCCAGGTCATAATCAGTCTCAGAGCCTTCCACAACAAGAGAACACTCTGTCTCAGAAATGACCTGGAAACTCATTTGATAATACGATTAAAGTCATTATCTATCATTACACTAAACATGCATCTGATATATAGAGCTAATGACCTATATTGAATTATTTCACGTTTGTTTTATTATGTATTTTTTGGTGATATTTGGATATACATGTAGTTACAGCTTACATCGTAAATAAGTAATAAAAAGCCAACATGACAATGGTTTAGTACGTAATAATGTTTATCTACTTTTGTAAACTTTAACTACACTGAGATATTGATTTTCCAGTTTAATATCATGGATAACCGCAAATCAACGTCAACATTCGACAACTTAAAAAATAAATGTAAGAAGAGTCTGGCTACGTCTTTTGAGAACCTGTTAACAAGGGTGAGTACATGTTATTGATGTATATAGACAGGCAGGGTATACAAAGGTGTTCATTCTTTTTTTTTTTTTTTTTTTTTTTGGGAGATCTATAAAGACCCTGGGTCTTCTTGTCTTATTCATTTATTTATTTATTCATTCAATTTTAGGTCATCTGAGCCAAAGGCATATAGCATCCCCATGTGAAGCCGCATACAATTTGCGAATGAAAATGGGCTGGGGCCCATAGGGGCCTCAAAAGGGGCCAAAAAGGACCAAAACTTGGTCTTTTAAAATCTTCTTCTGACGATCTAATGATCAGATGACTTTCAAATTTTGTATGCATTGATTGTACAGTCAGTAATTACAAAGTTTCCGAATGAAAACAAAATCTGTCAATAAATTGTCCACCAGGTGGCTCTTGAATAACATAGGGTATAGTTGTATACAAATGGCTTAATAACTCAAAACTGATTGTTTTAAAATTGTTAGGAATTATCTAAGGATCATTTTGACTAAATTTCAAGGTCAAAGGTCAAGGTCACAGACACCTAAGTAAACAGAAAATATATTTTTTGGTCAAATTTTAGACATTTTCGACTTCTTCTCAAGAACCAGTGGACTTATTTTAACCAAACTCGACAGGAAATTTTCTCAGGTGACCATTAAGACCCATAGGGCCTCTTGTTAGCTAGCCAGGATGAAAGTTTGGAGAGCTAATCATGCTAATGTTAAACTTAGACACCTGGCATTGTTTTTGTTGACATCTGACAAAACTTTAACCTAGCCTATTTCTTTTTAACAACAAGGGACAGGGTTTTGATATTTGACATATAGATCCCTTATGACCAGAGCTTTCATTTGGTACTTTGATGTTTGACCTAATGACCTTAATTGTTGACTTTGACCTACTTATCAAAACTTTAACCTCAGTTATATCTTTTAAATCATGAGGGATAGGGCTTTGATATTTCACATATAGATTTCTTATGACCAGAGCTTTCATTTGGTACTTTGACTTTTAACCTAGTGACCTTGACCTTGCACTGTGACCTTAGTTTTCAGAAACTTTAACCTGAGCTGAAGGAATAAAAATATATGAAAGATCCAAGTTATCTAATTTGATCAGAATAATATTATTCAATTGGATCAAAGTAATTCAATTTAACAAGATTTTCTTGCCAGGAGTTGATGATAATTTTTACATTTTTGTAACTCTGTCTTTAACTTTGAGAAAGCAGCTGTTATTGTTATCACTATGTTGTCGATTGACCGCCATTTCAGTAAATTTGACTCCTGACTGCAGAATTTGTTATGAACACTATTTACACAGGAGTCCTGGCGGTTCTGGCAAACCACACTACTCTGTAATAATCTAACAATGTGTAGAAATGATACAAATATTTTATGGATCTTTTCTTGCCAGTGTTCAAGGTCTGTAAACATGGTTAAATGCTTTGTATGATTTGGGTTTGGTCAGACATAATCTTTATATAAACAAGTTAAAGAAAAAATCAAATTTCCTTGGATGATTGATGTTTTGTCCCCTGTCCTTGAACAAAATGCTTGTCTAAATTGCCTCCATGTAACCGTCTGTAAAAGGGACATTTCTATATGTTTGGATGGGGTGTGGAGTGTGGAATCAGTGGGAATTATTAGCCTTGTACCTGTAAAACAAAATTTTAGGAGAGATCTTGTTATTTTCATGGCAAAAGAAAGTATGGATTTTGTTTGTTTGTCATTTTGATTTGAAGCAAATGAAAAACCTATCTTGATATCATTTAATACTTTTTTCATGGAGTGTATGTTAATTTTCTTTTTTCTTTTTTTTTTCAGCAAAGAGAGAGGTTTCGACATAGAAGTGGAACTACTGAAAGTGAGAGTAGCTTTTCTAAGTCAATAGTAAGTTTTGTTATTGCTTATTATGTCAAAAGCCAAAGGCCAGGGTGCATATTTGATGTCCTGGAAATCAGAGATCAGGGGATATTTGATGTACCTGAAATCAAATATCAGGGGCATATTTTATGTTCCTGAAGCCAAAGATCAGGGAGCATAATGATTTTGGTTGGACAGTTTTCCTGTTTGCAATATTTTGTTAAATACCTTCAGTTTATATCATTAAATGTTAATGAAATTTGGTTGGAAGGGCTGTAAATGAATGTGATTTAGAATGAGATAGATTATGGCCTATATCTGGTGATGTTTAATGGAGTTATTGGACTTTATTAATGGCTTACTTCTTGGTGGCATAATTTTCTCATATACATTCTGTTTCAATTGAAAAAAAAAAGGAAAAGTTAGGAGACAGAAAGATGTCATTTTACTGACAATGTTTTCTAATTAGGGATTTAAGCCTAGGATCTGTTGTTGTAAAAAAAAACTTCAATCACTTGATTTATGATAGTCACAAATTGAAACACGATGTCATACAGTAACTGTTAACAACAAAAGTTAACTCATCAATCCCTGAAATACAATGGACTCCTCTGTAAATCAATGTTTTAGGTGAGTCCAAATGTGTTTTTAAGGGTAAACATGTTAATGTTCTTTTTTTCTCTACACAGGATTCTTCCACTGCCTCAACACCAGATGCATCCCCCATGCCATCTCCAGCAGTAACAAAAGAAGTCCACTTCAGTTTTCCGAGTCCTCCTCCATCACCCAAGTTGGGTCGGCCTCGCAGTTCAACAGTGGGGGCAATTCCTGATGCTCATCTTGCATCCAGATTCCGGGACACTGGTCATTTGGACAAGACTGTCGAATTTAAGGAGCAGGCATCTCGGAGGGCTAGTACAAACAGTCCTATGAAGCAGATGTACCTATATTTTCTTATTTGTTACGTCACTTGAGCCAAAAGCTTATGGTGACCGTTTGTGTTCGTCTTTTGTCATCTTCATGTGTCATCTGTTGTTAACATAACACATTTTGCAGTGTTAAATGATCACAGTGTAACTTGTCATGGAACAACACTATGGTGTCTTGGAGAAAATATCTTAACACATATTTCTCATGTTGTTAGATGTTTCCCAAATTGTGGAAAAACTCCACAAAATTTCCAGTTAGAAAAGTACATGCCCTTGTTTCTGCAGGGAATTTTTTGCCCTGCAGAAAAAAAAAATTGAATTTGCCATATAGGAACACTGTGGTGAGTTATCAGGTGGATCTCTTGTTTACATTTCCCAGTGTTTAATTTTGTGTTTATTCTGGATACCTCCTATGCTCTAGTTTCAAAACTAGTAACTGAAGAATCCAGATCCTACTGGTAAAATCAATTTCATAGGAGATTTGGCTTGGCACTGCTAATTTTATTCGTGCTTCCACCTAGTGGCACTGCTGATTTCCAAGAACTTTATATCTGCCTCCACCTAGCTAGGATATAGAGACCAATTTTAATCTCAATTGGTAATAGATGACTTAACAAAAGAAACAACAGATGATTTTTCATGAAAAATCATATCTTTTTATCCCAATGAATAGCCTATTGTGAAATGCTGCTGCCCTATTTATTGATGTCATATTCTCTCAATTGGTTGTTTGTAGGTCTATCATTGTTGTAAAATATATATAACTTGGCAAGATGGAGACTTGTGAACTCTTTCTTGACCTGGACAAGTTTAACTTGTAGGAGATACACCTTATGCAACACTAATACATCACTGGCTAGAGTATCATTCCTACTTGTAGAGGTATCCAGTGGGGAGTAATATGCATTCCCCGTGTAACCTATCATAACCGAAAAGTGAATAAAATTGTTGGTATGGTAAACAAAAAGTCACTCTGGTCCTCTAAGTTATAGGAATCAGACAACATGTAAGATTCACAGTCTCATTCACTTTTGATCTTATCATGAATTGTGTATGTCTTGTTTATAGGTTTCTGCTGGTAGGAAGTGGAGGCTCAGGGAAGAATGATACCCCACCTGTGAGTTCAAATGACAATGATGAAGATACACCTAAGTACACTCCTAGAAGACGGGGATCATGGAGGCAGGCCATCTTCAACAGAGTGGTGACTCCAGCTCGTACACCAAATACTCCTACTGTTATTGGTATATGATCATAGACAGTTACTGAATATCTTCTCCCTCCTTTTTCACTGTTTTCAGTTATCATTAACTACTGTATACTTGGACTTTTTCGCCCGTTTTTATTTTCACTCTTTTATGATAGAAAATATAGCCGTCCCGTCTTGAAATCACCCTGTATCACAAGAGTCTAGCGGATGGCATGTATATGCATTCTTCAATTATTTAGCTAAATTTTTGCTATCATTTAAAATTAGCCCTCATGTCCTTAGACGAAAATACCGAAAATGAAATGGGAGCGAAAATTTCCAGGTTTACAGTATTCGGCAGATCAGTGGTGCTCTTTTACAGATTAATAGTATTTAGCCTCACTTTGAGTTCCAGATCGAAAAAAAAAATCAATGGAGGGTTAGATGGATCAAAAAGTCCTAACCAAGATGTTATCTGAGGTTGGGATATTGACCCCCTCCCCCCCACCTGAGACTGATTTACCTGGAATTTAAAGGTGGTGCTTGATTATGTATCTTGCACATGAAAAGAATGAAATCTTGTTATTTATTGTATTAATCAGTTTGACCTAGTGTAGCAGTCACATCACTCACCGTACTTTCATCCACAGCAAATATATATAAATGTGTAATATACACATACAGACAATTTTCCGCGGCCCCGGGGCACCTTTAGAATAGATAGATAATTACTAGAAGTATATGGTATAGCAAACAAATATTTATTTCATCTTTTATCTTGGTGATTAAAAAGTGTTAGCATAGTAAAGAAATTAAACCAAGAATTATCACTTTAATTGATAATTCAATTCTTACTGAGAGTATAATAGCTGTAAATGATGCCATTGAAATAATTTTTACAAAATTTTGCGAAAATCTTGTTCAGTAATGTATTAACATTGTTAGCTCCCCTGTACAAACTTGAGATGGCTATCACTTCTGGTTAAGAAGAATGGTTAAACATTAAGTTTACAGGATTCTACTGCCCATACATCATTCTATGTTATGTATGATTCTTGGCACATGCTATACTTCAAGTGCTGGATTTTATCCTGTAATTTTGGCCAAAATGTCCAAATTTTGGACTTTGTTTTTTCTTATGCTGTGGTTAAGAATTTTATTTGAATGTTGTTTAATGCCATACTCAGCAATTTTTCAGTTATTCGGTGGCGGTCAGTTTTTAATGGTGGAGGAGAGAACCTGGTTATAATATACCCGAGAAGAGATGACTGGCCTTCTGCAAGTAAACTGGCACACTTTCTCACAAATATCAGCTTAAGTTTCAGCGGGGCTTGAACCTGTGCTGACCAGAAGTGAGAGACTTCATGGTTCAAAGTGTGATCTTCCAACCACTTGGCCATGGAGGCCCCCATTGTGGTTAAGAATCCGGAGGTCAGGTTTATTGAGGGAGATGTACAGTGTGTCACTGTGAGATGTGAGGTGATTCTGTACTTTGTGATGTTTGTTTATGCTGTTTAAATTGTCTCCCTTTGATAGAAAAATCAGAATTGGAGCAGATTGATGCATCCCGTTCCAAATTGGAGATAAGATCATTATGGCAGAAAGCTATCTTACAGACATTGCTGCTGATTAGAATGGAGAAGGAGAAACAGGATATGAGAGGTATTGTTGTATTTTTAACCATTTGACCTCTAAGTATCTACATGGCAGTGACAAAATAATCAGACAAATATATATAGACTGTGTTCAGAACATGTAAATTTTCAAAGTTAAAGTTGTCTATAAATACCCTCCAAGGGGAAATTCCAAAACGGTCTTTATAGACAGGTGGTCCTTGTTATATGCAGGTTCATGGTGTTTAATCATCTGTAGATGCACGTGGCCCGAGGCATAAATATTAATGAATATATAAGTTTAAAAAAAAAAACATGACAATTATTTGATTCTAGTAAATTTGATACTTATAATTAGAAATTAAAAAAAATAATAATAAATGCTCAAAGTAAAGTGACTTAAATTGTTATACTTTTAAAGTAAAAAATGTATGTTTTGCTGAGTTTTTTGTCAGAGCCAGTCTCATATCTTTTGCTGAGTTTTTTGTCAGAGCCAGCCTCATATCTTTTGCTGAGTTTTCCTATTTGTTTGTATTTCATTTATCTAAAGTATGGTGCTAAGTATAATATATATATATATATATATATATATATATATATATATATATATATATATATATATATATATGAATGAATGAATGATACATCTGTGTGTTGTTGATTTCTCCATTTGTTTGTGTGTATGTTTATATATCATGTTAAGGTGATAGATATATAATAGGTGTTTGTGATAGCTAGACTTGATGTTAAAACAAAGTAAATTTCTCTCTGCCTGCAGCAGTCCCTTCAGGTAATTCTCTTGTAACCATCTTCAGTCTTCATTCTATTGTAACCACCTATAGTCATAATTCTCTTGTAACCACATTTAGTCATATTTCTCTTGTAACCACCTTCAGTCATAATTCTCTTGTAACCACCTTCAGTCATAATTCTCTTGTAACCACCTTCAGTCATAATTCTCTTGTAACCAACTTAAGTCATAATTCTCTTGTAACCACCTTCAGTCATTATTCTCTTGAAACCAACTTTGGTCATAATTCTCATGTAACCACCTTCAGTCATAATTCTCTTGTAACCACCTTCAGTCATAATTCTCTTGTAAACAACTTAAGTCATAATTCTCTTGTAACCACCTTCAGTCATTATTCTCTTGTAACCAACTTTAGTCATAATTCTCATGTAACCACCTTTAGTCATGATTCTCATGTAACCACCTTCAGTCATAATTCTCATGTAACCACCTTCAGTCATAATTCTCTTGTAACCACCTTTAGTCATAATTCTCTTGTAACCACTTTTAATCTTTATTCTTATGTTTAATACAAATGTATCATTCCCTATATTTCATACAGTGGTAGTCCCTTAATTTTTTTGTTTACAGGTGATAGTTAGGAAGTTTTTCATTTTGCTGTATGATATGCCTGTACGGTTGTGGGTTTTACATTTTTTGTAGCTGTTATTCTGAGTCTGTCCATCCATTTTCCCAGTTGCGATTTTGTTTAAAGTTTTGTATTCACATACCTTTCACTGATTCACTCAGTACTCCTAAAAAATGCTTGGTTTTCATAATTGTAATTTCACAGAACTTTGACACCAAAGAAAGAAAACTGACATTTTGTAATGAATAGGTTCATCTTTTACTATATATATTAGAATGCAATTTCATTCCAAGTTTCTTGATCATGTGATATGACTCTAGGTTTCATGTGGTCATGTGATATGACTCTAGGTATCATGGTCATGTGATATGACTCTAGGTATCAGTCATGTGATATGACTCTAGGTATCATGGTCATGTTATATGACTCTAGGTATCATGGTCATGTGATATGACTTTAGGTATCATGGTCATGTGATAAGACTAGGTAATATGGTCATAATTGTGACTCTAGGTATCATGGTCATGTAGGTAATATGGTCATGTGGTATGACTCTAGGTATCATGGTCATGTGATGTGACTCTAAGTAATATGGTAGTGATATGAGTAGGTATCATGGTCATGTGATATGACTCTAGGTATCATGGTCATGTGATAAGACTAGGTAATATGGTCATAATTGTGACTCTAGGTATCATGGTCATGTAGGTAATATGGTCATGTGATATGACTTTAGGTATCATGGTCATGTGATAAGACTAGGTAATATGGTCATAATTGTGACTCTAGGTATCATGGTCATGTAGGTAATATGGTCATGTGTTGTGACTCCAGGGTTTTCCCTGGGATTTTCAAATGAGGAGTCCATGGACCCTCACAACTACAAAATTAGGAGTCCATTTTGTAATTTAGGAGTCCATTTGCAGTCCACTTCAATTCGATCAGAATTAAACTGAATGTCAAATGTGCACTTTTGATGCAAAACTGAAAAGTTACTAAATACATGTAGCCTACTAATTGATGCCTCAAATTTATTTATTTGAAAATTATATCTATTTTATCCATTTCAAGTATTAAAGTACTTTATCATATGTAAGATTTACATAAACATTTGTGTAAATAAATCATTTTATATAACCATCATTAGTACTTTCATTATTATTTTTTAATTTCCATAATTCAAATGAAAGTCGGGTTTGGTATCCCTTCTTTAATTTATACTTCCGGAAGTACCCATAAAGTGATGATCGATGTTGTCTTGTTGATTCTAGATCTATATTAGAGGTAAAGATTTACCTGTTTTATTGTAAATAAAATGATGAATTCAGTTTCTTGGTTTTCTTGTGGAATTGCACTAGAACATAAGAATTAAAAATGGACATAAAAAAGAAGCAAACTGGTAGAAATAGGTTGTATGCTTGGTTTATTTACCCAAACGATCTTGAAAGACATCAAGTATTTAACGCGTCCACTAGGACGCAATAGATCTTATTTTAGGCGTCATTTAGGATTTTTACGCGTAAATACGCAGAATTATTGCGTCAGGGAAAACCCTGGACTCTAAGTAATATGGTAGTGATATGAGTAGGTATCATGGTCATGTGATATGCTTTCTTGTTGGCTATTTATTACTCATTTGCAAATATTCAAAAATTCCTTTTAGCGCTATCAACATCTGATGGGACCCTGTACATATCTCTCCGTTTTCTTTCTAATGATATTTTCATATCATCTGGAGATGGTATTCCTAGGGTGAAAGTATATATCTGGGAGAGGTTATTTTCGGTGCCAGAAGTTTTCATACTGAAATCAAATATTCAACATAATGCATTTCTAATTTTAGCAAACAATTTCATCTTTCACCATGTTGTTTATTCTTGATAATCTTTATTATATAAATACACTAACTGAAAAAAAAAATCATTTTGAATCATCCATTTTGTTTATATGTTTTAAATGAGTACATATGTGATAATGTTTCCTTCATAGTCTTGATACATCCTGACACCCCTTCCTTAAAAGTAATGAAACAGTCTGTTGACATTTCCTACACCTTGAATATGTTAATTATGTGATCTTTGTTGCATGACTGAACACTAGGATACTTTGTCTTGTACGGACCGCGTTCACTTGTTGTATTCCGAGGTAAGCTGTCATTTGTGTCGTAAACAGCTAGTCTGAAAATCCCTGTGTTTTCACCTTCCCATGTTCAAATTTTCTACAACCATATTTATTGCCACATTTTGTTTCGTTTTGTTTTGCTATGGTAGTGAAATGTTTTGTGAAATGTTTGTGAGGCTGTTTTTATTTGATACTTGTTGGGAGGAGTTTTTACAGGATACACACACAACGACATGTACTGGGCTTTGTGAGAGGAAGTTTTACAGGATACACACACTACAACATGTACTGGGTATTATGAGAAGAGATTTTACAAGATACACTCAATATAATATATGTAGTGGTAGTTTTAAGAGGAGATTTTATAGATATACACTCACTATAATATGTAGTGGTAGTTTTAAGAGGAACTTTTACAGAACGCACTCACTACAATATGTAGTGGGCATTATTGGAGGAGCTATTACATGATGCACACTATTAGAGGAGCTTTTACATGATACACACTCACTACAATATGTAGTGGGCATTATTAAAGGAGCTATTACATGATACACACTATTAGAGGAGCTTTTACATGATACACACTATTAGAGGAGCTTTTACATGATACACACTCACTACAATATGTAGTGGGCATTATTAAAGGAGCTATTACATGATACACACTATTAGAGGAGCTTTTACATGATACACACTCACTACAATATGTAGTGGGCATTATTAGAGGAGCTTTTACATTATACACACTATTAGAGGAGCTTTTACATGATACACACTATTAGAGGAGCTTTTACATGATACACACTCACTACAATATGTAGTGGGCATTATTAGAGGAGCTTTTACATTATACACACTATTAGAGGAGCTTTTACATGATACACACTATTAGAGGAGCTATTACATGATACACACTATTGGAGGAGCTTTTACATGATACACACTCACTACACTATGTAGTGGGCATTATTAGAGGAGCTTTTACATTATACACACTATTAGAGGAACTTTTACATGATACACACTCACTACAATATGTAGTGGGCATTATTAGAGGAGCTTCTACATGATACACACTATTAGAGGAGCTTTTACATGATACACACTCAAAACAATATGTAGTGGGCATTATTAGAGGAGCTTTTACATTATACACACTATTAGAGGAACTTTTACATGATACACACTCACTACAATATGTAGTGGGCATTATTAGAGGAGCTGTTACATGATACACACTCACTGTAATATGTAGTGGGTGTTATGACAGGAGCCTTTACAGAATACACTCTCTATAATATGCAGTGTTAGTTTTGGGAGGAACCTTCACAGAATACACTCACCATAATATGTAATGTTGATATATGGAGCATGATCACATTAATTGATGTATCACTGATTGGTTTATAGTATTTTCTTTCTATAATAGTTATGTACTTAGAATTACCCTCATAACTCTATATTTTGTCATACATGTACCTACACATACCCATAATCAAAATTTTAGCGGGATCGTATATAAATGTACAATTGTATTGACTTATTAATCTGAACAAATGTGCCCAAGTGAAAAGCGTGATTTAGAGGTGTTAAAATTTGCTTCTAGTTAGAAAAAGTGATAGGATAAACCCTGTTTCATAATAAATTGGTCCAAAATAGGAGAAAATATCATACCAGTTAATTATTTAGGGGTGAAAAGGTTGATTTTTTTATAGTGTGGAATAAAGCATGATACCAGTTTCTTATTCTCGGAGTTTGTGCTTATTGCATCCCTAAAGATTCCTAAATTAAAGCTGTAATAAAGAGGTTTAAGGAGTTGATTTAAAATCACAACTTCATTTTGTGAGCTTCTTTGCCATGTAGCTGTAATAGACCTTTTCCTAGTTGTTCCGTTCCGTCCTGATCTCCACTATAATATGCAGCTTCAGAGAAAAATACAAGCTGCTTTACTTCCAGTTAAGTAGTATACATGACCTGGAATCTGGATACCATGTAATGCTAGGTACCAGATTGGAAAAACAGCTTTCAAGAAAGTGATGTCACTCGACCTTTTTACATGAAAGAACATTAAAGTAAACTTTTATTCCTTGTTGGCGACCTGAAACAAGACATCACTGAATGTCGTCAGTGTAAATATGACGAAACTGGAATTTACCTTGTTTGATATTTCTGTTGAAGTCATGTGATCTGATTCTGACAGCAAACTATTCTAACAAAACTGAACAGAATGGAACAACTCGAAAAAGGTCTATTATATCTGCTACCACAAATCCTGCTGCTGATAGCTCTCATATCAGTTTGTATACTGAAGCATTCTCTACACAATAAGCAGGTTTAGTCAGTCCATTCTCTTGAGGGATTTGTAAGATACAAGCCAAGGGTTTTCCATTCTCTATTTCTCTTAAGTTTCCTTATTCCTATTTTTCCGCATGGTGGCCTTTATTCATTTCACTAAGCTGGCTGGAAATTTTTTTTTCTCAAAGATAAAGATTTTTTTTTTTCTTTGTTCAACAATTAGATTTAGCACTCAACAACTACATAGAAACTTGATGAGTTGTCTCAGAATTTCCTTGTCAGATTGTCTGTTTGTGAAGCATTTTGACTATTTTATAATGATGAACATGGATGAATCAATGGCATAGATCCAGCTATTTTATCATAGTCTGATGTCTGTAGATATAAAGTTTATACATGTAGAGATATTTTAGTGGTGTGTGCATGCATCGGTATTTTTTATCAAGTGATTAGATTTAGATTATTTGTCTTAATACTAGGACGATTTACTGGATGAGCTAGGAAAGGAGCACTGTATTTCCTCTTGTCTGATAGCAATATATATATATATATATATATATATATATATATATATATATATATATATATATATATATATATATACACACATGTATATATATCTCAAAACTCTATCACTGTAGAAGTTTGAAACCATACTATTAGGGTCATTAGACATGATCAATAACCTTATATGCAACTTCTTTCCCATCTCAGCTTTGACAGTCTCTAGACAGGTTGATGACATCTTGCAAATAAATATCCGTCAAATTCTGCATTAATTACTACTCCCTCATAACATGCTGCTTACACCACCTAAAATTCTAGCTTGTTTGCCATGAATGCTAGTTATCTCCCGTAAATCACAAGTAATGTAACGGGCATATATCATGTTTTATCTATGCTGAAGTATTGCATACTTCTAAAGTTGTAAGTTAGCTTAAAATAAAAGTATAGCCTGAACCCTAGACCCGTAAAATGCTATGATAAAGAACCCCAAAGAATGGTGCCCCCTTTGTGATATATCGGGGAATAATATCATCAACATGAGGGCCCTGTAAAAGGACCCATTCCCAATGCAAAATCAGCAATATTTTCCCCAGTTTTGAGCAAAAATTTCCCAATTACATATCATGATTATGTTCACCGTGTAGCTCACTTTTGGTATACAGGCAAAGGAAAAATTACAAGTCAAAAGTACTACTCAATTATAAAACCTCCATGTCTTCAGATGAACTCAATGTTGTCCGTTTAATACAAAAAGTTAAATAAATTACAAGCTTTGTATCTGTATTTGTATAAGTAAAATGACAGTAGTTACTTTTCATTTTCCCAAATTTAGGCCATTGCGACATAAAATTCCCAATCAAAAGGGTATAGGACCCAGTCCCAAATGGATCTGTTAGTCACTGTATATGTATATGTATATGTATATGTATATGTGTATATCTATATATATATATATATATATATATGTATATGTATATAAAATGATTAAGATATTGAAATACAGCCCAACCAACTTATATTGAACCCTGTTACATTGAAATTATTTTGTGTCCACAGCCAAATGTCTTTATTACCACTATTACTCTGTTATTTTGAAACCCCTGTTTATTTAAAAGAAAAATTCAGTCCCCCTTCGATTACAATACATACAGGTTTGACTGTATATGAATGTTTGGAAAATTAGGTACAAATTTGGGCACAAAAGATAGACAACATCTTAATATATATTAGATATAGCAAAAACATTAAATTATGTACAATTTAAGCTACCTGTATATATTCACCAAATGTCAAGAAAGGGACAAAGACATCAGATACATTTTTTGCTCTGATTACTAATTGCCCAGGGTTAATCTGTTTATCATGCCAATGCATTTGACAGTTTAGTTTACATAAATTCATAAAATGAAGAATTTCAATTCATTCTTAATTCCTTTTTCTCAATACAATAATTTGTTTGTACATCTTTGTATTATATGGAATTGTAACACAGGGTCTTACAACAGGGGTTTGATGTTCAAGTATAGAAAAAAAAAATTGAAGAGAAAGGTATATAAAAATGAAGTTGTCATTAAAAGATTTAGTTGTTTTCCTGTTTTTCAGTGATTTCTCTCTTTCCTTATGACGATCTACAAATGTGTGGTAATATATTAACATTTACATGTTCTCCCTTTATTTTTAATTCATTCAGTCAAAACCACTGTCCAGTATTTAACCCAACCTTATGTGTGAAACACACAAGCACTCATATCTGTGAAATAAAAGTTATGAAATATATATGTAGGTGCATTGATGTTCAGCCTTTTTACACTGGTAAAAATACACTTGCTTTGTTGACCTAAGGAAAACAGTACACAAATACCCATTATATATGAAAAACACCTTTCCCAAAGAACTGCACTAATAATGGTTATATAAAAAAATGCCTTCCAAAAGGCACTGCAAAATCTGTCAAGGTTCTCTTTTTTACAGAATTTCATAGAATTATATTATAATTTACCCATTTTGAAATGGTTCTGTTTTCTAAGAATATATTATTTAATTCATTGTTTTAAATTTTTTCATTAAATTCATTGTTAAAAATTTGTATCCCAAATGTAGACATGGTGGGAAGCAGATGTATACCAATTTAGACTGTCTTTGCAAATTTTGAAAATTAACTAACTTGAGTTAGATAAACATGATAATCAACTAGCACTCGTTGTAGAACCACTAATTAGTTCTAGTCAAATCGCATGCTAGTTGATTACAGTCGAGGAACACAACAAATAGAAAACTACAATTTTGAGTTGATGGCACAGCTGCTTTCCATGAATGTGCAAGCGGGGGGTCCTGTATTTGGTAGGGGGTCGTACCATTTATCAAATACATTTATACTTTAAAAAATGGTAGTGACTTTTCATTTCCAAAGTACTTGGCATACAAAGTAAAAGTTGTGGGTCTCTCAGATGAAAGCTAAGACTGAAGTCCTGTGCCATGGCAGTAGTGGTATGCAAAAGAATCTTGCTGATATTTAAAACAATATGCAAACAAAAAAAAAATGAAAAAAAAATGCAAGCTGCTTTTCATAAATGCAATCACGCATTCTGAAAATTGTCTCTCCAAACCCCTCCCCACCAGCCAAAAAATGTACTCTGAAATGGTTTACCCCTAGAGACACATTTGGAATAGTCTAGGGCATTGATTTACAGAATAGTCCTTTGCGTATTTAGGGTTGATGTAAGTGACAATAAATGCATTGATTATCAACAAGATTCATTGTTAAATGCAAAATGAATAGATTCAATGTTACAGGGCTGCAGTCATTCTGAGAGGGTGTGTTTATCCCTCGCATCCAGTGTGTTACTGTACCAAGTTTGAAGTATGGTCATTTCTAATGATAAAATCAGTAGACACCAATTCCCTTCACTATAATATTTTCTACTATTTTGTGAAATTTCGTAATTTGCACACACACACACAATCTGCTTACTTCACAACTTAAACATTTGCGTCATTTGCAAACCTAGGTTCTGCATTGTGATAAATCTGTTTACTTGTTAAATGTTCAATGAAGGTGGAGTTAGAAATGCTCTGATTGGCTGACACAGAACACCCCGGCCACAGGGAAATAGTCTACCAACTGTGTACCCATTTACCGGGAAATAGTCAGTTGCAGTGTATTTTAGGGATTAATCTTGTTTTAATGAGTAACTTTTATATAAGTAAAAAAAACAAAAACAAAAAAACAGGAGAGGTGTTATATAAAAAAATAAAATGACATATTTTTTGGCATTTTGCTGCATGTATTTATAATTTGTCGTACTCAAAGTGACACTGACATGATAGATCATTTTCATACATTGCTCGTCTTTATTAAATATGCATCTTTTTTTTATTTACAGCAAAGAAATTTTTGAAAAAAGTTCTTTAAGCTATGATTGATGTTTTATGAAATTCTTTCGTCAAGGTTCTTTGATAACCACTTCTTAGATAACCAATGTGTTTTTCCTACATTCAGATTAGCAATTCTGTATTGTTATGGTTTGTTCGTCTATTTCAGCCCGTCAGCATGAAGCGCAACAGACTCCAACTTTAGATTATGAGGAGATAACTCCATGTCTCAAAGACGTAACCAAAGTTTGGGTTGAAATGCTGGATCATGACGATCGATCTGCAACACATTTTGATGTTCAGGTGTTACAAGAGTCGATTAGGAAAGGTAGGATAGATTATAAAGTTTATCTGACTGTAGTATAGTAATCTCGTTATCTCCAAATTCACTTCGAGATATCTCGAATTCAAGATAACTTTTTCAATCTATAAAAATTGGCACCAGCCGTTCAACTTTGACATAACTAGAGTTTTGACTTATCCGATTTCAACTTTTCAGTTACACTTTAATTATAAAATATATAAAATATGCATTATGATAAACTTGTTTAACATCATTACCTTACCATATTGTTGAACCTAACAAGACAATTGTTATGCCCCCAAGATTAAAAGTTGCCCCCAAGATTGAAAGGAAGGGGGTTGTCTGAGTGTTTGTAACATTTTTTTCTCTTTCAAATAACTGTCAACCTTTGGGGTCATTGTCCGTATGAAATTGATCACATACATGATGTGTCAAATCTGATTTCAGGGCTTTTCCTAACTCCAGAATTCTGGATCCAGGGTCAGAAAAATTGGGGAAATATACGTCATTTTAATAAAAACAGAAAAAGTTAATATGAGACATTTGTTTGAAAATAATTTTGTTTTTATTTTGAAATTCCAAATTAGGAATTTTTGTTTTGCATATCTTTTGGGAAATTACAAACCATTTTTGCATTGGGAATGGGTCCTGTAATGTACCAGACTCAAAAATGGCCTAGGAAATTCCCTGTGTTCATGAACTGGAATTACTATTAGATTTGTGGAGACTCTTTTAGCAAGTAGTTTTGAGTATGATACTTTAAATCATGAGATCTGGGTCCAAAGTCACTAGATTTATTCAGTACTCAAAGTCAACTAACATTTCATAATTTTGAGGTAAAAACACATGCAAAATTTATTCTGTAACTGGACATGTTTGTATATTGACGGCATACATTTGTAAATAATAATCAAAATTATTGCTCATTTGAAGAACACTTCAGAAATATTATTTCTTTGAGTATGTACTCAAATTTTGAGAACCGGAAAAGGAAAATCATCAATTTGACATAAAATATTATGGAAAAAAATAATATGCTTCCTAATCACTAAAACCCAAAAGTTTTACAAATGATTACATAGTCAAAATAGTGAAATAAAAGTTGAGCTTGAGTATCGAGTAAATTTGGTGACTTCAAACCCTGGTATATCAAACCAGCACAGGTTTGAGCCCAACTGGAACTTTGGTTGATCATACGAGGAAGTTTGCCAGTATAGTTGCAGAAGGCCCATAATTTCCCTCTGAGTGTAATTGGAAAATTGGAAACAAAAAGTAGATTAGTGAACAGTCAGGCAGAGCATTTGTATTTTTATCAATTCATAATTGAAATTCTTACTAATCATCCATAATTTACATTTTTTTGTCCTACCAGGTGTGCCAAAAAATCACCGAGGTGACATTTGGTGGTTGATTGTGGAACAACATCAGTTACGTTACCCAGGGATACAAGAACAAACGCCCGATAAAGATTATAATGATTTACTCCGAGATCTCACAGAATATCAACACAATATACTCATTGACTTAGGTAATTACAGTTAACGTATTCTACCCAATAAGCTCTCATGTTCATGCCCCTCCCTCTATAGTTAAAGTTTTCAACTTTTTATTCTCTATAGAGGACCTATTTTAGCTGGTTGATGAAGAGATGTTGACCAGTAAAATGTGTACTGTATGTGTAGTTAAATTTAAATTAGCGCACTCATATTTTAGCACTCTGAGGCAGTGTAGACTTTTTAACGCAATCTTGAATTCATCAAAATGGCATACACTGAACAATGTACATGACAGAGATTATTTTGTAGTATAAATACCATTAGTTTTGTCTTGTATGCAGAATGACAGAATGGAGAAATTTAGTGCTGCACTAGAATTAGCGCAATGACTTGAGCACGAAAGGCGCTAAAATTAGAATACCACTAAAATAAGTACACGTTACAGTAACAGTTTATCTCTAGCCTCCCAGCAACAATAGAATGTTGATAGGTGTTGTCAGTAACAACTACAGCAACTGCCTCATACAAAAAATTAACTGATTTACATCAATTTGACTCTCAATTGGTCCCAATAAGTGCCCAGCCCTTTTTATTTAATGCTCAGGGCGCTTAGGTCAGCTTGTCATAATTGAAAAGTCAGTAGAATCTTTCTTATGATAATCAAAAGGTTACTTCCCTCCGCCATCTTATGTAAATCAAATAATAACATTCGGCAAATATGGATAGAGTGATAGGACGTATTAAGGAGGAATTAAACACTATCCGAATAACGTTGGACGTTCGGAATGCATTCCATAAAAATGACATAAGTTGATTGTGCTTTCTGGACTCAGTTGTTCATCTACTGGTTAAATTTTAACCCTCGATTAAATATCATAACCAAGGGTTATAATTTAACCTAAGGTTAAATTCTGTTGCTCAATGATTGGTTAAATATAACTTTTGTTAAATCATCGCTTAGATATGGAAAGTTTAGCCATATTTTGAGACTCGGTTACATATTTTATCCAATTAAGGGCTATACAGTCAAACCTGTTTTCAGCAGCCACTCAAGGGAAATTGAAAAAATGGCTGCATAAGACAGGTGGCCTTTGGTTCCAGGTTGACAAAAATCACAAGAAGATTGATTTTCATTATACAGTGTATTGCAACACATGTATATTCATATACCAATACCAAATGGTTTGATGTTAAGATGATCAGGTGTTAAAATCATGTACATTACAGTGCTACCTGGCTAACATGTTCATAGGTTTTTTGAAAATAGATCATGCGCTCAACCATCTTCAAAAAATGGCTGCTGAAAACAGTGTGACCAAGCATTTTGTCCTGAGTATCACTGGCCGCTGGCCATGTTAGACAGGTGGCTGCTGGTTTAGGTATGTTTATATAGTGAAATTGATTGGGGGGTATACTAACTGGCTGTTGAAGACAAGTGGCTGCTGAAAACAGGTGGCCTTTAAGATAGGCTTGACTGTATTTTCAAAATGACTGAAAGATTGGCACTGTTATCAAAATTCAATCCTAGATTATAACCGCTGGCCATGTTAGACAGGTGGCTGCTGGTTTAGGTATGTTTGTATAGTGAAATTGATTGGGGGGAATACTAACTGGCTGTTGAAGACAAGTGGCTACTGAAAACAGGTGACCTTTAAGATAGGCTTGACTGTATTTTCAAAATGACTGAAAGATTGGCACTGTTATCAAAATTCAATCCTAGATTATAACCTTCGGTTACAATATTTAAACCAGGGTTATATTTAACCGGTGGTTAAGTTTAACCAATAGATGAACAACTGGGTCCTGACATCATTAGATTGTGACGTCATAACCACACACATGTTTGACAGGCTATATAATTGTGATGTCATGGAAAATTTTGCCCAAAGGTTCCATGTTGGGCATTTGACGAATAGTGAATTACATTGATGACACTTATTTACCGGAATGATGTGTGTAATCATGGTGATGATGCCCCTATCTACAAGAATAACACTTTTAAGGAAACCATTTTCATTTTAAATGTCATAAGACTAATTCTAACATTTAATCAATTGATTCATATTCAGTATTTACTTATATATTTTTCAAATTTCAGTTGTGCCAGTAAAATACTGAACCCGACGTAACCAACTTGTAACAATAGTTAACTAGCATTTTGGAGACCATATTGTATATTTCTGTGGATAAATTCTTTTCATATTCATAATGTTATATAATAATACCTTAAGGATTATGAAAATATTTTTTAGGGAAAATTGAATTTACAGATTTTTGTAAATTGTCAAATTTTAGGAGAAAATCCAGGTAATTTTATAAGGAAAATATTTCTATTCCTGTATTGATTCATGTATTTGATATATAGTTATATTTGAAACAGTTAACAGAAATTAGATTGGCCTGTTTACACTTTTCAAGAGAATCCTAGATATGCCTCGGTGGAGGATATTCAAAGTAATTTTTCTCAAAATTGTGCGGATAAATATTTTTTACATTTTGCATTTCATTAAAGATCAAAATGAAGTATTAATAGAAATAAAATGAAGAAAAATGAATTTGGGAGTCAGTTGTTTAATACCTCCTTAAATACCCCCAAAATGGGTTAACTCATGGGAGGTCTTTAAATTTTGACTATGTGTACTTATATTGGTGGTATTCATATTCTGACTGTACTGACATTAGTGGTAGTTATATTTTTACTGTACTCACATTAAGAGGAGTGTGTGTGTGTGTACATGTATTTGTATTTTAAGCCAACGGCATTAGCCTTACAGTCAAGCAAGTATGTACAAAAAAGATTAGATAAAAACTGATCGTCAACTAATGTTTCATTGAATATTGAAAAAAAAAAATCCGCAATTTCTATGACATTGCTCCGAGCTTTAATTTATGATTGTTATATTTGAAGGGAGGACTTTTCCGGGTCATCCGTACTTTTCCACACAGTTGGGACCAGGACAACTCGCACTATATAATCTGTTAAAAGCTTATAGTCTGATGGACAAAGAAGTTGGGTATTGCCAAGGACTCAGTTTTATTGCCGGAATTCTTCTAATGCATGTACGTAAGACTTAATGTTGCCGTTGCCTCAGGATGTAGATATTTTTGCATTTAACGGTTGCCTTTTTCTGCCAGATCATTATTTTACCAAGATATCTGCCCATTTATTTAAAATAGGAATCACTCAAGTTACAATTTTAAACCAATCAGATTTCGGTATTGTTATGTACTTAAGTTGAATAAAATTCAGAGGCAATTAATATCTACAATTTACATCCCCAGACTCTGGCCATCAGTTGGGTCTATAAAAGAGGGTTGAAACATTTATTTATTGTTGAGTTGTTTGATATCTGATAAAAATAAGAAAATATTTCCTTTATATAAAAATGTGCTACAAACCAGTGCCAAGGCAGAGAGCGTTGATAGGTTCCCAGAGCTGTGGTTGATGTTGATTATAATGGAACTATAAAGTTACTTGCTTCAATACAAGGGCTTTCAAGTTTGTTGTTGTATTGTTTTTTAACGTTCCAGTCAAGAATCTTTCACTTATACGGAGACGTCACCAAATGCCGGTGAAGGGCTTCAAATTTTGGCCTATGCTTGGCACTTATAGCTATTGAGCAGTGAGGGTTCTTTAACATGCCGACACCTACTGTGACATGTGACCTAGTTTTTTTACTGTCTCATCTGAAGGAGAGGAAAAGCCAGCCGCTTCATAAATGTAGCTTTGTTGTGTGTGTGTGGGGATGGGGGGTGGGGGGCAGAATAAAAACAGGTCTTAGTTTTAAAAGTCATCTTTTCTACTTAAAAAATCTTACTGAAACAAATAATTTGGAAGATTGTAATGTTCTTGATCTAGGAAATTTATGAATTTCATGGCTCATGGCTGGGACAAAGGAGGGGCAAAAATGCTGAAAAAGAAATAAAAAAACCAACATACTGTTAATAAAAATGCTGTCAGTGACACAAATAGCTTAAATGTTTTCTTAAAAACCTCCATATTTTTGTATAGGCATAGGCATTTGAAAATATTATGGAATAATGCAAAGATTATTTTTGCAAATTCCTGGAATGTGAATTTTCCTCCAATTCAAAGAATTCCTCTTTTTTCAAATTGTTGCTGAAATATTAAATCTATATATTTTCCATATTAAGAACCTACAAAAGAACCATTTGCTTCATTTTCACATCTTTAAAGTGTACTTGTCTCTGAAAGTTTCAATATCTCTAGGTCAGAGGTGAAGTTTCATCCGAATGACTTGTATAAACGTACATTTGAACTTTGTGGAGAGTTCATCAAGTTCATGTGATTGTTAGATTATAATTTACCTGCTTTGTAGATCTCATCTGAAATCTGTTGTTAGCAATATGGCTGTTCAGGAACTAGAGTGCTGTTCTTGTTTTTAATCGGGTGAAAAGTCTGGTCAAATATTAATTTCATTATTTTTTTTTTTCAGATGGAAGAATTGGTGGCCTTCAAGACACTTAGACACATGATGTTCAATTTAGGACTGAGAAAACAGTTCCAGCCAAACATGATGCCATTACAGGTTTGGATAGTTATCATTTTGAAATGTTTGTATTTGAAAAGACTGACTGTAGATCAGCAATGACATGCATGATATATAGAGATAATTAAATGACCATTTTGACATCATTTCCTTCTCAGCCCGAGTTTCCTGACATTATGACAAATTATACAAATTATGATACATAACCAGACACAACAATAAAAACATACTCTTTAATTCCAATATTTTGGCCGACAAAGAATTAAGAATCCTTTCACCATGTTCAGTTTCATGATGTTAGATGACCCAGAACTAGCAGACGATGAAATGTACTGGTAAAAGTTGACATTTGGAATTCTTGATTTTTTTTCGTTGATCGCAATAAAAATAGAGAAGTTTCAAACAGGGAGTGCATTACGAATATAAATACAGCATGGGAGAGCATTATGAGAGTAATTAAAGCATGGGAGTGTGACGTTATTGCATATACAAATGTTCAGTTACTTATAGTTACAGCCAGTTCCAGTGGGGGCTGGGGTCTCTGTGACTGAGTGATTAGAGCATCACGCTTTGAACCATGAAGTCTCTTACTTCTGGTAATGGAAGGTTTGACCCCCCCCACCCCCCGCTGGAATCGAAGCTGATTTTTTGTGATAAAATTTGCCATTTTACTTGTGGAAGACCAATGGCCTCTTGCTGGGTACATCATAACCAGGTTCTCTCCTCCACCATTAAAAACTTGCAACCACCATATAACTGAAAAATTGTTTGATTTGTCATTAACTCATCAACCCCTGAAAGACAATGGACTCCTCTGTAAATCAATGATTTAGGCCAGTCCAAATGTGTCTTTAGGGGTGAATAAGTTAAAAACTATTCAATTTTTTAAAAATTCAAATTCCAGTGGGGTTTACTAAAGGCAAGGGATGCCTTTCTTTTAAAATATATGTTTTAATCACCTTGCCACAGGCCATGCAGGGTTCCCCTTGATATATTCATCTAACAATCAACACATCTTGTTGAGACTCATGTTTGTGAGGAATAGAAATCCAAGTAATTATATGTGTATGTTAAAGATGTTCTTTCACAGTCTGGCAGTAATTATCCCTGAATTTCCCTACCTCCTAAATTCTGGGTCTTGGGTGAAAAAAAGGTGTAATAATGCTTTTGAACTTAAAAAGAAAAATTTAATTTGAATCATCTGTTTGAAAATACTTCATTCTTTATTATATAACTCCAAATTTGGAATTTTTGCATCTCTATTTGGGGGAAATACAAGCCATTTTTGCATTTGGAATGGGTCCTGTAGCTGGACCCCAGAAGGGCCTAGGAAAATCCCTGATTACTTGATAACTTGAGTATTATTGCATCACTTAGAAACATAAGAATTCTACATGGATTTGTTTAAAGTATTCAAACTGTCTAAGATGCTATATAGCTTTTATTCTGCCAGATGCGTCTTAACTAGAGATGCATTGCTATGAATGGTGGATAAAAATATTTTAGGAAGAAATAATAATAAATAGAATTTGATGAAATTCTGTGAATGTGTATCTGTATGGACTTCCATAGAACCTCACATTCTTCCCTGGCTCAGTTTTAGTTGAGTTCATTGAGTTTTAGGGATGATAAGTTTAGAACATTGATATTTAGTGGTTGATCAGTTTAGTCCATTAATATTCAGGGGTTGATCAGTTTAGTCCATTAATATTCAGGGTTTGACAGAGTTCTAATTCTGTTACAGATTCAGCTCTATCAGTTGACTCGGCTGATACATGACAACTGTAGAGAGTTACATGATCACTTTGAAGAGTACGAGATTGCCCCGAACCTGTACGCTACACCTTGGTTTCTGACTTTGTTTGCATCACAGTTTCCATTGGGCTTTGTGGCCAGAGTCTTTGGTAAGTGAAACCTTTTTAAAAAATTTTGTATGAAATAAATAAATCGTCAACTGTGTCATGAATTTAGATTTTGAGTTTGACCAAGTGAGATGAGGGACAAGGCAACACATTGTTGAAAAAAGTCCAAAATTCCACCTGTTTGCCTCACAAAAATGTTGACTGGTCAACATAGAATTTGCATTACATCTTGCCCTCTTACATCGCAGCTCGTTAATTTTTTGTACTTCCCAGCCATAACTTGACAGTGTCTGCCATTGCCATTAAGGTAGCCATTGTATAAAAGGTCAAAATTTGATGCCAGGTACGGTACTATAATGATTATGTTTTATGATAGATAGGTATGTCCCATGTACAGATATAAGGTTTTTGGAGACCAAATATCGAGAATGGAAAAATCTTGCACATTGTTATTTTGGATTTATACTTGCCAAAGCACTAATCTTGGAGTTAAATCGCTCGGTGGCATTAAACATAAAAACATAGTTGTTGTAATTGTTTGATGATTTCTGTACAATAATTATTCACAAATATTTTATTAATATCAAATAAAAGACTTTCTTCTAAAGAAAACTTTTTGTTATGATATTGCAATGAAATTTATTTTTTTCTGGAATTTGCTGAGATTGCAATTGATTTATCTGAATTTAACATACTCATTTATACAATGGATACCTTAAGCAATTATGATAACCATAAAGAAAGTATTAATAATTTTTATCATATATATATATATACACTCTATGAATGATTCATTTCATACGAACCAATGATAGAAGGGTATAGAAAACAAAAAATAAAGGTATAACAAAACATTCATAGACAGAGTTTTCGATCAACATGTTTTATGTCTATCCCTCAAACCGAACTGTTGCCTTTGGCCGCAGGCGACAGTTTTGTCCTCTGGTTCAACATAACACACGTTGACCTCGCACCCAGTAAACAAATGTTGAATGTGACAAAACATTATTTTGAATTGGATCAATTTCATTTCAGAATTGTTGACTCCCAGACAACTCTTTATGCATATAATTATTTATTTAATTATTTGTGTGTGTTTTACAGATCTGATACTGCAGCAAGGAGTTGAGGTGTTGCTGAAGGTGGCTTTAATTTTGTTAGAGAACCATAAAGAATTAATACTCCAATGCGATTCCTTTGAGACAATTGTAGAGTTCATAAAAACCACGTTGCCAGAAATGGGTATAATTCAGATGGAGCGAGTTATCAATCAGGTACTGAAAGTTGTTGGTATTACATTAGCATCATTTTTTTTTAAAAGAATACAGGAGATTCAAAGATCTTATTAAAGATAAGGTGCATAGTGACGTCATGTTATGAATAATAAAACATCTTTGTGTGACCTCACATGAGGAACTTTTATTATAGGTTATATAAATGTCGTCTAGATTAACACTGTCAGTCTCTGGGATGCTGCTTGCAGTAAATGTAAATATTGTGTTATAATCTTAAGATATTTGAAAACCATTCATTTTGATAATTTCAATATTTTGTTCTAGGTCTTTGAAATGGACATCACCAAGCAGCTCCAAGCATATGAGGTAGAATATCATGTCTTGCGTGAGGAAATGATATATTCCCCGCTTAAAGGCGAAACTGACGTGATTCAGAAATTGGAAGAGGCAAACCGTAACTTGAAACACCAGAACGTTGAACTTTTAGAAAAGCTGCAACATACGCATAGTCACCAGAGAAGCTTAGAAATTACAATAAATAACTTACAAACAAATGAGAGCAAATTGAAATCTCACATAAAAACACTAGAACTAGAGAGGAAAGCTTTACTGAATGCTGTTACAAAATTACGGACACTTGTTTCGGAGGAAGATTTTCTAAAATTAGACATCTTGTTGCCGCCAATCTCACCTAGTTTGCCCAGTTCTCCGGTGCATCAAGCTGCTGCAACAATACGAAATGTTATTAAGCGGGATTTCCATAAAACGATCGGCAAGAGTTTGAGTTCCCCGCTGAGTGAAAGTGATGGCTACAATAAAAATATTGGTTCGAAGCAATTTCAGTTTGAGTGACCAAATTTTTATCTGTGATTCTCTTTAGTTTTTGATTATTTGTATTTGAATTTCAGGATGTTGGAAAATTCATTGATTATTTTGCTTCCTGTAGCATTTGATCTTTTTGTACCAGATGATATTTTTTTTTCTCAAAAACAATCTCTTCATTGATTTTTACTGACGGGGTGATCCCCGTTGAACTTTGTTTTTAGAAAGTATCATATCTGTGTCTGTCCGATGTCAACATTAGGATGTAGACGTAATAGTTGTCCTCTAGACGTCCATGTTAGAAATGAGCATAGTTCAAGATGCAATAAGAAATGCAATGTTTTTTTGAACATTGACCAAAATGGTCAGTATTTTCAGCAATACAAACTTTCTAACTCTGGTACTTATTTTGTGGACCAATGTTAAACCAATTACCTAGTCACATAACCACACAATTTCATTGCTATTCTATATATTCGTGTATATGCACAATTCATCATATTTTGAAAGCTTTCAAATTGGTTGATTTTTAATTCCTTACCTGTGTAGTGTTTTCAGTTTTAAAAGTTTACCTGTTTGTCATTTTTTCTCGTGACATTTTTGGTGTTTTTTTTTCCTGTGACACACATATTTGCTCTAAAATTCCAAGACATACTCGGGTATAGGTGTATCAAGGTAAAGTGGCACATCAAAAAGCAAAACATTACAGTCTATTTTCCAAAAATGTGGTGTACAAATAAAACATATTGCCTTGCATGGATTCTGTGCATTACAGAAACTGATATTTTTGTGCTGATAAGTAGCTTCCCTGTTATGGTTTAATTTAGACTCGTCATGTTAGTAAACATGTGCTAGTTTACCTGGGTAGACCTGTAATTTTTGTTATCCCAGGTGACAGGAAATATAAGTGGTGATGGCTGTAGTAAATGTATCAATAAAAATGTGGTGTTTGGTGAACATTGGTAGGCAATACTCATATTAATATTTCCTGTTATCAGGTCACATAAATCACTCACCTCACCTATTGCCATATGTCTCCATTTTTTGTTCAGCTTCTTTTCTAAAAGCCCCACATATCGCATCCTATTGGTATATAGACTCACAAGGAAAAATTGTTAATCTTATGGACCCCCTAATTTTATCCCCTAAGCCTAAAAGGATGGGACTTGTTTTGTAAAACATATGATTTTATAATTCTTCTTTACTCCATGATATATTGCAAGAAACAAAACAAAACAAAAAAAACACTGGGTATATTTTTATGATTGAAAAATTAAAGTAAGCCTGTAGCTAAATTGAAAAAGGAAAAGATTTCTGGGTCAGGCAATAAACGAGCAGTTAGGGTAGGGGACTTAGGATGATTGACAAAATTTTTCTTTTTATCTTTGTCTATTATTTATAGTATGTACACACAAAACCGTCATAGTGTCATTGTTTTGACGTATCTGCTGACAAGACAACTCTTGTAAGACACGTCTTTTAAGAACTTGTTTTTCAAATGAGATACATAATACCTGGAAATATACACAACCATAGTAAACTATAAATGTTAATTGTTTCTTTTTTTCATCTTTATGTAAAAATAGTAAAAGTGTTGGCCTTGCAGTCAACAATCATAAACATTACCACTTGTCCTGCAGGATTCATAGTGAAGATCGAGTCTAACATTTGTTTTGTATTTTAAATAAGTATTTTTTATTGAATTCATTTTTGTCTTCAACAATTGTTTTTGTCCTGCCAGACAAGTGAGAAGTAACATTTACGTGTCTGATTTAAAAATGGACTTGTTCCATAAAAATCGGACCAATGTGATTGTTGATCCCTGTGGTCTAGCAAGAATGAGGTCCAGGATGTTTTCCCTTTGATGAGATTTGAAACGATAATGTAGTGTTTTCATGAAACGTAATTGAAGTAAAATAGTGACATATTTTAGGTTATCTATGCATTTACAAGATCACCTTGACGTTGATGGACTTCTACAAGTTTTCACTTAAGTACATTTGATAGCTGTATTTGCTTATTGTACAATTTCATCAGCTTTCGTAACAAATTGCAAGTGCTCCAATTAATGATATGTACCAAAAATGAATGTGGATTATTTAGTATTTAACTTCTGAGTGATAGATCTTAAGGGTTGTGACCAAATTCTGTTCAAATGTGTACTGTTGTGTTCCAATTCTCATTGTTCAGTGGGGTAAAGGCAAGAGAGAATTATTGCATACTATTGCCAAGGTGAAAGGAAAACACTGAGATTAATCAAGAAGAGGTCACACTAAGTATTTGTTTTTAACTTGTGGTATATGAATGTAGGCTACATGGTAACTTATATTTATACCTCTGGTATCAGTTGGCTGTGGACAGCTGAGTTCAAGGTTTGCATTTAAGGTTTGTGTTAAAAGGTTAAGACTTAGGTTTTTTAAGTTTCTAGCTGGATTTGCATTTAATGTATAAGTTTTATTTACATATGTAATTTTACACCATAATGACCATTTGTTGAGATCAGCTAGCAATGTTGTCATCTGACAACTCTTGTTTGTATGTTTTAACATCACTCTGATGTATTTCACTTGTATGGTTTGGACCCTCACAATATGTGTTGGATATTTACAGATACCTACTTACAGGTATGGTTAGGACCCTCATAATGTGTCTTGGATATTTATAGGTACCTACTTACAGTTATGATTAGGACCCTCATAATGTATCTTGGATATTTATAGATTCCAGACAGGTATCCAACCCTACAATGGTATGGATATTTAGTACCCTTACAATAATGTTAGTCCTTCTAATGGATATTTATAGATACTGACTATGGTTACAAATGTATTGATATTTATAGATACCCTTACAACTAATGTGTGGATATTTATAGATACTGACTCACAGGTATGGTTAGGACCCTCATAATGTGTCTTGGATATTTATAGATATCAACTTACAAGTATGATTAGTACCCTTCTAATGTGTGGATATTTATAGATACTGACTCACAGGTATGGTTAGGACCCTCATAATGTGTCTTGGATATTTATAGGTATCAACTTATGATTAAGTAATGTGATATTTAGTACTGACCACAGGTTCTAAATGTGTGGATATTTATAGGTAAACTTACCGACTCATTAGGTATATTTAATGTGTGGATTGGATCACAGGTATTTATATGATTCTGCATTTATACATTATGGTTAGGACCCTCATATTGTGTTTTAGATATTTATAGATACCAACTTGCAGGTATGGTTAGTACCCTCATAATGTGTTTTGGACATTTATAGATACTGACTTACAGGTATGGTTAGTACCCTCATATTGTGTTTTGGATATTTATAGATACCGACTTACAGGTATGTGTTTTGGAGTAATACTGACTTACAGGTATTGTAGTTTAATGTGTTTTGGATATTTATAGATACCAACTTACAGGTATGGTTAGGTACCCTCATATTGTGTCTTGGATATTTATAGATTCCGACTTACAGGTATGATTAGTACCCTCATAATCTGTTTTTGGATATTTATACATACCAACTTACAGGTATGGTTAGGATCCTCATATTGTGTCTTGGATATTTATAGATCTGATGTTGACTTACAGGTATGTTTACAATAGGTGTGCATTTACAGATTGTCAGATATTAAAGTCAATTTATTGTAATGTTGAATATTTTTTTTTATAATTTTGGTTCCCCAGGGAGGGGCTGTATCCATAGTTTTGTGTTGTGTCTGTCCATCTCTACACTCTCTTGTTTTGTCCAGATAATATCATCTGTATTTCTTCAACTAAACGCTTCATATTGGAGGAGGTATACATATCATGTAGTCACTGGTTCATACAAAAAAAAAACACTAAAAATCCGTAATCTTTCGAGTTAACCCTTTCACACCCCTGTGTCTAAGGTGGGGTGCAGTGTTCTAATTCAGGAAAACAGATTTTTAGACAAAATTTAGAGTTAACATAAATAATAATCCTGAGTCATCGTAGACACATGGGTGAAATTCCACTAGTTTGTCCAGAACATGATACTAGCATGCTTCTGTAACTACTGTTTCCATATACATTGTAATGTCAGTTCCAAATATTAAATGTACTCTAAAATTGACAAAACCAGATTGGAATGCACAATGTAAGATTGTGTAAAAATGTTAGTGTTCACTGAACATTTGTAGTTTACCAAACCTTTGTAGTTCACTGAACACGTGTAGATTCACTGAACTGTTGTAGTTCACTGAACACGTGTAGATTCACTGAACCGTTGTTGTTCACTGGACACTTGTATATTTCCTGAGCACATAGATTTCTGAATTATTGTAGTTCACTGAAGGCTTGTAGTTTACAGATCATTTGTAATTTACTGAACACTTGTAGATTCACTGAACACATTGATTTCTGAATTCTAGTAGTTCTCAGATCATTCGTAATTTACTGAATACAAGTAGATTCACTGAACACTCGTAGTTCAAGAACCACTTGTAATTCATGGAACACTTTTAGTTCTCCAAACATTTGAGGTTTACTGAACTTTTGAACTTCAATGAACTGTATTTCTTTTGACAATGGCATTCCGCTAATAAACCTCATAATATCAGCTTAGTTTCCAGTAGGAATTTGAACCTGAACTGACAACATATGCCCTACTTCATGGTTCAAGTGCAGTGCACTAACCACTTGACTACAGAAGCCCCAAAGTCTATATCACAAGTATTTTGCGACTCCTTCACATTTTTGGCAGGATAATTACTGATGCTAAGAAGAAAGGTGCTTAACTTTCAAAAATAAAGTTAAATTCATCTTTAGTTAGCATGGCACAACAGACCCATACATCAAAGGGACTTAAGCATGTAATACTTATTCTGATATTCAAATTGGATATTAAGTCTCGTTTAATTGACTTGGACTTAGTTCACTTAAGTTGAGTCTCATTGATATTTTGATGAACAAAGTTTGAAATGTTGATCTCAACCATATTTGATGTTTAAAGTGTAAGCTTTTCCTAAACTCCAGCACCATGAGTATTTTAATACATCATGCATATATTACCAAGAATGATTGAAATACCCCAATTATTGATATTCCTTTCATCGATATAACGTTTCAATGTTAACTGGCATTCAATATCTCTTTGCAAATAATGACAATATAATTAGGTTTCCCCCACCCTTTGATTTTTAAAGAACATTTTTATTTGTATAAAACATCTAGTATTTGAATTTTTTAATTAAAAAAAAAATACACTTTGACAACTTGTATGCCTTTAATGACGTCACCAAATGTTTTTGATGAATAGAATTACATTTAGATAAGTAGCACCTGTAAAATTTCCATATTCAATAGCAATGCAATACAAAGTCATGTATTCATGGGCGTATCAAACTCTGTACAACTGTATGATTGCACATGCATGTAGTAAATGTATGTATAGGTTAACTATGATTATATTTTATTGAACTCTGTGTGTTATTGATTAGTGCTTGAATGTCCTTTTAAGCAATCATTTGTTGAAATTGACTCAGCTAGATTTTTATGTTGGACACTTTTTAAAAAGTGTACCTCTTTCCCACTATCCAGTGGTTGACATTTTTATTTTAGTTTGCTCAACTTCCATACAATTCTGATTTGTACATGACTGATCTCTAAGATTGTTTAAATGCTATTTTTAAGTTTTTAGGTTACCTTAACCAAAGGCTCAAGGTGACCTATTGCTATCATCGTTTTGTCTGTCATCATCCATGAAGCGTCATCCATCGTTAACTTTTACATATATTTGATTTTCTCAAGACCAGTAGGCCAATTTTATCCAAATTTTACACGAACTATCCCCATGTGAAGCTGCATAAAATATGGGAATGAAAAAAGGTGCCAGGACCCATAGGGCCCCAAAAATGCCCAAATCTCAGTACCTTTTAGTACAGGATCCCTGCTTATGGTGGAATCCCACACATGCACTACAAAATGAAGCTATCACCATCACCTCAATGCTCCCGTGGAACTTAAAATCAAACAACAGAGCATACACTGTAGAGACGTCCACTTTTACAACAGTACAGACGAGAAGTCTGGCCTGATACCACTCCACTAGAACAGAAGCTCTATGATAATGTGGAGGAGCTAAGAAGAACAGCATCCTTCATCACTCTGGCTGGAGTGACGGTGTAGAGGGGGAACGAAAAGAAGAAGTACATCTTAAAAATATTATCTATTATACCACTTTCCCCTTTAGAAAATCTGATGAAGTCTAATTGACAGAAACGATCATCTAGTGCATTATAACTTTGATATGATGTTTATAATATTCATAAACTAATGATAAGATATCTTTCAAATTTGGTTTAAACTGATTGAGTTTTTGTACACAGAGATACAAAAGGAAGTTATTAGGAATAATCTAAGGATCACACTGACAAAATATCAAGGTCATGGTGTCAAAAGACAAGGTCACAGCCTAATTTAATGTTTCTGGGTGAAAAGGCTGTAAAACATGCAAGGACCAAAAAAAAAGGCCAAACGCCTGCACATCTATGACACACAATTCAGTTCAAGTCTTCAATTCAGTATAACTGAAATACAAAACAGAATACAGTTCTCCCTCAATATATCGTTCCCCGTTACAACGCCAAACCCGCATAATGCCACTGTTTATTGAAGAACAAATTTCCTTCCCCCACTAAAACACCAAAACCTGTATACTTCCATCCACCATGGATTCTCCTGTACAAATAGTCATTTATGCAGGTTAAAACCCTCGACTGTGTTGCGTGATTAGGTGAATAAAAACTGTTAGCTGACAGTCTCTTGTTTACTTCATATTATGACCGCAAAATGAGATAACTCGAACATCAAATGTTACAATTTTCATATCTCAATTCCCGTGAGAGTTGGAAAAAATCGTCATGTCGTTTGTTTACACAATAATTATCACACCTAAAGAAATAATTATGAGTAGTTGGGGGATTTAAACCTAAGACACATTTGTATTACAAGCCTATTAATGTTAGAAATTGGCTCAGATTTTTCGGCTGTTTAACATTTACATAGTTTTGACGTTTTAATTTTGACCATTTTAATAGGAAGGCCATATTGTCCAAACTTAAACAATGAGCAAAACATCCCTATTTACGGAAGTGATTTGTAAAAAGTATATTATATGCATGTGCAACAGGGATACAACCAATTCTCAGTGGAAACTTAAAAGAATAAAAAATACAGATACAAATAAAGAGTTAAGAACAATGTTAATGAATACAACTTCTCTCTCTCTCTCTCTCTTTTCACTGTCATATCCTCACATCTCGCTGTCATGTCCTCCTTTCCTATTGTCATGTCTTCTTTTCTCTCTCATGTCCTAACATCTCGCTGTCATGTCCTCCTTTCCTATTATCATGTCTTCTTTTCTCTCTCATGTCCTCACATCTCGCTGTCATGTCCTCCTTTCCTATTGTCATGTCTTCTTTTCTCTCTCATGTCCTCACATCTCGCTGTCATGTCCTCCTTTCCTATTATCATGTCTTCTTTTCTCTCTCATGTCCTCACATCTCGCTGTCATGTCCTCCTTTCCTATTATCATGTCTTCTTTTCTCTCTCATGTCCTCACATCTCGCTGTCATGTCCTCCTTTCCTATTGTCATGTCTTCTTTTCTCTCTCATGTCCTCACATCTCATTGTCATGTCACTTCCCATTGTCATTTGTATATTGTCTCCTGGACATTCTAAGATTAAAACTGGGGTATCAGTGATTTTTATATGGTATTAAAAAAACGTTGCATACGTTTTCATAATCGTCTTTCTTAATTGTAGTGAATAAAGTTATTTTAAGGTACTAGAAATATCGTATAGTATATAAATGATAAAAATAGTAATCATGATAACAAAACATACACCTATGATGGACCTTGATAATTATTATTATCCAGATGTCTGGCCTTTGTATATTAACAATCATTTTGTTCGTACGTGTAGACGAATTCAAGGAGTTCATATTGTAAATTCCAAGAAGAGTATCATGTGAGGGTCGTGAATTCGAGTCTCGGCAGCTGTCTTTTCCTGTCCTTCGGATGATACAGTAAAAACTGAGGTCCCGTGTCACAGTAGGTGTCGGCACGTTAAAGAACACTCACTGCTCAATGGCCGTGAGTGCCGGGCCTAGGCCAAAATTTGAAGCCCTTCACAGCATTTGGTGACGTCTCCATATAAGTGAGATTCTTGAGTGGGAGGTTAAACAACAATTATAAAACAACAACAACAAATGGAAGTAGGAGTGTGGTCAAACGATTTCACTAACTTTCTTCAGTTTTGTATGAGTTTATTAAGTATTGTTTTCAGATTCATTTTGATATAGCTTATTCGCCTACATATACAATCATGCATGGACTAGAGGCCATTTCAGAGTCTGGGCTGTCTTGTTTTTGGACATAGTCCTGATGGGGCGTACCAATATATAACAGTGCACTATAAAAACACGTGGTATTTTTGGGATAATAGAGTTATATGTAACAAGTCATACATGTATTTGCTCTACTGTGACTGTTTATTTACCCCTCCTTTACTTACGTGGGGCAAAAATTAAGCTATATAAAATGTTTCCATACTTTTGTGTATTACAAATCGTCAGTCATTCAAATGATTGACTCATACATGTATTAGTAATATTGCAAATGTCACTTAAATGTCGATACTTATAATTGTCTTATACATGCTCTGTGACAGAGTTCAATAACATTCTACTTATTACTTTTACCATAAGATATTCCTGTTCGTTTTACTGGAAACACATTTCGTTTTACTGGAAACACATTTTTCCTGTTCGTTTTACTGGAAACACATTTTTTGCATTAAAAACTTTTTGTCAGTTATATTGTTAACAAACGTCATCAACCGACCTACCCACTCCCTAAAAAGTCATGAATAGAGACTTTTTGTCAGTTATATTGTTAACAAACTTCATCAACCGACCTACCCACTCCCTAAAAAGTCATGAATTTACCAGAAAACCGTAATCTTACCTTACTAATTGAAATCTGTTAATGAGTATCTTTTGGAATGGATGTCCATGTACTGTCGATTTATTCACCATTGTTATGATAAAGATACACAAGGAATGAATATGTATGTACACTTCCGAAAATTATTTACATAATGTATAATATATGAGCTGTTGGGTGTTTTTACAATCTATGAACAAAAGTGAATGGCGTAAAAGCCATGGACAAAAATGCTGGCTTTAAACTTAAGAACAAATGAGGATGGCTGACGATATGTTTTAGTGATGTTTTGAAGTTTTTTTTAATCTATACAGGATTGTTGGGGTTGTCATCATTCATGGTGCATTTCGAAATGTCAATATTTACTCAGTGAAAACCAATTGTAATGTAACGGAACAATGAAATATACATATAAACTGTTCCTCATTAGTTTGTTGCTTTTTTATATATGCTTGTTACGAAAGCTGGTAGGTATGATATGGCTGGTAAAGTAAATAAATAAAATCAAAATGCGTAGTAATGCGAAAAAAACGTAGTAACATGGAGTTAAAGGCATACTAACTCGAATTTAAAAGGCGTAACATCGGGAATTTGAAAGAAGTATTCAATGCCGTCAAATTTTATTTAGTTTAAGTATTGCAAGTATTTATAGGTCTACCGAGATAAACTTGAATGTTTACAAACACAACGAGTGTATTATACAACAACAAAAATATCACAAAAGTATAAATCTTTAGGATGTCCAGGATATAGATACAAATCTGTTTTAAAAAAATGAACAAACACGGACCTCTGGAAATAAAGAGGTGGGATCAGGTGCCATGGAAGAGTAAGCATCCCCTGTCGACCGGTCACACCCCGCCGTGAGTCCACAGTCAAATCCAAATGAAATACGTGCAGAACGATTCCTCGTTACCATTGGTACAGACGTCTTAACAACCGCCACCGAACGGGCAACTCATCATTTCACTTAGTGAAACAGAGTAATCGCAAACAAGACTATTATACCGACCGTAAAATTTGCCGAAAGTTGACATCAAACACGGTTATAGATATCCCTGTGTCTATAATATGTCAGTGAGTAGTTATATGAAATGTTCATATGTCGAAAACGCACTGGCATATCGGATCATTTATGAAATATCAACTCCATATGCGGGTGACTGTGGGATGTTACTACTTAAATATGGAAACTTTACGATGGGAAAGCCGAAATCGTCGCGTTTGTTGTATAGCTTAGTTGCCAATTTCCCGTCTGTGTCTATATTAAGTAAAATGTCTAAGTATGAAGCGTGTGTGCTTGATTCTGTTGTATCTTTAATTTCTAGTTCGCTGGGATATATCGCATTGACGTACGTATCAAAATTATCATTATTAATTTACAAAACGTCGTCATATCTAAATGTGAAATTAAAGGACACCGCTAGCCTTATCTTCTTTTGATTCATCAGTTTCTGAATGAAGTCTGCTTCGTATGAATAAAGGAACAGGTCGGCCAGTAAAGGGGCACAATTGGTTCCCATAGGAATGCCGACAGTTTGTTGAAAGACAACGTCTCCGAACATTACAAATATATTGTCTATTAGAAATTTCAGCATGTTTCTTATATCAGCTTCAGTGAATTTATGTGTAGAATCAGAGTGGTGTTTGACAAAATAAGTATCATGATAACCAATCACTAGATATTTAAATGTTTGGGTACCACCTTAAGTGAAAAAAAACAGTTGTCTATGATGCTAAAAAGTCTTTTAATTTTTTATGTGGAATAGTTGTGTAAAGAGTATGTTTTGATACTGTGAATTTGAGAAAAAATGTGTCTTTCTTTTAATTTTTTTTTATGTGGAATAAGCAACTATACAATATCGCTGAAGTTGTGTCAATAAGGAGTAAAGTAAATGTAAAACATTTGCTGGATACTGTGAATATGGGGTTTTTTGAGTTTCCAAATAAATTGTAGTGCCTTTACGGAAATTTTTTTCTAAAAGTTGTTTAGAATTTTTAAAAGTATCCACATCTGATTTACACCGCTTCTGGAATCAAAGCAACGAATACAATATCGCTGAAGTTCTCCCTAACGGCTGTCAATATCTTGGTAAGGAGTAAAGATAAAGGTTTGGTGATACATATGAACATGTGACGGTGTTGTTTAGAAGATGGTTGATGTCTAGGCACTGCAAAACCCGTTTGTAATTGAATAGCTTGGATGCGATGCTAGGTGTATAGCTATATGAAATGCAAGGCGTGGTCTTCCGTTTAGAATATGGCGGAACACAGGACTGAACTTTTTTGTGATTTAGAACACTGCCAATGTTTAAAGCGTCTATACCTTTATTTGTAAATTTAAGTTTTAGGAAAAGACGTTTCTGTTCAGAACAGTCATCGTTTGTAACGCGTGTAGGCTTGAACAGTCTGTGATAAGCAATGTCCATTATAATTGAGTTCAGTGTGTATTCTGGGGTTGAAGAATCCGTGCAGGGGTTCATTCTTGCTTCCTGAAAAAGTTCATTAAGTAGTGTAAAAGGAACAGAATAAAGTATGCTGCGAATGTGATGAAGGCCCATTTTTTGTTAACGTAAGGTAAAAGAGATGAAAAAGTGACATCATGTATGTTTGGTCTGTTGTATGAACGATGTCCGTGACTTCGCTAACGTCTTACGTTAGAATTAAAAAGTTCCATCACATTAACACCACTACACAGTGAGCTTAATAGATTTCCTACACTTTGAATATTATCGTTACATCCATAGGGGTATGCAGTGCCAAGCTGTTTGATCCAATATTCTTCACGTTGTCTACGGAAAGGGGTACTCAAGATGGGATTGTTGGTCCAGTGGTATATTTTTTCAATTATACGCACTCTCATAGACAAAATGGAATGGTCAGGGGAGTTGAAATGTCGATAGAGTATCTGGTTACCCCCATTATTAACCTCAAATCGATGACCAGACACTCTTTTATTTAAGGGCCCCTTAGTCTCGCCAACATAAATCAAACCAAACAGTACCGGAATTTTCATTAGATAATATTTGATTGTGTATCCTTCATCATCCTACAATATGAGGGTTTTTGTGCACAATGTGGTGCATTATGCCAAGTACCATATTTTAGTAACTGCAATAATTTGGAAGGTATGAAGCCAAGTTCTTTTGATAAGATTAGTTTAGCTTTCCCGTGATTCCGTATTGATTCGCTGAATGACTTTGGGATCAGTTCATAATTGAGTCATTTGTAACTGGGACAAACACCATAGTAGACGATAGAATAACAAACAAACCAAATTGAAGAAAGATCTATAAAGAATTAAATTTTGTTTGTTTATTGTTGTTTAACGTTTCACTCATATGGAGACGTCACCAAATGCCGGTGAAGGGTTTCAAATTTTGGCCTATGCTCGGCGCTTACGGCCATTGAGCAGTGAGGGTTCTTTAACGTGCCGACACCTGCGAAACTGGACCTCGAGTTTTACTGTCTCTTCCGAAGGACAGGAAACCAACCTGCCGCCGGCTGGACTCGAACTCACGATCAAGAGTCGAGCGCGCTACCGACTGACCCAGGCCGGCTCAAGAAGTTAAAGAGAAAAAAGTGAGTATGATAGAATGTAAGGCGAGAGTTTTCCAGAATTTCAAAATAAATATAATATTGCGACTAATTTCCTTACATACTTGGGTATCAAATAAAACATACATTAAACAAGACAATATAAAACTGTTTGAAAAATATTCATTACCCAGTATTGCCAATTAATCTACCATTCAGAACTCTAAAAAGCACTTACTTACAGTGGTTCCAAACCCGCATTAACCATTGAATCCTTGGTACAAATTGGCTTGTAAACAAAATAAATAACTCAAACCCAGAATGTACATTGTTCGAGCTTGAAGCCGAAACCATTAAACACTTAAAAAATTGTCAACATGTTAAAACACTTCTTTATCTCTTCATTCAATCTCTTCGGAATCACAATATCTATTTGAACTTTGCAAAAGAATTTTTTTTTTTTTTTTGGAAAATATGTAGATGTAACATTAAACAAAGTTGATAATATGATTATAATATGGATAAAACATTTTAAAACCAAACTACAAAAACCCCATATAAGTCCTACATCTTTTCAATAACAATTAATATATTTTAAAATTGAAAAAAATATGCATACACTCACTGGTAAAAACGAATTGTTCATGAGAGAATGGCAAATCTGGACTAATTATTAAGATCAATAAAAAATTCACATAAAAAAATTCATTCTGTCAGATAAAATTATACTGACAATGGTATTCTTTATATATTTATTTAAATGTTTAGTGACATTTTATCAGTGATAAAAACAACAACATTTAAACTGAACACATAAATAAGCAAACTATTATACATAAAATGCTATAGATAACAGACAAAATCGAGCCGACCTGGCTCAGTCGGTAGCGCGCTCGACTCTTGATCGTGAGGCCGTAAGTTCGAGTCCAGCCGGCGGCAGGTTGGTTTCCTGTCCTTCGGATGAGACAGTAAAATTCGAGGTCCCGTGTCACAGTAGGTGTCGGCATGTTAAGGAACCCTCACTGCTCTATGGCCGTAAGTACCGAGCATAGGCCAAACTTTGGAGCCCTTCACCGGTATTTGGTTTGGTCTCGATATGAGTGAAAGATTCTTGAATGGGACGTTAAACAACAATAAACGACAAACAAACAGACAAAATCACTATGTGTTATATGAAACTACATATATAAATTAACATCACATCTTGCTGCAAAATACAATTATAGGGGTAATATATATATATATATATATATATATATATATATGTGTGTGTGTGTGTGTGTGTGTGTGTGTGTGTGTTCCAAAAATAATGTCATCTGTGAATTTTCTAGCGGAAATCGTGCATTGTGAACTCAAACTCGCCTCGTCTAGATAGATAGATCACTGAAACATAACACAGGCAAAAATCTCGCTCACAAGATCACTGACACTTGTACGGTGTACATCAATTTGTACCGTATTCATTACACAAAATGACTGGTAAAAGAACAGAAAATGTGCTTGAAATTAGGGCCTACATAAAAGGTAGGTCGCTACTCGGCAAAAAATCTACAGATATTTACAGTAAAGCGTGTGACATCTATGGGGAAGGTAAAATGTCTCACAGGTCTATTCGTAGATGGGTAGCTAAATTTAGTGCTGGACAGCAGCAACTTAAAGATACTGCTCGCCCAGGCTGTCCTGCAACAACTACATCTGAAAGAAACATCGAAAAAATCCACAATATCCTTTAAAAAGATTCCTTCCTGACTTCTGGTCCTCTCAAGTTTGGGATTCGAAATTGTTCTCCATGTTGAGACAGTTGTTATATATAAATGGACTTGGTCTTCATTATACTGCATACTTCATTAGTGTATTTGCGCTTTGGTCCTCGAAATGTTCATGTATATTGTCGATTCAGGTCACTGAGAACTTCTTCAAAGAATACACTATCTGGCTCCCAGGTTCTTTGACCTGATTCTCATTCAAACATAAACTCTCACCTATTCTCGACTGAACATCCCAGAATTCTTTGCGACGGAAACGAGGTCAGGGGTAAAAAAAAAAACAAATGGACAGTGCGCATCGAATGTAAAAAGTAGTAAAAACTTGCCATTCGCGGGAAATCGAACAGTTAATACTTATTATTACTATGGGTAAAAATTATTTTTGTGTTGCATTCGGATGCAACCACCATAGAGGTTATGGTGCAACGTGTATGTTTTTTATTTTACATTTCCAAAGGAAATATATTATTTTGGTGCTTGGGTGAATGCATGTAAGAGAGAATCTCTCATGCAACAGGTTGGTATCAAATAAAGGTAGAATAATTTCATAATTTCTGTATTTGTTAAAAAAGTATCTCTCTTTAAAGTGATAATGACAAAATGACAGATAATAAAGCCCAAAGCAAATTTTCAATTTTAATCAACAATTAATGCTTTGGAACCTCACACTATAAATCTATCTATATGACCACAATCCAAAAGGGCACCTAGACTGAGAGTCACACATTTTATTCAAATAGTATTAATCATATAATATCAAATTTAAGAAAATTGTACAATGTCTTTATTGCTTGCTGTACATTTGCTTATTAACACTAGTATGTTTGGAGGGCATTAAACAGTGTGACATAATTGTGACACAGCTATGTTATTGACTAAGCATGAATTGTTAAAGTGAAGACATGTGTTTTGTCATTCAGTGGTATTTATTAAAAAAAAAATTCAAGTATGATGGAAAAATTTCACACCTCAACATAACATCAACAAAAGGATAATATGAATATATTGATTATTCTATTTATTTTAGTCCTTGAGGCTACATGTCCAGAACTTGATCATGATTCAGATGCAATGAATACAGAGAAGCTCACTGATGGCATTACAGCGGTACAGCCAGGATTCATTATTCTCTCAGAATCAAACTTTGCCTTGTCATATAAGTTCAGTAAGCTCTATTGGCAAACTACATTTATATGCCTATTAATTTATTACATAATAACAACTATTTTATACATGCTGTGGTAGAGATTTGAAGTACAATGATTCAAATCCACCATTATTTTTGGTTATGTGTACTGATAAACAGTGAATACATAGTATACATATACGAGAAAAATAATCAATTTGCAAGAACAAAATGAACTTGACACTGGGGTTAAAAAATTATTGATCAACAATGGAAAATAGATAGAGATGTATTGTATCTGTGTGATCTACATGGATGTATGATTCAAGTTGGTGTTTTTATAGAAATCAGATAATTAATTTTGACCTGTTTTTGACATTTTTTCAGACTTTGTCATTTCATTCATTTTTTGTGTGCGATTTCTATGATTATCTCCCTTTATTTTCACTTCATTACATTCATTTTGCGTTTTAACTGTAATTAGGTGAAGAAATGATTTTTGCAAGAATTCTACCAAAATCTGAAATTTTGAATTTTTTATATCAATTTTTTTAAACTGCAAACAAGTTAGTGTGGCACTTTTTCACACTGTCAGCTTGTTTTTCAAAACCACTAAAGTTTTTATGAAACTTAATGGGAAGCCTCTACCAAGTTTGTTCCTTTCAGTCGTATGGGTTAAAGGGTGGATCGAAGTTGAGGCAAAACAGGTCCTAGGGGGTCCCTCTTTGACAATCTCGTCCTCCAGAACCACTGTATGGTGATCGAATGATACAGGACCACTTAGGACTCTTGTTTTAATGTCTTTTGTATGACCAGATACCTGGAGTCAGTCCCACCTACCAGTCAAATGCTCCACTGCTGGACCACTGCATGCATTTCTATATACTGTACGTTTGACTATAATTATTACTTTTTTAAATTTCAAGCAAGTTCAATGGCTGAAAAGTTGGGTGTGAATACCATAAACTCAATTTTGTGAGTAAGCCACACCCACTGCCGGGACATCTTTCTGGCAGTAACATTACGTACACTTTCACTTTAGTGATGCAGTAATGAACACAAGGCAAATTGTAAACAATGTGCACAAAACAGTTTTAATATTTTTATTTACATCAAACCATCAGTAACCGTCCATATATTCCCTTTACTTTAATACAAATGATCAATATCCAGTTGCTCCAACCGTTGGAATAATTTTCAATTCAACTTTCCGGAATTGTATTTTAATTTCATAAAAAGTTTAGCGTGTAAAACCGCGTGCTGGCTCACATGTGTAAACCTGATGCCAAACTGTAGCCTACATGCTAGGTACACTCAAAATATCCATAAGTGATGTTGCCAATATATGAACCATTATTCCTTGCCAATGAAAGTCACAGACAATGGAGATGTTACTTACTTTGTCATATCTCTAAAAGCATATGTACCTTGATCACCGTTTGGGTATCATAGGTATAGAATGTCCATGCAGTCCTGTGGTCAATCAAATTAACTTCCCATTACATCCAAATAATAAAATATTAAAATATCTATGGGATTTAACATTACCTATATGGTTACCATTTTCGGAACGGGACCAGTTCTTATTCACGGTGATTTCGTGCCTTTTCGTAAATGATGTCATCTTGAAGTGCGCGTTCAAGTTTCGCGTGATTACATTCGCTTTTATTTACCGACTCATCTCTAGACTGCAGTATGTCCACCAAGACAAAATCTAGAACTATTGTGAAGTCAGTTGAGTTACGTAACTAATGGCAACGTGTAAGCCCAGAACAGCAGAAGTCGAACAGAACAATAATACGCCTACAAAATAACAGATCCAAGTAGCCATAGCATTCAAGTCAATCATGACTACTGTATTCTTGTCCCGAAACAAATAAAGTGGTACTCTACAGAAAGGCTATTGATAAAGCCATTGCAATTACATTGTTGTTTGGCTGGCCGAGGTCAAAAAAGGGTTCAGGAGACTCCACCCGCCAGGTTATGTGGATTTTACTGTACCCTCCATGGTTAATTAATATTCACCGCGACCAAAGTGCCCTAAATTTTCTCAAGTCACATGATCAGTGCGTTGTAATTTCTGAACCGTTCCGGATCTCAGAGACGACGTATTTAGAGTAAATCTAGATATGGATTATAAAAATAAATTTGACATACCAGCAAATACGATGATTCCGTCTTGCAATTGGCCTAATATGTTATAGTAGCAATATTTTCTATATAGGGATCAATTCAGTTTCACTTCGTACTAACAAGTATAAAGAATTATTTTTTTTTATATACTTGTTAGTATTACACCGGACGTTTCAGACCCCTGTGCATTAATCATTCTTCATCATTAAACTCTTGCAATGCAGAGGCTTTCGGCTCAGATAGTTCAGTTTGTAAGGACATCTTGGTAATGTTAGAAAGTTCTCAATAATATTAGATAGTATTCTGGATCACGGCCAAAGACAGTGACTCCGTTTCACCAATCATGCTTTTCACCGGACTTGACCTCTTCACCAAACTTGACCTTTTTACAGAATTTGACCCGTTCATCGAACTAGAAAGGTTTCCATGGAACATTTGCGACGGGTGTGGCATGCCAGCAGAGGATGCTGACCCCTTCTGGACACCTGGTCCTATCGCATTTGGGATTTGCAATTGTTCTTCATGTTGAGACCATTGCACATCTAATTCGTCGTGTTCTAATGGACTTGAGCTTCGATTTCTTCTTCATCATTTTTACTTAGTGACATGTCAAAATTGATGAAAAGAAACTTTTTTCTCTCATCTGGATACCATGAAGATACCCATATTTAAATAATAATTGGTAATTTGTTTTGCAATGAGATTTACAGATGAGTTTTGCAGGTAAGATATTTAATGACCCAATATATGTTATAGGCCCAATGTGTAAAAATGGTATATAAATATAAAGTAATTTTCTTGAATTAGTTAAACTTTGAAGACTTTTCAATATTAGGATGAAAATAAAAAAAAAACACTATGAAAAAGTAATTTCAAGTTTTGTGATGCAAGTTTTGCCAAAATTTGATTATGTTTGAACTTTTTTTTTAAAAAAAAAACTGTGAATATGAAAAATACAGAAGAAAAATACATCAGTTTTATCAATTTGCTGTAGATCAATTTGCAAAAGTAGGATACAATACACAGAATTAGTCATGAAATGCAAATTAATAACCAATGATTTATAGGGAACTTTATCCAGAATGACCTTTCATAACTCAAACTCAACAAAAAGCATTCAAAGACGGGATAACAATTTTATTTCATAAAACAAATATTTATGCAGTTGGTTCTTACACATAAATTCAAATATGAGATATACATAACTTTTGAAAACAACTCTACTATGTCAATTCACACTTCCTCTGCAATAGATTTGCCCCTTCATCCTGGACGAAATGCCAAATAGAAATTATCATACTTACTAATTCTATATTCTTCTAAAGCTAGGATAGTCATCTTTTTACAGTGGTTACTCTTAGACGGATTTTGGCTATACGTCTAGATATATTATTTGGCCTTTTCAAATACCACTTTCTCTTTAGATAAACTATTTAAAATTGTAAATGGAAAGCATTATATGAAAATTTAAACAGATTATGATAATGTTAGCATTAACTAATAGAATAGAATAATACCCCTACCTTGAAGGAATCTCAATCCGAGTGATTTTTGCAGGACTGTCATAGACATCGTTAAAACTTAAATTAGAGTAAGATCCTGTTCAGGACGTTGTGAAGAAGCTTCAAGTCCCTAAAGCAGAGAAGAAATCACACTCAAAGAAGAGATTAGATTACTTTGATGAGGACCTGGTGAAAAGGACCATCCATGATTTGCAGTTGAAGTTTCTCTTCGTCGACTGTCACATGTTCTAGAGGAAAGAGGAGTCACGATCTCCAAGTCATCATTGTGGAGATTTGTGAGGAAATTTGGGTTCAGGTTAGGACAATGAGAAGAACCATTTTATACCTTGGTAACCAAAGTTGTAAATCACTTTCTGCAATAAAAAAAACATAACTTGTATAAATCAAAATGTGTGTGTATATATATACTCTTCTATACTCTAGAAGTATGCAATATCTGATCTTACATAAAACATGATATACGCCCAATATAGAGCTTGTGATTAACGGTAGATAACTCGCATTGATGGCAATCAAGCTTGAATTTTTGATGGTGTAATTTGAGAGATATTTGTTTATAATATACGGTCATCCCGGTTAGAACACTGTCAAATCTTAAGATAGGAAGAAGTTGCATATTACTGAAGAAGACGATCAAAGTGCACTCCAACATGTTTTGACGGCGAGCAATTTCTTGGTCAAATAGATAATGTATATGGTTTAATTCAACATGTCTGATTGTAATGTGACGGGGGGCGCTGTGACATTTGACCTTACCGAGTTACACTACTTAATATAGCAGTGTACACCTGCCAGAAGTTACTGATCATGTTTAATAACCCTTATAGTTCTGTTTCAAACTTATATATATATATATATATATATATATATACATATACTGTCACAAGTTTTCAGTCACATTGATCACATTTATGGTTTAGCAAACACACACCAATGAGAGATGTTTATATAAGTTGCATCAACTTGTTTATCAATTGTTGAAAATTGATAAAAGTTTAAATTCATGATATGAAAAGGTCACAAAATGGAAGAACTGAAAACTTATATTGTAAATGTGATATGAATGGATACCACTGACAGATTATTTATCAAACGACATATATAATTTTAACAGCATTTTCTGAAGATTCGGGAATACAATTTTATATTCGTCCTTCTGCTGAGTTAACAAACTCGTATAAATTAGGCCAAATCCTAGGAAAGAAATAATATATATATATATATATATATATATATATATATATATATATATATATATATATATATATATATATATATATATGTATTGTTTTTAATTTCAGATTCTACAAGAATGGATCCATTCAACGATACATTGGGGAGCGCCATGATATTGTTAACATGCGCCACACTTACCTGCGGTCAGTTAAACATTTCAGAGTTTTGGGTCGTCCAACTGTATACTTGGATGAGACTTGGTTGAACACCAATCACGTAGCGCAGGGAGATTGGGTGGATCGTCCTAGCACATCCACCTCTGCCTCTGATCCACAAGGTCAAGGTCTTTTTGTCCCATCTGGGAAAGGGTCTCGCCTGATAAATGTGGATGCTTGTTCATCGACTGTGGGCATGATACTAGGTTATGCCCTAATATTTGAGTAAAAAAAAACTGGGAGCCACAATTACCATGATGAGATGAACTCAGAAAACTTCACGCGGCGGTTCACTGTTCATCAGTTGGTCCCTAACCTACCAAGTAATTGTGTTATAGTGATGGATAACGAGTCATGGTGTCCGAGTTCATCGGCACGCAAGGCAGATCCAGTCTTGGCTTGATTACACCCAGGATATGATTAAAACAGAATTACTGTCATTGGTGAAGCAAAATAAGCCTCATCCCAATTATATAATCGATGATTTGGCTTCACAAGCAGGTCACACAGTTTTGCGTCTACCACATTATCATTGTGAGCTAAACCCGACTGAATTGGTCTGGGCTGAACTGAAAGGCTTTGTCGCCAGGAGCAATGCCACATTTAAGAAAGAAAAGGTGAAGGAGCTTTTCATTCAGGCCAGGTCAACATATGGCAAAGAGAAATAGAAAAAAGGTGGAATTTGTTTATTTATTTATTGTTGTTTAACGTCCCACTCAAGAATATTTCACTCATATCGAGACGTCACCAAATGCCGGTGAAGGGCTTCAAATTTTGGCCTATGCTCGGCACTTACGGCCATTGAGCAGTGAGGGTTCTTTAACGTGCCGACACCTACTGTGACACGGTTTTTACTGTCTCATCCGACAGACAGTAAACCAACCTGCCGCCGGCTGGACTCGAACTCACGATCAAGAGTCGAGCGCGCTACCGACTGAGCCAGGCCGGCTCAAGAAGGTGGAAAGCCACGGGATAAGGAGGTAGAAGCAAAACTATGGGATAAATAAAAAAAATCCTATGGTTCTAATAAGTCGCCCTAGCATCAAGCTAACACAAAATTAGTATGACAAAATATAGTTAAAGTACATGTTCTTTGATTTAATTTTTATAACTGAAATTTAATTATAAACATTGAAGTGAAATTCATTTTCGGCTACTTTATGCAAAGTGCACAGGTCAAATTTTGGTACTGAGATGCTGAATAAAATGAGTAGTGTTATTTTATACTCATGAACCTTAGCAATGTATTATTGTATATATACTAATATAACAGGTGTGCAATATATTACAACCTTAAATGAGAGACCCCAGTGTTTTGATGACCCTGACTTTCCAAAACATATGGCATATTTACATGAAAGGTCTTCACTTTATGACTCAATGGTTTTGAAAGACGAAATCTTTAGTTTTGATTGAATCCAAAACAATTCTAAAATGCTTGACTTTTACATAGGAATTAATGTAAATGTGTTTGACTCATTATATACCAATTTGGAAAAGAAAAACCAGTAGGCTACAATACCTCCATGGTAAGAGAACATCCACTGTTAACACATTCAATCTTAATGGTCCCCGCTTGAAACCAGGAGCTGTTAAGCAACTATCATTGCAAGAGGAATTTAATGTACCACCTGCATTGTGGACACTCTGTCAGTGATGTGCCCTCCGTATGGGAATAAGTGAGAGACAGTTTTCCAGAAATTTCACAACTTGGGTCAATTTTACATCTTTGGAGCTGGAACTGCTCTACAAAAAACGCAGAACCAGATGAGCCTGCACCAATAGCTCACTGTTTCAAGCCATTTCCCAACTTGAGAGTTATTCTTGATTGTACCTAGCTCTTTAGTGAAACCCCAAGCTCTGTAGGGAATCACAAACAGATTCACAGTCAGTGCGAGCATCACAGCAGTGAAATGTTTGATCGGTATTCATCCCTCAGGAGCTGTTACCAAGATTTTCAAGGCCGATGGTGGTAGGGCATCTGATATAACACAGGAAAGTGAGGTCCTTCTTAACACCTTAGTCCCTGGGCAAAAAGTGATGGCAGACAGAGGATTGACAATTGCTGAGGATTTATCTTGAGGAGTCAATCTCAACATGCCATCTTTCAAGGGAGCAGACAGACAACAAATTCCACAAGATGAGCTCATAAAGTCCAAAATTATATCTCGAGCTAGAGTTCATGTAGGAAGATGCATGAGAAGGATTAACACCTTTAACACCCAAAGACAAGAGCTGAGACTTTCCCAGGTTGATGTATATGAATATAAAAGTACAGATACCAAGGTATAAATCACTAGAATGTCCAGCATATAAATACAAATCTGGTAAAAACTGGACAAATACGGACCTCTTGAAACAATTTTTTAAAACATGTGGGTATCTCATAAATTTTCAAAATCCCTTCCTAAAAGCAGAGATAAGTGATGGTATTATTTTGTATTTTTGTTGTTGTTGTTCTTGTACTATCTGGTGTTCTATTACTTTCATAGATATATACCTACTAAGATGATACATGTTCTTCTACTTTCGATATACCAAATGACACCAACAGCAAATCCCTTATATCCTTGACTTTAATTTGCTGTCGTCATGGATGTAATGCTAAAAAACAACTGCTAGGTGACATATCTTCTTTATATCACCAACCTTACTTCATGAACATCATGATAAACAGAAACATAGCTACAATTGAATCAAAGTGAACTTCAAATGTAATTAATAATAATGTGATTAAGTTTAAACATGAAATAGCGAACATGTTCATGATATTTAGGGAAAACTTTAGACTGAAATATTTTATAACTGCTGAAAAATTCATCAAAGCAGCTTTTTTTATATGCAATTCTATATAATGTGAATGAAGATTATCTTATATTTACTGTACATGTAACCACTGATCTCTCACTGCTCCAGTTTTTTTCTGATATGTCGCGTAGAGGATCTAACGCAATCCGCTATAGGGTCACGTGAGGATGACCTTTTACAGATGTGTAATGTTCGACCAATGAAAATGCGACTTACAAAATAAATGGCAAAGAGATGTGAATTATATTATAAAAATAAAACCGTCGTAAGAGTGCTTGATTTGCAATCGGAGGGTAGCGGGTTCGAGCGTCGGCGGAGGCGGCTGACCTTTCCTGCCCTTTGGATGAGACAGTAAAAACCGAGGTCCTGTGTCACAGAAGGTGTTGGCACGTTAAAGAACCGTCACTGCTAAATGCCCGTAAGTGCAGAGCATAGGACAAAATCTGGAGCCCTTCACCGGCATTCAGTGACGTCTCCATATGAGTGAAAGATTCTTGAGTGGGACGTTAAACAAAAATAATACAACAAGAACAGCAGACCTCTATCGAAATATTTATAATGTTAATTTTTTTTTACATCTGTTTGCCATTTGAATTTGCCAAGATTTTTCAAGAAAACATTTTTAGACCACAACTGTGCTAACCCCTATAAATAGATCCATTATTGAAATGTGAAGATTCTGTGTTGCAACATCATTAAGATGCCATTATTAAATTCTACTGATTACTGCCGTGGACAAAAAAAATTCTGAATGAAGTAGTTAAATGTTGTTTTTTTTTACTTCATAAGTCTACTTTTCAAGCTTTAGCAATGGCTGGAGAAAATATTTATTTTAAGGATTTATTTCTTTCAAAGAAATGTGTATGTTCATGATACTTAGGGAAAACTTTAGACTGAAATATTTTATAACTGCTGAAAAATTCATCAAAGCAGTTTTTTTTATATGCAATTCTATATAATGTGAATGAAGATTATCTTATATTTACTGTACATGTAACCACTGATCTCTCACTGCTCCAGTTTTCTGATATGTCGCGTAGAGGATCTAACGCAATCCGCTATAGGGTCACGTGAGGATGACCTTTTACAGATGTGTAATGTTCGACCAATGAAAATGCGACTTACAAAATAAATGGCAAAGAGATGTGAATTATATTATAAAAATAAAACCGTCGGTAGAGTGCTTGATTTGCAATCGGAGGGTAGCGGGTTCGAGCGTCGGCGGAGGCGGCTGACCTTTCCTGCCCTTTGGATGAGACAGTAAAAACCGAGGTCCTGTGTCACAGAAGGTGTTGGCACGTTAAAGAACCGTCACTGCTAAATGCCCGTAAGTGCAGAGCATAGGACAAAATCTGGAGCCCTTCACCGGCATTCAGTGACGTCTCCATATGAGTGAAAGATTCTTGAGTGGGACGTTAAACAAAAATACAACAAGAACAGCAGACCTCTATCGAAACATTTATAATGTTAATTTTTTTTTACATCTGTTTGCCATTTGAATTTGCCAAGATTTTTCAAGAAAACATTTTTAGACCACAACTGTGCTAACCCCTATAAATAGATCCATTATTGAAATGTGAAGATTCTGTGTTGCAACATCATTAAGATGCCATTATTAAATTCTACTGATTACTGCCGTGGACAAAAAAAAATTCTGAATGAAGTAGTTAAATGTTTTTGTTTTTTTTTACTTCATAAGTGTACTTTTCAAGCTTTAGCAATGGCTGGAGAAAATATTTATTTTAAGGATTTATTTCTTTCAAAGAAATGTGTATGTGTCATTATTACATTATTTTTTTATTTTTGTTCGAATAAAACCGGCTGCAAATCTTAAAAATAGGTTCATAGTTTTAAGTCACAAGTCTTAATTAAGTTTAATGTTAGTTTAGTACCGGTCCACATATGCAGAGACATGTATAGAAACATGCATTATTATAAAACTAAGTGTTTTTAATTTGTCAGGGACCAATATGTTGCAGACTTTGCTTTTTTCAAAATTTCTGGAGTATGTTGACATTTGTAACACTCTTTTGACTGACTTTTCATCATAATTTTGTGTCATTAGATTTCACAAACACTGTGAACCCAAACTAGAGCGAAACTCATTCTTACTAACCACACTTAAATTTTTTTCGCAGTCCGCATTACCGTGAAATATGCACATATTCAGATAGACAGATATCAAAAACCGCGTTTGATGATTCTGCAAATTTTACGGTCGGTATAATAGTCTTGTTTGCGATTACTCTGTTTCACTAAATGAAATGTTGAGTTGCATTTCGTTGGCGGTTGTTGAGTCGTCTATACCAATTGTGACGAGGATTTGTTCCTCGCGTATTTCATTTGGACTTGACTGTGGACTCTCGGCGGGTGTGACCGGTCAATAGGGGATGCTTGCTCCTCCATGGCACCTGATCCCACATCTTGGTTTCCAGAGGTCCGTGTTTGTCCATTTTACCAGATTTGTATCTCTATCCTGGATATCCTAAAGACTATGGTATTTGAGATTTTTATATTAAATGATAAATGTACATTTCAGAAAGAAAATAGTGGTATCATGCAAGGCGAAATAATAAACCTAACAGTATTGCCAAATCTATCTAAGAGTACACACTCTTAAGAAAATTACAGTCTTAGCTTTTGAGAAATTTAGAATTTAAACAGAACAATGCCAGAGAAATATTACTTTAGTATAAAATAATTAAGTTTGGTGCTACGCAACTGTGTTTACATTCACGACAAAGAAAGCCGTACAATTGCAACAGAGTGATGATGCATTCTCTCGATTTTCTTTGAGCAAGTTGTCTACCAACATCTTCAGTAGGTTGAAGAAACAAGGGAAACAATCTCTGCAGAAAGACAAATTTATTTCATCGTTTGCAGATATTAAATGCACGGCCAATAACCTCCGAAAACAATATCCGACAATTCGGTGGATCCGGTAATTCTGCGGATCTGGATCACGACAAAGAAAGCCGTACAATTGTAACAGAGTGATGTATTCTCTCGATTTTCTTCGAGCAAGTTGTCTACTAACATCTTCAGTAGGTTGAAAAAACAGGGGAAACAATCTCTGCAGAAAGACGAATTTATTTCATTGTTTGCAGATATAAAATGCATGGCCAATAACCTCCGAAAACAATATCCGACAATTTCCGTGGATCCGGAAATTCCGTGGATACTTCGTGTGGTAAGCATGTGTAATAATTCCGTCGGTTTTTTGTCGAAAGTTGCTGCACTTGACAACTGAAGACCAAAGATGAGACAAAAGCTGGTAATAACTTAAATATATCCAGCCAAATATCCATATTTACAAAAAAAAATCATCTTTCCCTAGTCAAATTGCTACGATTCTTTCATTTTTTCACGCTGAAATACCCATAAACAATCCCCATACTAGGTTTTCATAAGATTTTATCCTTCTGCCATAACGGAAACATTAGTGACGTCATATATTAACAAGTTTCGGGTGTTATAGGAAAATCACATGTGAAAAAGTTCCGGCCGGTCTAGCAAACGGACACCTGTTATCATCGGCACATGATTGATGTCACATACAGTGGATATATATATATATATATATATATATATATATATATATATATATATATATATATATATAGCTGTTTTGGCTTTCACTTGATTCTTTTGTTTAGAAAAATCCAAAAAGAGTATCATCTCTAAAAATCCATCAAATATTACAACAGGCTTCCGTAAGACGGGGATATATCCTTTTAACCCAAACGTCATACATGCTGATACATGTCTGCCTTCAAAAACATTTGTAATGGAGCACAGTGATGCAAGCAGCAGCTCGCTTACACACGACAACACTACACCTGTAACAGCTGGAGTGGACTACATGGTTTTGAAGTTCCTTGAGATCCGTTTAAAGGAGAGGACTCAGAACAGTACAGAACGATCCAGGAAGCGTCTGAAAGTTGCTGGTAGAGCAATAACAGATGATTCAGCGTTGCATGAACTTGTGACAAATAGGCAGACACGGGCAAACAATAGTACTGTCGTTAGAGAGGCATCACAGAACCCAACCATCAACAACTGGATATACTGAAGCAAGGAAGCTACAAATAGTGGTGCGGACTCGAACAGTGAGGGTAATGTTGATCCTACAAATATCTGTTGTGTATATAGCAAGCGACAACCTCTTGCAGCAAGGAAATTACAACATCTCCTGATTCTCAACTGAGGTCATTTATCTCTACTCAGAAAGTATTGATAAGTTAAGTTATGTTAGTTTTTGTTTTACGCCACTTCTGAAAGTATTGAAAAAAACCACACTCCAAATAGATCTATAATATATCAATTGAACAATTTATGAATTTGACAAAACTTGTTTATCTTATTAAATATTGTGCTTAACATTGATTTTGTTTATTTGTACATTTCCAATGGCCTAGTTATCTTATAAATTTGATACCTTTATGGTTTATATACTTGAAACAACTTCTCATGCCTGACGTCATATGCAACAAACACAGACTTTTTTTTCACTAGACACCGCTACAGGAAATGACGTCACATCTATCAACGGAATTGCCGGAAGCCATATATCAATTCAGTATTTTGACTCGGGGATATCTCAACACGATAAAGTCGTGAGTACTTTGGATTAAAACGGCTAATTTTTCAAACTTTGTTAGATATATTAAATTGACATATTTTGAAATGTGTATCATATATAATTTCCCAAAATCAACATTTAATTTGATCACGGTAGAAGTTCAAAAATAGCATTGCTTACATCCACGGAATTACCGGAGACAATACAAAATCTACAAGGAAATCAGACCTAAAAACAATGGTAATTTTTAACTATGTAAAAGTGTGTTATACCAAGTTAAAATGTCAAAATGTTTTTTTTCTCAGTCCAAAATGTATAACATGTGTAACAAAGAACGTCTATAGCTTAGCTCATTTGAGCCCTATAAAGGCTCGGGAGAGATTTGTAGGAAAAATCTATCCATGTAAACTCCTTTCGACAATATATTTTTTGTCCGTTCCAGTTTATGTATTTTCAAGAATTATTTCGACTATTTTAATTTAATTTTTCACAAACCATCAACATATTAGGGTTTCGGTTATTCAGGGGAAAACTCCAAAGCGACAATTAAAAATAGTATATATATATATATATTTCATTTGATTGTTTGTTAAGAGTTCGTATTGTTTATTTACCTGTAAGTTTTGTTATTTTTTGTTATTTTCAAAGAAGCCTTTTTTGCATGTAAAGTTTATTAATTATCTGAACGACATCGACAATGTTATACCACCAATAGTTTTTATCATCATAAAACGTGATCTTTTTCTACTGGTTGTTTTCTAGACAGGATATAATGACAGTTGTCAACATAATTCTACGTGCAGAATTTCTAGTTTCTGTTGTCATTCAAGAATTAAAAGACATTGAGGAGGATATTAGCAATAAAAAAAGCATACCTCCGGAAACAGATGTGTTTACTCCGAAGTAAAAAAAGTGAAAAATTGATCACTGTTAGAAATAGAATAGAGGTCAATAATTGTTTCACCATGGGATGCTTAGTCCTCCATGACAACTAATCCCTCCTCTGGATTTCCAGAGGTCCGTGTTTGTCCAATATCACTAGATTTGTATAGGTATCCTAGACATCCTGAAGATTTATATTTTGGTGTCTGAGATTTCATATATTTGAACGCCAATGAGTTATATTAAAGTTTTACAGGGATTTGAAAACTAGAATGCCTAAAACGGATCGTGTCGTCGAAAACTGACACCTTCAATGGTCTTTTTTTTCAACGTCGGGTAGTCTGTTGAAAATTGGCCGTTGAAAATGGAACATAGTACTAACATAGTCATATTGGAAGGTCGGGTCGAATTTTTATAGTAATAAATTATCCTTGACTAAACATGTTGTCGCCTAATAGGATGGAAGTTGGGTGAAATTTTGTTGGTTGGAAAGTCTGTGGCATAGAATTAGTTGGGTTGAGTTGAGTAGATTGGGTCAAGAAGTTTATAGGTCAGGTCGAATTGGTCTATCAATTTTTCGTTTTCGTTTAGATTCCTTTATGCAATTGCATACGTAACACATATTTTTTTCATATATGTAGAATTTTCAGAGAGGTCCATGTAATATGTAAAGGATGGGTTTGAAAAGTCCCAAATTCAACATAGAATACGACCCGGTTCCACATTCACCACAGTTCCATTTAAAATAATTTTAGACATCAGGAAAACACACAAATATAAATTACTTTAAGATAAAACTGTATATTTTTTTTATTTCAGGTCTTGTTGGACAGGCTGCAGCCTGCGGATATTATGCTGTCAATGCTTTGCATGGTTCAAGAAAACGTTAAAAACCTATCACGTTCACTACAGAAGGGTTAGGTTCGTATGTTAAACACGTTGTTAAAATATGGATAAAGTTTGCTGGAAGCGTCTTTGAGTATCAAAGAGTAAGTGTCTCGGATAATTGGAAAATATTTATCGTGGACAATCTTAAGCATATTTCGCTTATATCCGTGATTTTGTCGGAGTTTTGGTATTTTCTTCCCATGATGTTTGACGTAAAATCATCCTCTAAAAACGTAATTTTGTCGTTGATTCCACCCTTTCCAAATCAGATTTTATCGTAGTTTTTGCCCCTTACTCAGTCTGAATTTTGCGGGTTCACGAATTTTCATCATATTTTCGGAGAAAAGGTGACCATTTCCATCAAATTATATATACACACAAATCTTTGGAAATATAGCAATATCAATGGTCCTATATCATAATTTATATATATATTATATATATATAATATATATATATATATATATATATATATATATATATATATATATATATATATATATATCTTCTCTTGTTCATTCACTGGTTATTAAATTATCAATCGATCTTCATTGCAGACGACATATTAAACAAAGATGTGTGCTCTCTGAAAGAGAGACGGACAAAAATACAGGAAAACATACATATGCACAACCCGGTAAGTTTGTTTGACCTCTGAAAATATTATAACATTTGTTGTCAATTGTATTGAAATACATTTGTAATTAAAATGATTTTTTGCATTATGATAGCAAGGATTAAATTTCTTTTTCTCAATTAGGATAAAATACAGATAAGAAAAGCAATGGCAAAACATGTGGAGTCAAAGGAACGCCATCGAAACTGAAAGAGAAGTCTTTCTTGCAGAAAATATAGAAATCCTTGTCAGTTTTTGCTCATTAAAGCGAAAGAGGATGTTAAAACATCTCAACACGCAGCATGCAGGAATTATTTTTTTCAACGATATAATAAATATTCTATGAAATTACGCGAAACTGATGACTTTGAAAATTGTATATTATATTATTAAGTATTCGTGATTAAATTCCAATGTATATAATTTGTAAACCGTTGATGATTAATTTGGAAATATTGTAAATTATGAATCATTAAACTTTTTATTACCACAATATTTTATTTTATTGCCAATAAACCTGTCACTAGGAGTTCTGACACCGAATGGCGCTCACTTATCGTGACCTGTTATCTTGGAACTTTCTAAAATTGATCTGCTATGGAGAGCTTTCTACCTAAGCGAATGTAGTTCTCGTAAAAAATGACGTGGCATAGTGCAGCTCTCATGAAGTGACCTACCACCATGGAACTATCCCAACGTCACTTCGCACGTAGAGCTTTCCCAGAGTGATATGGCACATGAAGCTCTCGGAAACGGAGCCTATAGGATGCGGCGTTTTTGAATTGATCTCACATGAGGTGGGTATGTAGGGCTTTTATCTCGTTTTGTCCTTTGACATGGGTAACATGATTTTAAATAGGAAACTATATCCTGATACATCCGTAGCAAGTAATACTTTTGGTATGAAGCTGTTTTGACATTTTCTATACCTAAGTGACCACCACCCGCTAAACTATCAAGACACACAAGTAGTGCGTCTTACCCATGAAGCTGTGGTAATGCTATTTGCTTTAGGAAGTCCATTACATTCGACCACTTTTTACGTCTCTGAAACCAGTGATACAAAATATCATTCGGCTTTCCCATTGTAAATTTTCCACATTTAAGTAGTGACATTCCACAGTCACCCGCATATGGAGTTTATATTTCACAAATTATCCGATGTGCCAGGGCGTGTTCAACATGAACATTTCATATACAGATGTAAACTACTCACTGACAAATTATTGACACAGGGATATCGAAAACCGCGTTTGATGTCAACGGTCCGCAAATTTTACGGTCGGTATAATAGTCTTGTGTGCGATTACTCTGTTTCACTAGGTGAAATGTTGAGTTGCCTTTTCGTTGGTGGTTGTTGAGACGTCTGTACCAATTGTGACGAGGATTCGTTCCTCACGTATTTCATTTGGACTTGACTGTGGACTCACGGCGGGTGTGACCGGTTGACAGGGGATGCTTACTCCTCCATGGCACCTGATCCCACCTCTTGGTTGCCAGAGATCCGTGTTTGTTCATTTTTGCCGGATTTGTATCTGCTCCTGGACATCTTAAAGATTTATACTTTGGTATCTGAAATGTTTTATATTATGAGACTACAATGTTTGGCGTCTGCAACTGTCGTCAGTTTTGTTTTGGGATACTGACATATGTTTCGAAAATCCGAATATTCTGATTGTAACTGACCATAATTTGAAGAATCTATCTCATTTGTTTCCGAAACAGACTCGCCTTGGATAAAACTTATCTCCTGTAGGTCATCCGTATAGCCAAAAGATATCTGTGGACGAGATTTGTGTTTTTCCGGGGTATTTGAAAGTTAGTGTGTTTTTTTATAAAGTTCTGATAAATTTTCCGTAATAATTGGCCATACCCAGAAATTGCTGGACTTGGTATTTAGTTTTTGATACCCGACAAGAATTTGTGAGGACAGGAATTTGTATTTTGTTTTTAATTTTAAATCACAAAACAAATAAAAAAAACATGTCAAAGAGTGGAGATGAAGCACGCCATAAGAGACATTTCAAGGTTGCTGATTAATACATTGATTGGTGTCACTTTAGACAAGGTTATATCTGGGACATTTCCTCTCACTTTTTCCATATCCATCATCAAGAACATCTATTTTTTACAGATGAGAAATCATTTGGCGGAGGAAATGTTAGGCAATAACATGCTCTATTCAATGAAAATGTGCAAAAAGCATATTGGTTATAAAGGTTCAAAACTGGATGTAACAATTGAACTTTTTACATGTACAATCATTATCATAAAAAACTTCAGGGATCCTAGACCAATAACTGATATAAATGATGACTTTCTTAAGGAAAACCATGATTCAATGAACTGGTTTATATAGTGGGAAAACAGTGTCAAAAATGATGATATAATTCAAAATAAAGATGATTGACATCACATCAAACAAATCAAGATATTGTTTCTGCTGCATAATGGTTTAAAGGACTTTGTTCATACAGACTGGAAAAATAAAATGCGTCAATTATTGCAAGTCATGTAACGGACACTGCATGATGGGGCCAACACCAATCCCGCCTACCTTACTGCTATACAATGGATTCGGTCATTCTAGGGCAAACATCGGTATAAAAATTCAAACACTGGTGAAGACAATGCAAATTAACCATCATCATCGACATGAACAGGTAGGTTTGTTATGATAAATGGAATGCATGTTTTTGAACGATTTGAAATAAATAAAGAAATATGGTCAGTAATAATTGACGCAATGGGGGACTGTTGGACACCACTTGTCCCGGGCTGTTCAGGATCAGAAATTTTAAGAGACTTTTTTTAGGAACATGTGCAATTTGTTTCAGTGTTTAAAATTTTATCAACAAGAACACTGATGACATCACCTTTCTTTTGTTTAGCCGTTACTTAAAAAGTTTTGGCACATCAACAGTAAATCTCTTTTCCTGAAAAAAAAATTCATAAAAAAAATCATGTCATTCAGTTACAGTTCTGACTTTAACCTGAAAATGATTTTTTTATTTCAGATTTGTTTTCAGTATAACATTTCATGTAAAACGATTGAGTATTTTCCTTGGACATTATCAATACTTTTTTTTTTACGCAAAGCGATGCCTTTTAACTTCTTTAAGCCAAATAGCCTCTTTAACTCGTAAAAATAAGTCTACAATAACACTGGTCATTTCAACATAAAAATCACATGGCAACACTACACCTGACAAAATTCCTGATATACATGTATCAAGCTCAACCAGATTTGTTTTTTCTGGAACTGACTACACAATTTAACCACTTTTCAAAAAACTTTACAATCACTAAGAATTCATTCCTTTACCTTACTAAATAAATTCTTTCCGAAATCAACCAATTTTGCATGAGTAAGTTTTTGACGACAAAAATCATCTTATTTTTTTCAAAAAATCTAAATCAATAATATTTGTCAGACTTTCACTTTCATTTTGTTTGTTTCCCTTAAACTGTCAAGATCTATAGAATACTTAGTTCAGCAATGGAACAACATAACGATGTTTAAATTTTCATCTGATTTTGATACCTTAGTAGCTCTGCCTCTCTACAAGGATACAATAAAATATTTCTGATTTTTCTACACAATCAGTATTTTAGTTTCTCCAAAACATAACCACTAATCTAACTAATTTTTCTTCTCCCATTTCATAAGTATATTTAATTAGTATCGGATTATACTGTTGGTGAATAGTGTGTAAAATCAGTCGAAGTGAGAAAAATGTATTGAACAGAGGAATTTTAAAGTTCTGTTTCCGAACATTCCCACAGAGTTAATTGGAAACGGGGAGTTATCTGGTAAAAGTCACCTACAAGAATAACTCCAAAAATGTTACTGGAATCTTATGTTTTTACAAAGTAATTGTCAAAACTTTAAAACTTTAGCACTTATCATTAAAACTTTATTGACAATTCGAGTTGATAAATTTTGAATTGCTACCTGCAACAGGAAACATCTAATCGGTTCGTACCAAATGAATAATATTTTCATTTATGTGCTGTCCATCCACAATTCCAGCGCATGTATGAAGTTTTTGTACCCCTAAATCCCCACAATGAGTAGTGGTCACATATAGAAAACTTTCCCCCGGAAAAATTTCTATTTAGAAAAGCTTCCCCAACTGGGGTAAGTTTTTATATAGAATTCATTCTGCCTTCTCTGCATAGAAAACTTTCCTACCCTGTCCATTATAGGTTTGCCTTTTATGTCAGCTAGAGCGAAATTGTTTTTTTTTTTCAAACTGTGGTCCAAGATTCAAAGTGTATGCAATACAAAAACAAACAGTGCAATTCACACAATTCTCTGTGGCGGATGATATCAAAATTAAATGTATCTGTAAGTAACCGCGATCACTTTTTTGGTATCATTTATCTTTCGATTAGCTGATTATTCTTTTGCTTTTTTTTTAATCTAAAACTCAGATTATTCGAATAACAAAAAATTGAAATCAGCTCATTTATAGAGTATTTCGCGGCCAAGGAAAAGTAGAAATCTTCGAAGTACCGACAATGCATATTTATTTGACTTTTATTAATTTGCTTAGTATGTAACTAAAGACACACTGTAAGACACATAATGATTTACCAATATAATTTTTAGGATCTAGGTTTTTCAATTGATTTTATAGTACCTGTATTATTACAGTCAGACTATGTGAAAACTACTCACAAGTTTGAATAAAATAATTGAGAACGTCTCTTATATATTCAAATCGGCAAACATGTGGGGTTTACACTCAGCATATGTTTTCATAGTATATCATATTTTGAGATAATCAGTGAACAGATTTATTAATATTTTCCAGATTGAGGAGGGAAGTTTTCTATATGGATGGAAAAATCAAATGCTGGTTTTCTTTATCTTTCATGTAGTTTGCTTCACTAACAAATTAATAGTGCAGGTTTTGTTTTTTTCAAAAACATAACCATTAGTATGACCTTAGTTTTGCAGTAATTTCATTCAGAGTGGCTAGAAGCTTCATTATTCAGTTTTAAAATCAGTCAATTCATGTAATTTTCCGTCAACTAAACTCTTTTTCACGTTCAAATTAGCCGCAATTTTTTCTGTAGAAAGTGTTCGAAAACCCTCGAACTTTTTCCTTACTACAGTTATATTCAGATCGGGTTAGCTACCGTTAGTCTCTTGTGTGGTGAGGTCGCAATAACAATAACGTACGTAATCTCTACAACGCAATTCGTAAAATTGATAGGTAGCTTCGTTTATTATTCGAGTTGTCGCATTCCGTTCAGTTTCGTTACAATAGTTTGTACTTGAGTGGGTGGACCAATGCTCGTGGTAAAAACAACACGTCTGCGCGATTATTTTATTATAGGTACCACTTACCTTTAATGTATCAGGATATATATGAAGACAAGACCCTAAACAAGAGCCTGTATCGCTCACCTGGTTATTTGCTTGAGAAGATCAGACGAACCGAGCAATTTTTGTAAAGGACCTTCCATACATAAATCCTGTAAAGTTTGGTTGAATTTGCTTCAGTGGTTTCAGAGGAGAAAATGAAAATGTGATTTTCCCATAGGGTCCAATGATAAACTAAGCCCAGCCCTGGCGGCCATGGTTTTGACAGATCGGAACGAAATGAGCAATCTTTGTAAAGGACCTTCAATACATCATTCTTCTAAAGTTTGGTTATATTTGCTTCAGCGTTTTCAGAGGAGAAGATGAAAATGTAATTTTCCCATAGGATCCAATGTTCTTCTTCCAAGTCAGGAACCGGATTCATGAATGAATGAATAAGGTTCTGCGAAAACTTTGCAGTGTGTGCAGCACAGCAGTCTTCTTTTGGCTATATAATGTTAAACTAAGCCCCGTTCTAGTGGCCATGATTTTTGACGGATCAGAACAAAATGAGCAGTCTTTGTAAAGGACCTTGCATACATCATTCCTGTAAAGTTTGGTTCAATTTGTGTCAGTGGTTTCAGAGGAGAAGATGATTTTCCTATAGGATCCAATGTTAAACTAAGCCTCGCCATAGCGGCCATGTTTGTTGACGCAAAGTGATTCCAAAAGCCAGGTGAGCTAAAAATGGCGGTCAAGGAACAATTTTCAACAACGGTTTTGAAGTCGCAACATCAATATCTATTTGGATACCAAATTTCATTGAAATCAAACAATGTTGAATTTTCCCGCCTTTTTTGTCGGCCATTTTGAAAATGGCGGTCAACAAAACATTTTCAACACCGGTTTTGAAGTCGCCACATCATGGCAAACATTTTATCAATTTACATTCGACCTCTATCTTTCATAGCTTTGGAGTTAGAAGACGAAAAACATAAAAATTGAAAAAATTCTGTGAAAAAAGGGCAATAACTCCTACACAGGTTTTTGGATTGTCTTCAAATTTTCAGGGTGGGTAGATCTTGATATGCTGAACATTTTTGCAATTTACACTTGACCTCTATCTGCTACATTTTTTGTAATAAAAAATTAAAAATGCAAAAATTTTGAAAATTTTACAAAAAAAGGTCTATAACTCCGAGATGAGTTTTCCGATTTTCTTCAAAATTGCATGGCAGGTAGATCTCATCAAGCTGATCACTTTTACCCTATGTCAGATTTTTGATATCTGTAATGGTTTTGGAGTTATTGGCCAAAAACTGCAATTTACCCTCTATGTTCTATTTTTAGCAACAGCGGCCATGTTGTTTGACCTGCGACATAGAAAATAACAAATTTGAAACTAAATACCCTAGTGACGACTCAGTTCAAGTTTGGTTCAATTTGGCCCAGTGGTTTCAGAGGAGAAGATTTTTGAAAGTGAGTTAACGACGGACGGACGGACGACGGACGCAAAGTGATTGCAAAAGCTCACCCTAGGTGAGCTAAAAAAGTTCATATGTCACTGGGAACTGTCTTGACAATATTTACTCCTAGAGAGCTGTCCGTATTTAGGAGTTGAAACGACATTTTTTTACTGCAAGTGTACCATTGCTCGTGGTACCGTATTTTTACATATTCTAGAATTAATTGTCGACACTGATTAAATTTCAGATACTCGTAAGTAAATGAAAAAATTTTATTCACAAGTTTACAAATAAATCACATATATTATTATTTTAGCCTTACTTACCTGAATGAATGAAAATGAAAAATACGGCACAGAAGTATTTTTGTTACCGTCTGCCGTAAACAAAACATTTACCAGTCACATGATGACAGTTTCCATTGACCAATTTTGTGTTTGAAGAGACTTTTGTTTTCCTAGCATGCATGTCAAAAATTCTAATAATTTTAATTTTCATCTACGTCATCGCTATCTAAGTCAATTTCAATTCTGTTTGTCTGTTATTAGAGTTTGTTTCTGTGACGCTGTGTCAACAGCATGTACATATAAAGTATGGCTATTTGACATTTCACTGGTTTGACCTGGTGGAAAGACATTGAATACATCTACGTCCACACCATTTGCTATTATCAAATTTCCCGCGATTTCAACATCCTGAAAAGTTGTTCGGGTAAGTATTATCAAGAAATACCAATGGGTGTTCGAAACTCCATTAGAATATTATAAACATAATACCAAAGTTACAATGCTCAAGACGATATCGTTTTTGTCAATTAGACTTCATCAGTTGAGCTCCAATTTGAAAAGTATGTGATTTTTACTAAAGATAAAATGGTATCATACAAGGCCAAATAATATCTCTAAAGGTATAGCCGAAATCCGTCTAAGAGTAACCACTGTAAAAAATGACTATCTTAGCTTTATAAAATTTTTAGAATTTAAATGGTGTTAACAGTGCCAAATATTACTTTAGTATAAGATGAACAGCTGGTACCGAAATACCTGGTACTAGGTTTATGTATAAACGGTCCACCAGCAGTGGCAACGACCTAGTGGTTATAAATATTATAAACATAATACCAAAGTTACAGTGCTCAAGACGATATCGTTTCTGTCAATAAGACTTCATCGATAAATTAGATATCAGGATATCAGGTGTCCGGAAAGAGTCTGCATTCCCTGTTAGCATGCCACACCCGTCGCAAATGTTCCATGGAAACCTCTCGAGTTCAGTGAAAATGTTAAGTTCGGTGAAAAGGTCAAGCTTGTTGAAAAGGTCAATATAATAACGGTCTCAACACGAAGAAATATTGCGAATCTCTAATTGCCTGGCCATGAGTATATTTAACATTGGCCTGTCCATGAGTATTCTTAACACCGGCCTGGCCATGAGTATTCTTAACAACGGCCTGTCCATGAGTATTCTTAGCATATAAAAAATATCAGATACCAAAGTATAAATCAATAGAATATCCAGGACAGAGATACAAATCTGGTAAAAATGGACAAACACGGACCTCTGGAAACCAAGAGGTGGGATCAGGTGCCATGGAGGAGTAAACAACGGCCTGTCCATGAGTATTCTTAACAACAGTCTTAACACTAAGATTAATTTCAAATACCAAACGGGATAGAACCAGATGTCCGGAAAAAGTCAGCACCACCCACCCGTCGCAAACGTGGCATGGAATCTCTTGAGTTCAGCGAAAATGTCAAGTTCGGTGAAAAGGTTGATATAACAACGGTATCATCCCAAAGAATAATTGTGAATTCTTAAATGCCTAACAGCTACAAAGAGATTTATGGCGGTGAAGTTTCCATGGGGTTCCAAAAGATACTTTCTGACTAGAATTTTCTCAGGATATTTTGGCCGTTACATTCGTTTCACACCTTTTCAGTATGGTCATCGCTTTTAAAGTCCAAGGTAAACCTGCATTAGAACTAATGGGCATATATTTGAGTCGCCTTCATAATCTGGAATATGCATCGTGTTAGCCTAGCCGAGGCAAAAGTAAGTGTAGCATTATTGGTATATAGAAAAACTACTCTTGGAATTAGAGAATGGTGTAGACCTTCTGCAACTTGAATGGGGAATCAAGTACCTCTACCATTTATCATAAAGTTAATATCCATTTTTCTTACATTTTTAAACGCCTCCCACTAGTTCATTAGACTATATCAGTTGAGCTCCAGTTTAAGATATTTTCTAAAACGAAAATGGTATCATAGAAAGCCATACAATAAATCTAAATGCATCGCCAAATTCGTCTATAAGAGTTACCACCGAAAAAAGATGACTGTCTTAGCTTTTGAAGAAATTAGAATTTATATGGTGTTATCAATGCGGAATATTACATTAGTATAGGATTATCAGCTGGTACCGAAATACCAAGTACTTTTGTTTGTTTTATTTTATTGTTGTTTAACGTCTGACACAAGAATCTTTCACACGTCACCAAATGCCGGTGAAGGGCCTTGAATTTTGGCCTATGCTCGGCACTTACAGCCTAGGTTTATGTATACCCCCCGGGGACTCGAACGGTCCACCAGCAGTGGCAACAACCTAGTGGCTATAGATATTATAAATATAATACTAAAGTTATAATGCTCAAGACGACCGTTTTTGTCAATTCGACTTCATCAGTTGAGCTATAATTCAAAATATATTTTCTAAAAAGAAAGTGGTATCATACAAGGCCACATAATAAATCTAAGTACATAGCCAAAGAATCTTTCATTCATATGGAGACGTCACCAAATTCCAGTAAAAGGCTTCAAATTTTGACCTGTGTCCGGCACTTACGGTCATTGAGCAATGAGGGTTCTTTAACGTGCCGACACCTACGGGCCTACCGCGACACGGGACCTCATTTTTACTCTCTCATCCGAAGGACAGGAAACCAACCTGCCGCTGGTTGGACTCGAACTCACAATCAATAGTCGAGCACACTACCGACTGAGCCAGGCCGGCTCCCCAAGGATCTTCAGAACGACCTTTATAACATTTGCTGTGTTTCTACTATGACTTTCGTTCAGAATTTTTGTTAAACTAGCGAAGCGGTTTGATGCATCCATTGTTTACACCGGAATCAGCTGACTGACGTCATATATAATTATGTTCAGGTTCGCAGCGACGTTTTTTAAAAACATTAGCCAAGCAGATATCTCGGAAATCTTTTTAGAGCGTAATATTTCCCTCCAGGCTCCAGTTTTCATTGAACATACTCTAAAAAGATTTCCGAGCCCCTGTGTCAAAACGTGGTTTGTTTACATTTCACGAGCCGTAGAATAGCCTACATGTACAGAACATCGGGTAAATCTTTGGCCTCACGAAACTTAACTAGAAAATGTAATAAATACAATATTTGACAACTGTTTTTGAATAACATGTTTATTACATCGAGTGAGGCAGGAGAATACATATTTACATACATACATATTTATCCTCTATACCTTCAGTATAAAAATCCGATACCTGATTCATTCTCTGGAAAATTCAGACTTGGGATCATGGAGTATCCCCTGTGGATCAGTCACATCCGCCGTGAGACCACTGCGAAAATTCCTTCTGACAAATAGTTAAAGCAGCTTTAGCTAAGTTCGGAATATTTTTTTCGGAAAGTTTGTAATAATCGTGTAACGATTGTATACCATGAAAAATCACCCGACAATACGTTTAAGCATCGAAAACAGCGTGCAGATGCCCCCCCCCAAAAAAAAAAACCATCAATATTTTTTGTACTTAAATGGAAACTAAATATTATCAACATAATACCAAAGTTATAATGCTCTAAAACAAGACATTGTGTTTGATTACTTTTCGATCTTCTTCGTAGATATCTAGGAGATTTGCTGATTGAATGAAATTACAAGAAAGTTCAAGCCCGAAAACTCGCACCCAAGACGAATCGTACGAAGACAAAGACCTAGACCGACTGAGTGACAAACCTTAGTCCTTACCCAACAATCATTGTCCGTTTCAGATAAGATGGCGGGGTGGAGTAACCTTTTGATTTTCATACTGATGATTCTACTCACTTTTCGGTTATGAAAAGCTGCACGAGAAAAATTATCCATTACCGGGTACTCTGTTATGTATAATGACAAGAAGGAACGATTACTCCTGTCAGTGTAATTTTAATGTTATGCCTTAATACCTAAAATTTAAACTCGTTCAGATTAATTGAGGGTTCAGAAAACCCCATCCCGCCAGGTTATATCGATTTTACTATAATAGAAGAATACTTTTGTATTACCATATTTTGATATCATATATAAAATCTCATTTGTCAAGATATTATCGTTCATGTTTGTTTGTTTATCGTCACACTCAATAATATTTCACTCATATGGAGACATCACCATATGCCGGTGAAAGGCTTCAAATTTTGGCCTGTGCTCGGCACTTACGGCCATTCTTTAACGTGCCGACACCTACTGTGACACGGGACCTCGAGTTTTACTGTCTCATCCGAAAGACAGGAAATCAACCTGCCTCCGGCGGGACTCGAACTCACGATCCATAGTCGAGCGCGGTACCGACTGAGCAATGATGTCATACTATTGGTGACATTCCAGGATAAAAATGTGAAGGACGTGTTTCCAGCAGTTATATACAAATCAAAATGTCCTTGCATCATATTTAGTTATTTTATGATAAAGTGATATTTCTCTGGGATTATTCTATTTGATTCTAAATTTCTCAAAGCTAAGATTGTCATCAAAGATTGGGTACGCTTAGATAGATTTGACAATACATTTAGGTTTATTATTTCACCTTGTATGATACCACTATTTTCTCTCTGAAATATACATTTATCATTTAATTCGAACTCAACTGTGGAACTGATGAAGTTTTATTAACATAAACGATCGTCCTGAGCATATGTGTTGGCCTTTATTGTAAAACTATAAATTTGGTGTTATTAATAATACGTAAAAGTTTTCAACAACTCAAGTAAGATATTAGACCTTTATTCAACTCATTGATTCAAAGTTTAAGTTCAAAATTAAAGTAAGGTTTTCCTATTTTCGAAGTGAGCTGCACTGACAGTAGTCACTTCGGCACCTCATTGAAATTATGCATATTGACACCAAGTGACATCGGTACTATAAAACAGAATCCATAGGTTTATATTATATTTTTCTTTTATGGTGTTTTAGTATCAAGTAATTTCGGAACGTGCAAGTGATTTCGGCAATTGCTTCCAATTAATTTTATTATCGACACTGTGATAACATGTATATAAATTCTGCATTGTGTAGTATATGAATAAATCGAATTTAGATTTTTTTTTCTAGCAGTCTACCATGTTTTGACACAGGTATCATATTTAAGTTACAATCTATATATATTTGTTCATATAATTCGCCAATTTTTGTTTTCTTTGAATTCCCTTCAGGTAGAATAAATGAGGATAGGGCCTCACAAAACTACATTTTCGTTATTATCACTGTAATTACTAAATCGTTACCTCCATTCTAGTTCCTTTAATTGTCCGAACGCCTGCTTGGCTTAAATAATACATTGATAGCAATAATAGCTTAAATCTCAAGAAAAAAAATATGGAACGTAAGTTAATTCAATAATGCGTATTTGTGATCTAAATTATTAGATTTGCTCATAAAAATTACTTTTTGATAACCCATTGAGGTGAATTTTCATTGGTGCCGTTATAAACGGTTTGGTTTTAAACCAGGATTTAGCACTGTAGATGCAGTGTTTGCATTACATAGTATTATTGATAAAATTTAACGCAAAAAAAAAAAAGAAATTGTATTGCTGCTTTGTTGATTATTGCAAAGCTTTTGATAGTGTAAATAGGAACAAGTTATTCATTAAACTGGTCAGATCGGGGGTTAGTGGTAAGATGTGAACTCTTTTGAAATCGTTATATAACAATACAAGCTGTTGTATTTAATACAAGTCGGAATTTTCAACTACCTTCAATATGTCAAAGGGTCTATTGCAGGGGGAAGGATTATCTCCCTTTCTTTTCTCATTATATATCAACGATTTCGAAAATAATTTATTTTATTTTGAGCTACCATATTTATATTGGATACCTAAACTTCATAAAACCCCATATAAGCAAAGATACATTGCAGGATCCAGCAAATGTTCTACCAAACCTTTATCTTTACTCCTTACCAAGATATTGACAGCCGTTAAGGAGAAACTTCAACAATATTGTGTACAGTTGCTTATTCCAGAAGCGGTGTAAATCAGATGTGGATACTTAAAAATACTAAACAGCTTTTAGAAAATTTGAAGGCACACAATTTTTCTTGAATTCACAGTATCAAAACTTATGACTTCTCTCTTTACACAACTATTCCGCATAAAAAATTAAAAGAAAAACTTTTTAGCATCATAGACAACTGTTTTTTTCACTAAAAGTGGTACCCGAAAATTTAAATATCTAGTGATTGGCTATCAGGATAACTTATTTTGTCCAACACCACTCTGATTCTACACATAAATACACTGAAGTTGATATGAAAAACATGCTGGAATTTCTAATAGACAATATATTTGTAATGTTCGGAGACGTGGTCTTTCAACAAACTGTCGGCATTCCTATGGGAACCATTTGTGCCCATTTATTGGCCGACCTGTTCCTTTATTCATACGAAGCAGACTTCATTCAGAAACTGCTGAATCAAAAGAAGAAAAAGTTAGCGGTGTCCTTTAATTTGACATTTAGATATATCGACGACGTTTTGTCAATTAATAATGACAATTTTCATACATATGTCAATGCGATATATCCCACCGAACTAGAAATTAAAGATACAACAAAATCAAGCACATACGCTTCATACTTAGACATTTTACTTAATATAGACAAAGACGGGAAATTAGCAACTAAGCTATACGACAAACGCGACGATTTCGGCTTTCCCATCGTAAATTTCCCACATTTAAGTAGTAATATCCCTCAGTCACCTGCATATGGAGTTTATATTTCACAAATGATCCAATATGCCAGGGCGTGTACAACATATGAAGATTTCATATACAGAGGAAAACTACTCACTGACAAATTATTGATGCAGGGATATCGAAAACTGCGTTTAATGTCAACGTTCCGCAAATTTTACGGTCGGTATAATAGTCTTGTTTGTGATTACTCTGTTTCACTAGGTGAAATGTTGAGTTGCCTTTTCGTTGGCGGTTGTTGAGACGTCTGTACCAATTGTGACGAGGATACACTCCTCGCGTATTGCATTGGACTTGACTGTGGACTCACGGCGGGTGTGACCGGTCGACAGGGGATGCTTACATCTATGTCCTGGACATTCTATTGATTTATACTTTGGTATCTGAGATTTTTATATTATTGTACAACAATTGTGAATCCATTGAACTAAGAGATATTTCATTATTTTTATTGATGTACGCAGACGACACTGTCTTATTTTCAGAATCAGTCGATGGTCTGCAAGAAATGTTGAATACGTTACAAAATTATTGTGAAGATTGGGACATTACTGTAAATGTACAAAAAACTAAAATTGTGGTTTTTCGGATTGGTGGTAGATTGAACCAAAATTATATTTGGTATTACAATAACGAACCTATTGAGGTCGTAAACAGTTTTTTCACATCTCGGTTTAACTTTGTTATATAATGGTAAATTTACAAGGACATAGAGGGTCGCAAATGTATGTTTAAAATTTTGAATATTTGTAATTATAACTATCTCAATATAGAAACAAAATTATATGTGTTTGACACGTATGTTAATAGTGTTCTTAATTATGGAAGTGAAGTATGGGGTTTTGTCAATGGTAAAGATATACAGATTTTTGTAAACGTATTCTAAAGGTGAAAAGAAATGTACCAAATTATATGTTATATTCAGAATTCGGTAGATATCCATTGTGTATATCTCGAAAAATTTCTATTCTGAAATACTGGACAAAACTTTTAGATACCGAAAATTGTATTATTAGATCTATTTATGATTATATGTATAACCAATTAAATATTGATGTTAATTGGTTGAGTCATGTAAAAATATGTTGTTTAGTATAGGTTTGGGTTATGTATGGTTACAAAAATTTGTTCCAAATCGTAAAGATTTTATACATATTTGTAAAAATAGATTAAATGATATTTTTATTCAAGACATGCAAAGTTATTTTCAAGAATCTTCAAAATGTCGTCTATACCGATACTTACCTGATACAACCATGTTACAATATTATTTTAGGAAGTCATTACTTGACTCTCATATTTATATTTTAGCAAAATTTAGAATGTCCGCACATAATCTTTTGATTGAAGAGGGCCGATATAGAGTAAATTTACCCCGTGAACACAGATTATGCCGTTTTTGTACTCTTAACGATATTGAAGACTAGTTTCATTTTATTTTAGTGTGTCCTCTATATCGTAATTTACGTATTATGTATATAAAAAGGTATTATTATGTAAATCCGTCAATGTTTAAATTAGTTCAATTACTATTAGCTAAGAACAAAAAGATGTTAAGCAATTTGGCTAAGTACCTCATTAATGCAATGAAGATTAGATCTGTACAATGAAAAGTTTGTATTTTCTCTTATATCTCTTTTCTCCAATGCTCACCTCAAAACTTTTCACTCACTTGATCATTATATTCATTATGTATGTATTGTGTTTATTTGTATTGATTTATATATATATTATTTGTATACTGGGGCATGTATATTGTATGCTGATTGACCAGACGGTCAAAGGCTAAATAAACTATAACTATGAACATTTCATTTAAATATGGAAATTTTCAATAAAATTCAAATGAACTGAACTTTCTGCTGTAAATTAAAGTTTGTCATGATTAATATTCAATTTATTGCTTACTGGTTCTTTTTAATTACTTCCCTTGGCTTACAAAGATGCATAACTTTCCTACTGAAAGCATTCAGTAAATAACAATGCTTTCCGGTGAATAATCTCCCTTGGCTTGAGAGACTTCGAGCATATATTCATATGGAGAAAATACTTGAAAAAAGCAGAATAAATATGGTTACTTATTTGGGCAATTCAAGCATACATCTACTTGGATAAATTCGCAATGCTTGGTGAAATGCACCATACTTGGTGAAAATGCACCATACTTTATATTTGGAGAAACTAACAAAGTTTGGAGTATGATCTAGATCTACTCCTTATTGGATGAAACTTCACCTACACTGAAGAAATTCTACTTAATATTGTTTGTTTATCTAGATATATCTATATGCTTTCATCTGGAGAACTTTCAGTGTGAAAGTATTGCTTTCTGGAGAACATTCGTTTCACTTACTTTTTCCATACTTGAAGTAATTATTACAAATGTAACTTACAAAGGCTTTCAATAAATAGCTTACATTAGGTTACGCATACACGGGAGGATAAAAATCAACTCCTCACTATTTGTAAATCGCGGCGTCCGTACTTACAAACTTATTGGACCAATCAAATCGCTCCATCTGCCAGTTACATCATTCTAACGCATGGATAAAGTCAGTCTTTTTTGAAGCGGTAATAACCTGCAACCTTTCGAACAGTAAAACCACGAGACCGACATGGATAAATTCAGCTAGAGAACTTTAAATAAACAATAAATCTTGTTATTACGACGTCATAGTTAGCGTTAGTTGTTATTACGGCAACCGTATCTAATATCTTGTTATAACGACATAATGTTTTGTTATTACGACATAATATCTTGTAATAACAAGGTAATCAATATGTCGTTATAACGACCATAATAAGTTGTTATAACAAGATATATGTCGTTATAACGACATATTTTTATTACTACATGTGGCACGTGTTTTCGTAGTTTTCAGTTGTATTGAACTATGAAATACATTTGTACTGAAAATGAATATTTCTATTTATTACGATAATTTAAATTATTTCTTTCACTTAAGATGTGCGAAAAACACAAACGATAAAAAAGTAATGGCAAAGGGACGCCATCGAAACCAAAATGAGAAGTTTTCATTGCGGGAAATATTCAGAGCTCCTTTTGTTAGAAAACTGTCCGGTTTAGCCAATTAAACCGGAAGAGGATGTTATATAAGCTCAACATGCAACATACTGAAAAGAACCCATTTCAATTATATAATATTTAGTTAGTTAAATTTGAAAAAATGTATATACATGTTTATTGTAAATTATTTAATTTCAGTGTACATAATATGAAAACTATTGATAACAAATTTTGTAAATATTGTATGAATGATTTAACCTTTTTTATTTCCACAATATTTTATTTAATTACTAATACACCTGTCAGTAGGAGGCTTGACACCGGGTGGCCGGTGTCAATGACCTGAAAACTTTGAACTTTCTAAAAGTGATCCGCCATGGAGAGCTTTCTACCCTAGATTAATCACTCGTATTATGACTTGAAATTGTGGAGATCACGCATAGTGATTTGATGTGTCAAGCAAACTGAACTTGTAAGGTACAACTCTCTTAAACGGATCTCACACGACATAGCTCTCAAAGTGGCCTAAGCAAATGTAGCTGTCGTAAAATGACCTGGCATAGTGCAGCTCTTATAATGTGACCTACCACCATGGAATTGTCTTAAAGTATAGTGTCCCCAAAAAGTAATCTGAACGGATCGAATCTGAGATTTACTCGCTCACCTTATAGGATGGAAATCTCTCTAAGTTACATATCAGAGCCGAGTTCCCTTAAGGTTACCTCACAAGATGCCACTCTCTAAAAATGACCTGACAGAAAAGAAGTCTGTCATTATAACTTTGGTATTATGTTTATAATATTTAAATAATATATCAGGTTCGAGTTCTCTCAAAGTCATCCACTTGGTGGAACTCTCTCAAAGTACGTAATGTTACATGATGGAAGTCTCATTAAATGACATATCAGTGCTGAATTCTCTAAAGTCATCTCGCAGGATGGAACTCTCTCAAAGTGACCTGGCAGGATTAAACTCTTAGAAACACCCGACATCGGATATGAGAATTCAAGGATATTTTTCCTTAACATAATATGGTGTAAATATATCAAAGAGTATGTTTTTTTACATGCACAGGTAAAGCATTTTAAAAATCTACATTTAGATTCATTCACTTTGCTTCATTTGAACTATATTTTATTTAATAATTCCAACCTTTCACAACAGTAAGAACTTTGAAAATATATCGTTTTTATTTATTGCATTGTATCACGAAATAAGTTACAATAATACAGGGCATATATAAAGATACTGGAAATCAAAATACAATGTAATAAGCTGTTTGTGTACTCAGTTCATTGTTGATATGACATAATAGTTATAACAAGCTCGTTTTCACAATCACTTTTAATGGAGAATCAACTTCACAGGAATTCCAAGCGTTTATCTTGTATAAAGGACTTTTTTCTTTCTATTCCTCATAAATGAAGTAAAACTATACCTCTTCTGTTCACAATGCAAAATCAGATTCTACATTCAATACTTTTTTATCATCAACATATACAAAAACAAACATGCACACAGATTTTTCAATATATGACATTGATTTACCTCAATAAACGTTTTTCGAGTTGTTCAAATCCGTCTTGGTTCGTCATAATAGTATGCACTTAGAAAGAATAAAGTAGGGCATCATCACTTCCGGTTGAGCAGTTTATCATAAATGCTACCTAGATTATGGATATTATGCAATGATAGATGCCAGATTTGAAAAGCAACCTACAGGGAAACGTGATGTCACTTGTCACCTTCACAAGACAGGACATTTATCTAAACTTTAGTCCTCGCAGATGAACTGAAACAAAATATTACTGAATGTTGTCAATGTAAATTTTACAAATCGGAAGTGACCTTTCCCAAAGTCACGTGAGTACAAATATTTCGGAATGGAATGGAACAACTCGAAAATGGTCCGATACATATAACACACATCCATAATGACAAGGTACAGAACAAATCTTTATACAATAATAAAAAAACCGAACATATATGGACACACAACGGAATAAACTATTACAATGTGGTGCTCTCTCTCTCTCTCTCTCACTTATATCTGCAATAATCTGTTGTCATCAGCTTAATTCATGACAAAAGTCGCAGTGTCACTGATCTGAAAACATAATAATTGTATCTGTTTTGTCTCAGACAATGTGTTTTTTATAGTATTTTCTTGATTTTTTTTTTCATTTTATATGTTAGCATTGTAAATAAAAATAAATTTTATAACGACGGACTGTGTTAATCAAATGATGAAGCGTAATGTTTCTTTGATGGCTTGGAAAATGAACTGTAAAGAACCTTTAGACTTAATGCTTCCAGTCTCGCAAGCGACGAGAACGAGATAAGAGTCGCTCATAATTGGTAGGTATGATCTTATATACAAGCATTCCAATTAGATTTTAGAACGTGATTTCTGCATACAAAAACAAATTAAACTTGTCCTTGATTACTGTAATTGCGACGGAAACTTCATGAATGACGTCACAATTTTTAATCTTGTTAAAGCGGAACACATTTAAATAAAACACTTAAATCGACATAACCATCGTATGTAACCATGTTATCATTATAAATGTCAATATCCCAGATCCAAAACAAACAAACGTTGTTTTCAAACGAACAATTCTTTGGGGTTTACACTGGAGCAAATCTATCGTCATCTGCAAAGTAGATTGGGTTATCAATGCTGTGTAAAGGGCTTTCACCTTGTTTTACCAATAATGCTTCTGATTGGTCCGTTTCATCACGTGACTGGCCATCTGACCTGGCGTCGGTATGGTCGCTTAGTCCGATTCCCATGACACTCACCACTAATCCGCTCTCATTGGAATCCAAACGTAACTGAATGTCATTCACTAAAGTTTCAGTTTCACAAATGTCTTTTTCAATTGCCTCTTTTTCTTTTTTACCCATCTTTTTCCCTAAAGAATGCATTTTCATTCCATTTTCAGAGTATGTAACTTTTGGTCGAGGACATTTTGTAAGAGAATAATCGTCAAATTGACTGTTAATGTTGACGATTTCAGAAAGATCGAATGACCTAGTTCTTTTTTTCACGTAATACTCCCGTGCACATACAACGAAACCGAGGCAAACCAATATCATAGAAAAAATACAGACAGAAATGATAACAATTATATCAATTTGAGTCAAACCTACGTCGTAAGCATCATCTAAATCGTCCTCATCAAATGTTGGGTCAGTGTTAAGCTTGACCGCTACGTAGTAAGACACTCGATCTTCCTCAGGTATAAGAACTTTTATCACAAACGACCCACTGTTCACTACTCTATATAATTTCGCTGTTGTATTTTCTATTGAATGAATATTGAAAATAGAAAATACAATTCTGATTGGGTTACACACAATATCATGTGGCTTCATTTGATTTTTATTTATTGACAAATTTTGCGTCAGTGTATCCCTCAAACCTAACCAAAATTCTCCGAGTACTATTTTTTCCTTTTTGACCAGAGTTGCGCATTCACCTTTAAAAACTATTTCATATGTAAAATTGAATAATTGTGGAACAGCAATTTTTTGTGTTGTTGATGCTTTCGAGGTGCTAGTGTCAAAATCCTGTGTAAATGACGCCATTTTTGTTGTAGACCCGATGTCAAAAGCAGTTATTGTTGTTGCCATGGTATCATTGTGTTTTTCTATAACAGTGTCTGTTGAAGTTCTGTACTCTGCATCGCCCCCTAATGTGGTATCGATTGTGGAATATTCCTTATCACTTCCTGTCGCGGATGAAGAGTACCCATCGTCATCTGTCGTTCTGAAAGTAGTACTATAGGATTCATCCGCACGTAAATAAACAGATGACGATTGTAGTGTCATCTGAGGTGTAACTTGCATCGCAGTCATCGTGTCACGTGACAACTCTACTGTGTAGGCACTCACAGCTTTTGTATCTAAATCATCCATTACTGCTGAACCTATTGAAGGTAGGTCACTAGAGACGATACTTGTCAGGAACATTTCAGAAGATCCTCTCACGTCTACCATTATAGACTCCTCGAATGAAGGCGTTACGGAAGCCAAGCCCTTTAATGTATCTACATTACTTGTTGCTAATATCATTTCTGTAACATCTGAATAGATCAACTTGTCGGTATTATATTTACTGTCGGAAACTGAGTCTGCACTCGACAAAGTCGATACGACACTTGAAATTGCAGGCATTGACTTTTCGTAAAAAGACTCGGTGTTCATTGCGGTAGCGTTATTTGTTAATTCACTCTCCAATGATGATAGCTCCACCGAATCACTTAATACGTGTGAATGTGATGTTTCAGAAATGTAACTTATACTTGGATCTAAAGATGAAACTGTACTTGGTGGAGATGTGTCAGATGTTGAAATGACACTAGTGTCAACTTGTGAATAATATTCTGTCAAATTATTGGTATATCTTTCAGTTGTGGCAGATGACTCCATCCTCGAAAACTCGGAGGAATCCAATAATTGAGAGAGTGTTAATGTGCTGTCCGTCTGTCCCTCACTGGATTCTGATATGGATAAGATTGGTTTTACTGTAATTGCACTAGACATGGCATCTTCTATGGCTAAAGATGTTGTTTCTATTCCAATGCTTGAGCTTGATAAAGTAACTTCTTGAATACTAACTTCAGAAGATTTTAAACTATGCACGTCTTCTTTAGAAGTTACATAGCTACTCGAGTTACTGGTTATGTCAACACCTACTTTAACAGTTTCGTTGTGAGAGGGTGAAGATGTACTATGCATTTTAAATACACTGCGTGGAGATGGCAGTTCTATCAGAGAAAATAAGGAAGAACGTAGTTCAGACACTGACATATGGGGCAGTTGTGGTGTTGGATGTAGAAGTGATGAAACCTCCGTCCGTGAACTCATACTGTCGCTGGTATCTTCTGTATACACTGACGTCATCATATCAAACACTGTATACGTACTGGCAAGAGAGGTATCGAATGTAAAACTTGATTTGTCTGATGAAGCTAATATCGATGAATAATCACCCGGAAGACTTGTGTGATCGTCAATTATCGTACTGCTCATTTCATTTCTTTTAAAATTTGAGATAGTCCCTCGTAAATATTTTGTATCCAGAACTTTTGAATTAGTCTCTAATAAATCTGTATTTTCCAACAGGCTGTCGTCCGAAGCTCCAGAACTGTGATCCTGGCAGGTGCATACTGAAAAAATAAGATAATTATTAATTAAAAATCTATTGTATTCTACAATAAATCATAGCGACTAGGACAATATTTACACAAACATATTAAATGTACATTCCAGTTGGATCCATTGTGTCCCCGAGGATATCCATAAACCCAATTCCGGGTATTTCGGTACCAGCTGATTACTTTATACTAAAGTAATATTTCGAATGGATAGGGAGAGACGTCGTGGCATATATATCATGTAATGTAATATCAAATCTTATATCAAACGTATCAAATACTTTATGTAATGTAATTATACCGTTCAATGTATAATATACTCTGAAAACCTTGTCTAATATGTCATACAACACAATATAATTTCATGTATCAAATGTATAAAGTAATGTATAATGTGATATAATAACAATGTACTAGTATATATTGAACCAAAATTACTGTATTACTGTAAAATAAAACCTGATTGTTTGTTTGTTTGTTTATTGTTGTTTAACGTCCCACTCAAGAATATTTCACTCATATGGAGACGTCATCAAATGCCGGTGAAGGGCTTCAAATTTTGACCTATGCTCGGCACTTACAGCCATTGAGCAGTGAGGGTTCTTTAACGTGCCGACACCTACTGTGACACGGGACCTCCAGTTTTTACTGTCTCATCCGAAAGACAGGAAACCAACCTGTCACCGGCGGGACTCGAACTCACGACCTCACAATCCAGAGTCGAGCGCGCTACGGACTGAGCCAGGCCGGCTCAAAACCTGATTGATATATAATGTAATACAATGTTATGTACTATAATATAATAACTAATGTAATATGTGTATATGAATATCACTTAGAATTATAAGTAATGTAATGTGATGTAATGTAATGAATTAAAATACCATAATTATTGTTGTATTAAACATTTTATTATATTAATCAATACCGGTTATATTATGTTATCAAATATCTAATATTGTATAGAAATCTTATGTCATGTACATCATATATCACACAGATTATGTAAAACTATAATACAATGAAATAAGTACGGATTAATGGACTTTATGTAATCCGTGAATTTCAATACATGCATTTGATAATATAGATAATATTCACAATTACATAAATATCTCAATATATGATTAGTCAACTTTTAGATGTAGTGTGATATTTATATTTCATTTAATTAAATTACGTAACAAATACAATTTTATATTCTGTATATATAATATGTATATATATATATATATATATATATATATATATATATATATATATATATATATATATATATATATATTTATATTTATATATATAAACAAAAGATAAAAAAAAGAGTGCTCGATTCGCAACCGGAGGGTCCCGGGTTCGTGCCTCGGCGGAGACAATTCGAGTACAACTGATGTTTTCTGATAGACAGAAACGATAATCGAGCAATTGTTTTGGCCTCTTTTTTGCAGATTTATTACCATGGTATCATATTTATAATTTTTGTAATACACGCAACGATTTGTCTGATTCTGTATTCCCCAAAAAACTTTCTTATAATGCTTATTCATGCCTTAAATTCTTGTCTTTCATAATGATTTTTTTTTCTTATTCTATTCGTGTTTTCGCTGTTCGGCTTTGATGTTATTACAAAACTAGAAATTGGCGCGCAATCTGATTAATTGAACTTTTTTATTGATGTAATTTATTATATTCTCGAAATTTACAGTTCACATCTATTACGTTTCCCGAAAAACCTCTTTTAACACAACAAGTCAAATTCAACTTTATATTCATCAAAATTACTGAAATCGAATACAAAATGAAATAAATTTCAAACAGCAAATTGAACTGATATGAATATTTATCGATTCTGCTTTTACTTGATTTTCTGCAATTAAATGGATGTTTTCGTTTTTTTCTATAAAGGCAAAGTGTCAGTTTGAAACCATTTCGAGAAGAGTTATCATCGATTACATTTAAATAATAGATCTTTTATAATTAGGAAAAACTTGATTATGCTTGCTGTTTAACGTTGTGTAATAGATATATAGTGATGCATTTTCAAGTTTTGTAAATTATATATATATATATATAAGGCATCTCCACGGATGAAAATTTAACCATGGAGCAATCTTCGACTTGATCCCCCACATTCTCCACCCCCGTATACCCCGCCGAGAAAATGAGTCGTTACTTTTATGAGAGAGAGAGAGAGTAAGTATATGGGCAAAAGTGAGCCATCTACATGGCTGGCGTCACTCGCGGAGCAAATAGCACTTAAATTCTTAAATCTTATGAGTCAGGTATATTACTTATCTTCTTGTGTTAATCAGTTCACAAAATATTACATCCTTACAATATTGCAGTCTAAATTCGATTACAAAACATTACCTTGCAAATCAGCATCTTAAAGGGACAGTGTCAAACACTTTTGGTAATACAGTAAAACCTGCTATAGCGGCCACCTCTATATAAGGATTACCTGTTTATAAAGGCCAGTTTTTTCAAGTCCCTTGATTGCATACTTCAACTAAATTGAACCTGTGTATAAGGGTCACCTGCACACAAAGGTCAATATTTTCTGGTCCCTTGGGTGGCCCCTATATACAGGTTTCACTGTATATTGTATATGCATGTAACTATCTTGCATAAATAAGATCGTGTAAGTCACTTGAATAAATGAAATGACCGCATGCGTTGGTTAAATGGTAGAGTGTCTAAATCACAATCTTTCGGATGAGACATAAAACCAAATTCCCGTGTAATGACAACTAACAACATCTCAAAATTAGTGAAACATTACTGTCGGGATGTAAAACAACAAAGAAACGAATTTAAAGCCTGAATGAAATTGTGTTAGTTACTTCAAGATATATAAGATGCTGAATGACGTATTGTATGTTGTAGAAAATTCCCACTGTTAACATCACGAGGTCAAATGAAATCAAAAGGTTCAATTCACTGTTATAGATAAAGTTTCTGTCACCGAACAACCAACGGAAGTTTTGGTGAATTTGAAATAATTTGGAAATCATTAGCAGATGATGTAATAAGACATACACACACTCATATCCCCTTATATATGGTGAGAAAAACAGGAAATGTAGTTACAAATATAGTAACTTAGACGAGTTATTAATATCGATATGTTTTCGCAGATAGGAAATCCTTTCAAAAATAAGAATAATTATTTAACAATCGCTCGCTCGCAAATTGGAATATTTAAAATAAACCAGCCAGAATTTAAAGTAAAGTCAAATATGTTTACAATGAAATTATCCAATTATTTTGCCGTAGATCATTCGTTTTTTTGGGGTTTTTTTTATCATCTTTTCATAACATGCAAGGATACACTTGAGATATGTTGTTTTTGTTGCATTATCAATCATAGGAAGTACTTCACATTTTCTAAATTTAGTTATATTTAGATAAATGCGGATATGACCTGGGCATGCCCCTTGTCCAAATGTTAAACAATCTACTGTTTACGTCTAGACTTGGATCTTTTGTTTTGTTTGTATTTTTTATATCTTAAAGAAGTTTAAGTCTGGAATGTTAAAATGTTAAGTAGTATTTTATTTAATATCATAATAACGACGTTTTAGCAGTTGTTAATGCATCTGTACCAATTTTTGACGAGGATTCGTTCATCACTTATATCACTTTGAATGTGGACTCACGGCGGGTGTGACCGGTAAACTTCTCCATGGCACCTGATCCCACCTCTTGATTTCCATAGGTCTGTGTTTGTCCAATTTTTACTAGATTTGTATATATATATATATATCCTGGACATCATGAAGATTATAACTTCGGTATCTGAGATTTTTATATATTTACAAGCAACTTTCAAGCAGCAGCTCAAACATTGAAATAACGATGACTACTTATAAAAGCTTATAACTCCTTTAATTTATATGCACAAAAAGGCCTAGATATTCTATACCCTGCTGAAAGCGTTTGCATTGTAATTCATGGAATAGTTTGCAAATAAAGCTATTAATGTTCCAAACTGAGATATATCAAATACTGTCTGAAAATACGTGTATATATATTGTAAATTTTATCGGAACCACTTGTCGGGACTTATTTGAAGAGCGTTCGTCTCGGAAATGGAAGGCTTCTGCTTCAAGGCCATCAATCCTCAGACATTACTGATAATTCCTAAAGAAATCACCCGTGTGTTGTAGATGACAGTTAAGAGTATGTGGTGCGAAAATTAAAACCGAGGTGCCATGACATAGAACTTCTTGGGTTTTTTTTTCATTGTAATTTGGCCATGTCAACCATCTAAAATAATTGTGCCTCACCTATAGATGGTGAACTCGTTACATTAGTGGACTCTTAGTGAGTAATTATTTTATTATCATACGAATCATTTTACTCACTATTCGATTATTAGTATATTAAAATGTACGGGAAATGTATTTGATTTCCCACTGGAAACTCGTATGTAAGACTACAAGTAGGAACAATTACTCTTGTCAGTTTAAATTTAATGTCGTTTTGTTTCATTACCTAAACTTTAAATTCTTCCAGGCCTAGAAAGGTTTCACGAGACATCATTACGCTATGTTATAAGAGATTCACCATACTTGAAAGATATATTTATTTCTGGTCATTCAGAAGAACGTCAAAATGAAATGCTTGATCACTCATGGAAGCATGAATTTTTTTTTTATTGTTTGGAAGTTATTTTACGCCATACAGTTAAATCATAGTGGCGCCCAGTTTTAAATGTTTGAGGAAAGAGCCTGGTTACAATGTACCCGGGAGAGACAATTGGCCTTCTGCAAGTAACTTTTAATCTTTCTCGCAAAAACATGTTCCAGCTGGGCTCTAACCTGTGCTGACCAAAAGTGAGATGCTTCATGGATTAAAGCGCGATGCTCTAACCCCTCGGTCCCACAGGCCCACCTGTTTATCTGTAAATATTTATATTTATAATATTTATAACCACTAGGTCGTTGCCACTGCTGGTGGACCGTTTGAGTTCCCGAGGGTATACATAAACCTAGTGCCTAGTATTTCGGTACCAGCTGTTTATCTTATACTAAAGTAATATTTGGCACTGATAACACCATTTAAATTCGAAAACTTTCTAAAGCTAAGATAGTCATTTTTTTACAGTGTTTACTCTTAGACGGATTTCGGCTATACTTTTAGAGATATTATTTGGCCTTGTATGATACCACTTTCTCTTTAGAAAATACACATACTTTTCAAATTGGAGCTCAACTGATGAAGTCTAATTGACAGAAACGATATCGTCTTGAGCATTATAACTTTGGTATTATGTTTATAATATCTAGCTATGAATACTTACAGCTTACAGTTAATAACACTAGATATGGTGTCATTATCATTGCTTTTCTTGTTGCCATCATGTTACTTTAAATACAACTGAAATTAGATAGAAACAAATCATATATATTATTATTGATGTAACATCTTAATCTTATATCTTAAATATAATACTAATATCCATGACAGAGAGAGAGAGACTGTGATGTTGGTGTGGGGAAACGAAACTATTGAAATCGTTTGAACAATAATGTTAAAATATAAAAGATGTGCGAGGGGTTGCCAGTATACAAACTGTGTATAAATTTAATACATTTCTCATCTACTTGAATTCTACAACTTAAAACTTAAAACAACATGATATCCCGGTGAAAGGCTTTCTCAGATCAGCTTATTCTATTTAAGCCAGGATTGCAGTTGCGATCTTGTTAGTAGTAGTCAAAGTAAGAAGTTACATGTCACGCCCTTTTGAAAATCGCCTACATAATATGAAATATATCTATGTGGTGTTTTGCTAGACTAAATTGTCCTGTGTTTTGTTTTATTTTTCAGAGAGTACCGGAAGTGATGCAGCAAATGGATCTCAAATTGGCAAATTACCGGTCACTTGTGTCAACAACCACTAAGGTTCAGTTCATCTAAATACAGTTAATACGAGGTATTCGTAAATATAAAATTCCGAGCTGGTTTTAACAAAAGGAGATAACCAAATTTTAAGTGTAGATATGTTTTGATATTGTTTACCTCAGATAATAGAAACATCACAAATCTTGATTTAGATAATATATTTTACCTATTTCACAACTGCAATCGATTGAATTTTGCAGTAATGGTATGACAAGTGCATTTGGGCAATCTGCCCATGGTGATGTTGATTTATATGTATTTAAGTTACATTTTGCAGTGATGAATATCAATTATTCAACATGGTATTAACCAGACATATATAGAATACGATTACAATATTTCAAAATTGACATGCAGACAAACAAAAATAATCGCAAAATCCTATTTGGAAATTTCCGTTTTGTTATTATTCTCACAGTAAAAAGTGTTCTTTTTTCGAGGACAGAATAATTCTATAAACGAACTGCTATATTAAGACTAAGGGAAATAAATGTTAACATGTGCACTTACTCAAAGTGACATTAGATGATTTATGAAAATAATAAAGAAATAATTTCCTTCGGATTAATTTATGGTCGTTTATTTTAACTTGCTTTTTCGTATCTTTTGAAATTTTGAATAGTTTTTAACGCCACACTCAATGATATTTCAGTAATATGTTCGCGACCAGCTTTAAATGGTGGAGGAGAGAACCTGGTTATAATATACCCAGGAAGAGACAACTGGCCTCCCACAAGTAAACTGGAAAAAGTTCTAACGAAAATCAGCTTATGTTCCAGTTCAAAGGTTAAAAGTTCGATGCTCAAACCACTGTGCCACGGAGACCTCCTCTTTGTATTTATATAAATGAATTGGTAGATGATAATAAATAGACATTACAACACTACACATTGAAGTTTAATTAGCGGTATCATATCAACAGGTGTCATCCCCTTAGCTTTCACTATGTGAGTGGTTAAGAGCTCTGTGCCTTTAACCGTTAAGTATCTCACTTCTGGTCAGTACATGTTCGAGCACTGCTCAAATCTAAGATAATTTTGTGAGAAAATTTGCCATTTTTCTTTCGGAACGCCGATGGTCTTATTGTAACGGGGATCTCTTCTCTGCCATTACAAACTTACCACCACATTATAACTGTAAATTGTTGACTATGGCGTAAAACACATTTCAGACATAATGCAGTATCGGCCAGTTTATCAATGTTCCCGAGAATAGACCATCCAACTGCCGCAAGTAAACTGGCAGTTTCCAGTTACAGGGTGGCTCTACCACTGACAAGAGGTGAGACCACATAGTTTAAAGCCGTTTCTACACTCGAATCATTATGATTTCAAATACACTTAAATCATTATGATCGTAAAAGTCAAAGTCGGCTACATATTTTAGAATACTTCCGGATTGAAGGAACGATCTCATTTAGAAGTTATTTCCTCTTTTATCCCATAAATTTCATTCTATCGCAATTCGGAAATGAAACATTCTCTTTTAACGCTTAGTATAATACCTTTAATCATTTAGGACTTACGCTGTATTTAGAGCTCAGTTTCTCCAATGATTTGAAATAAATATTGAACGATTTGTTGGGGGCTGAACTATGGAAGGGATAATAGAATGAGCCAGAGATTTTAATGGATACAATAAAGCAGTCAATTAACAACTTGCAGCATTAACAACTTCCATTTTACAGCAAACAATTATTTACACTATTTGAATCTGCAATCAATATTTTCACATCGCTGATTTATAACTTTGTAACTTCGAATTTTGCAACATTTTAACAACAAAAATATTGCAAACCTGTCAATTTTCGCCCCTAGTTATTTCTGCCTTTTTACGACAGAAAATTAAACATATTCATCCGTCTTAAATTCGCCCTGGCCCACAATATTCCGATGGATGATATGTATTCTGTCTTCCTTCAATTATTTAGCTTGAATATATAACTTTCATTTTATATCCGCCATCTCATCTTGGAGCGAAAATTAAATGTGTGCGAAAATTTTCAGGTACACGGTATTGTGTTTACGTATCATAAATGTTTGTGAATATTTTAACCCAATACAAATAACAAAAAGATGTGACGATATTGTCTAAATAAGTATTGTATGAAAAATAGTTTTATCTTTGATAACACTGTCCCAAAACGATCCTTGCCGGAATTTCTTTACCAAAGAGGATTTTTGCTTTCAAAGTTTATTTTGTAAATCCCACAACCAAATGAGGAAAATAGCAAACATATTTAGAATGCAAGTTACATATAAAGTGATAGATTGCTTGGATATTCTTATTTAGTATGAGTACTTTCATGAATATTGGTACCTAAAATTAATTTATGTTTGTGAAAAATTAATATTTCGTGTGATGCGACTCTTGATTGATATTGCGTCATATGTGGCTATTGAGCTGCTTTGAACACCACGGCTGTCTAAAGGACTCGTGCCTATGTCATCCAAACATTATCTGTTTATTTTTCGATAACAGACAAATCTCCTTTTAAAGGACACCGGGCTGTAACAGCAACTTCTGATTGGTTCTATATACAGGTCTGATTGTATATACGTGTGAACTGATGTGATGTTTCTATATTTATTATTTTCTCAAGTGTTTGATTCTGTGGAATTGTTTTGAAAGGCACTTTGATATAAAATGAGGACTCCAGGGCAGCCCATCCCTGGCCCCCATTAAAAATGGTTGTCTGGGCTAATAATGATTAAGACTGGATAATCAAAGTAATAAAGGAGTTCCATGAAAAGTAACAATGAAGTAAGTTATAAAACACGTAGATGTCACAATTCGATTAGGATATCTGTAATGTCACTAGATTGATGTTTCCAGACGCCTTGCTCAGGATATAACTGTAAATTACTCACAGTTTTCTGAAAATCCTTACTGATATTGGGATAATAAATCTTGTTTAATGGAAGTCGGGGTTTGCACCAACAACACAAAGGTTAGATTAAAGACACAACAAATGAATGAAGAAAGAAAAAAGTCGCTGCAAAACTATTGTGAAATTTAACGTTTAGACGTAAATTACACGTCGGGGAGTATTCATTTGTCGATTTATGATCAACACTAAAAAAGAACCTATTCAATTCAGCTGGAACTTCGAGAATAAACGGATACACCACACACACACACACACACACACACACACACACACTATATATATATATATCTGCGGTCCCAATATCGAGATAACGGGATTCCACTGTGTGTGTGTGTGTGTGTGTGTGTGTGTGTGTGTGTGTGTGTGTGTGTGTGTGTGTTTTAAAACATTTTATTTAGTGCTGTACGTGATATATATCGGGGACATACCCGTGATATCGCGTATCACTCGTACTTTGATTTACTAAGTTTTGTTAGTGTATTCTAATTAATAAAATTTGGCCTTCTTTCATTAGTATATTTACAGAAATTATTCAATAAATTCATTATTATCCTTCTTCATTTAAAATACATTAATTTACTGCCTTTACCTATTATGAGTTTTATATACTTGTAAAACAAATTATCCTTAAGCACATTTCCTAAAGTGAAAGAGAGAAGAGTAAAAGAAAAGGAGAGAAAATAAAGGAGAAAAAGACAGAGAAACAGCTTATCATTGTCTTTATTTAAGGATTGTTTTTCATTTTTTGAACATCATCGGGGTATAAAAGCAATTGCTCATGGAAAAAATTCACTATGCAGCACTTCGTGTATTTATATACATTACCATTTTTCAGTGAAACTGTAGTCCACTGGGTACTAAATTCATTCCAGAACACTGACTTTGCGGGGGGTAATTTCATGTGACGTAATGGCTCAACAGCTGTTTTGACATGAGAAGTAGTAGCAAATACTAATGAAATTAAGGTTCAATTTCTTTTTTTATATCATTTTGAAAGAAACTAGTGATATGGACAATTTTTGAATACTTATTCTCAGATTTAGTTCGCGATTTTTAATATTCGACCATTTAGTAGTGGCGGGTTAAATGTGTCAGAAGAGAATTGCCCGAATGGGCCATGTGCAAATGGCTGATAGGCCATGTGCGATTTGGACAGCAACAGATGATCGTTGTTTACAACAAATTTTCGTTTGGATTCTGATATTTTATCAGTGGAATATATCACAGAAAGTTTGAGTGTGACTTAATATTCGTTGATGACAACTGGAAGTAGCCATTCTATTTGATATTTTACCAATCGCTGAAAAAGCTGGGAATGCCGTGAACTGTGAAGGGGTGACGATTTCGTAAGTAGACCTATTTCAGTATATAGGCTAGCCCACTAGCAAATCATTCAAATCAATTGAAAAAAGACAAATGCAGATTATGTTGTGAAATAACAAACTTTTATTGTTCTGTTTAAAAGATAATTATCGACACGTTCGTTATGGAAAATCCGTGTAGGCCTATAAATTATAATAGATCCATATGTCAATTCAGACTTCAGTTTTTACCAGCTGATCATACAGAGTATCCCGTCAATTTACTGAGAAACCTATGAACACTACTTATGCTCGTCATTAACATTACAGGTTGTGAAAAACAAGATGGACCTGGTAATTAGCCTAGCAATTAATAGGATTTGAGGTGAACTGAGAGTCGATTTCACGCGATGCGATTGACGAATTGTTTCTGACAGGAATAGCCTATATGGTGACGGAAAAGCAAGCTGTTTATCAGAGATGCAGGGCAAAACTGCACTAGACCTGACTCCCTTTTCAACTTACTTACATGCAACGTAACTATGAAGCAATTTTCATTTCTGTGGCCTGTGTTTCTTTTCATAACATGACCTAGATCTATCGCAATAGGCCTATGATATGGGCATCTACAGTGTGCTACAGATGCAGGCCTAGTCTTGTGTTTTCGATTTCTTTCAGTGATTTTTGTTTGTTTTGTGGTAATTAATGGCTTTAAATAAAAATATGGAATGAATGTGTGTTATTTTATTCTTTATTGATTCATTCATATGTTCAGAGAATACTTGTCCGACAAATCGCTGCCGTTACATGGTGATGGAAAGGATTTCTTAGATATTCAGGTATCCCTACGCCAGCTAGCAGTTAACACTGACTTAGATCACGTGGTGACTAAATGTTTTTATTGATACAACAAAACGGACGTTCTGTATTACTGTAATGAAGGAAATTACAGTCCGTATGTAAATATTAACAATTTTATGGTTCTAAACACACGCACACAAACACGCACACACACACGCACGCACACACACACAAACACACACACACGCATGCACGCACACATACACACACAAACACACGCACATACACACAAACACATACACACACATACACATAAACACACACATACACAAACACACACACATGTGTGTGTGATAACTAATTATATCAGAATTTGCACGTTTTAGATATTTGATCGTCATATCGTATCAAATTTCATCAATTATTGCCCGTTTTAATTTCACACTAGGTAACCTATATAACGCGCCGACTTGGACCATTGATAACGTGTCAGCTTGATCAAAGAATCGCATGCTAATGAAGTGTAGATAAACGAGTATCAGTTACTAAGATTCTATTACATCACACGCCCATAAGTAGTCAATTTCCGCATAATTATTAACTCTTTACTTATAGTATATAATAATTGTTTGCGATTACTCTGTTTTACTAAATGAAATGTTCAGTTGCCTGTTCGATAGCAGTTGTTGAGACGTCTCACGTATTTCATTTGGATTTGATTGTGGGCTCACGGCGGGTGTGACCGGTCGATAGGGGATGCTAACTCCTCCATGGTACCTGATCCAACCTTTTGATTTCCAGAGGTCCATGTCTGTCCAAATTTGACCAGATTTGTATCTATACCCGGGACATCCTAAACATTTATACTTTGGTATTTGAGATTCTTTTTATATATTATGATTGTTTGTTCTGATATTGTGTGACTGTGGATTCGCAGCAAATGCAGCAGTTCGACAGAAGATGTCTATTCCTCCACGACACCTGGTCCCACCTCTCTGAAATTTGCACCTGCTGGGGTTTCGTGTTTATGTGAATGTTCACCATGTCTGTAAACAGGTCTTCCATGGTAAATGGGCACATCCGGGTTCTGTCAACACCAAAACAAAGCGACTCCATGTATCACTTTAGCTCTAAAATTGTGTTGCCGAAACCATGTTTCGTCATCCCTGTTGTGATTCAATTTTGTCTCGCTGTGTTTGTAAACATATGCCAGTTTACCTTGGTAGACCTATAATATCTTAAGAACTTCAGGTCATTTTACATTTTGGTAGCTGTACCATTCACCAATATCGTATTGTATAATTTAGATCAATGTTACGTATTAGATATATTAGTGGATACAAATCAAACCCGAAGTAATACATCCACCAAGAACAGTGTTTTATGATAAGTACTTTGACATATTGGGAAGATGTATAGACCAAACTGTCAAAGTATCTGTATTGTGTAATTATCCTTAAAAAGACATACAACTATCACGTAAAAATCCAGAGAGATGACTTTATAAAAGAAAGCCGAAGGATTGTCACCTCCTCCATTTAGTACTATCGATCTTTTCAAACATAGTACAGCTCCATGCCAAGAGTGAGTCAACTAAAATCATTTCCCTTAGCTTTCTACGCTAAATCAACTTTTTAGAAATAATTGGCCTGACTTGTGTACTCAATGAAATCTTGTTAACTTTTGAACATTTGTGTTGAAATCTATGGATATAATAATAAGTTTGGAATGTGTTAGTTTTCTTTTCATGAAAACTGCAAGTATTTGTAAATGACAAGCGAAGTTTTCATCCACATTTCCTGCTTTGTTCATAGTACCGGTACAATGTTGTAAGTGCTAACAACAAAATACTGCAAAGAAAAATTGTCGCTTCTCAGAAATAAAGTTTCAAAGCAGTTTAAATCTAATACCAGATGATATTGAATATACATTTTTTATTATTATGAGAATTTTGACAAGAATTGTCACAAACATTACCTGTGGCGGGTACTCGAAAAATGTTGATTTAACATAGAAAGCTATGGGAAAATGGCGATAGTTGACTCACTTTTGGCATAGTGCTGTACTTGCAGAAGGCCGGTGGTCTCTCACCGGGTACAACGTAATCGGGTTCTCTCCTCCATCATTAAAAATGGCCGCCACCATATAAATGAAAAATTGTTGAGTGTGGCATCCAACACTTTTAAAAAATTCCAAAATCCAAACATGGTAATTTCCAATATTGGAAATGTCCAAGGATGTAAATCATGATTTGCTCAACGAAATGGAAGTTGATTGGACGACTCCACTAATTACGTACTGTGATCATATACACTGAGACAAGACAAACTAAAAACAAACAAAATGAACACAACTTATTTGGAAAAGGACAATTTGGTGACATAATCCATTATCGTATGTGTCACGTGTGCTTACATTTTCTCACGCAATTGGCATACCTTCAAATCGTTTGAAAATAAAAACCCTAATGATCTCCTTCTATTGGCCATGCCAGGAAAAACCGGTACTGACATACAAAGATTGAACCTGTCAAATTCTGATTAAAAGGCAATGTGCTCAGAAACAAATTGTTTTTTTGGTCAAGATTCCATTCTCTTCTCCTCTGTATGGTCAAAATACTTTACTCTCATTATCTATCCGAAAAATGTAAAACTCTTATATCGGTCAAAATCTGTTAATTTTTTGTTGATTTTCATTTACGCCTGTCTCGACTCGATTTTAAAGGGGCATTAGCTGTGGGTTTTTTTTTTAATCACCTTTTTAAATATTCATATACACTAACAAAAAAGAGATAAACACGGGCATAAACATGATTAAATTCCTATATATTTTGTGAAAATTGCTTCAGAAACCCAGGTTTGACACTTTTTCAATTGCAATTGATTAACTCATCCTTGCTATTTGTATATGAATACCACACTGGACCTGACTTTATTAACATCAGTCGACCGTCGTTAGCATTTACGTACGTACGTATGTATGTATGTATGTATGTATGTATGTATGTATGTATGTATGTATGTAGGTATGTATGTGTGTGTGTGTGTGTGTGTGTGTGTGTGTGTGTGTGTGTGTATATCAGTAGGTACAAAGGCATCTTCCCAAGTCAAGGATTTCTAAGTCGTTCTGCTGTATGAGTAACGGAGTGGATCGGATAACCTTGACTTGGGAAGATGCTAGAAAGATGGAAAAGTTAGAAAAAATGAGTAGATCGATGCTATGATATAATACAAATTGATATGCACCTTAAGAATTGTTTTCAGTTTAGCCCTGAAATAAAATTGAAGAAAATCAATGTATGAACATATGAAAATCCGGCATCTGCTTTTCAATTAAGTCTAACGTGTCGATGTAATTGACACTTACTTGTCAAGTTTCCCCATCAAACTTCCAACAATACACTTAAAATTCATGAAGGTTTCGATAATATTAGAAGTGCATTCATTATTATTCACTTTGTTGATAATCAACGAGCGAAAGGGATTTTTAACGATATTAAATGTTTTTAATTTAAATCGCTGTTGACATACAAAGTTTAAAGTTAAACGAATCCAAGCCAACGTTAAATACCGTTAGAACGTAAGAGTACTATTTCGTCATCAATTTATATACATACATACATACATACATACATACATATATATATATATATATATATATATATATATATATACATATATATATATATATATATATATATATATATATATATATATATATATATATATATGTATATATATTCAAATAAATTACTAGCAGGCAGTATATATTTGATGATTTTACTGTTACTGGTTATCAATACTTGATGGTTTTAGAAAGGCTAACACATTTGTTGTTCAATCACTTAAGTTTTCTTTTGTTAAATCTGATTTAAATTTGTTCTTTCACAAAATATCTGAAAAAAATAATTCATTCCCGAATTAGACGCAATGGTGAAAAAGACGCTTTGTGAGTTCCCAATAAAAACTGCATAGAACTAATGCGGTAAAATGTCGACTTACAGACTCATTTGTAAGAAATGTTATTTGAAATCGATTTTATATTCAACTCATCTAGTAATTACAAAAATCACAAGTTTACATGAAAATACATAAACCTATACACTAATCGGAGTGTTGAAAAGCAACACAAACGCCATGGCTGTATCATATAAATAACACTGTATCTCCCGGATATAACTCTAACGCTTATATGATCTTTATACGATTATTTCACCTCATCAGGTAAGAAGTACCACACATATAATACCTGTTCCATGGACGTAAGATATGTGTCAAGGTCACTACTGTGAGATCAAATAATCAAGATCTCCTTATTGTTGCATGTCTATTTCAACATAACCTTTGTCAAGGTCAAAACCGTGAGATAAAATAATCAAGGTCTCCTTGTTGTTGCATGTTTATTTCAATATAACCTTTGTCAAGGTCACTACCGTGAGATCAAATAATCAAGGTCTCCTTATTGTCGCGTGTCTATTTCAATATAACATTTGTCAAGGTCACTACCGTGAGATCAAATAATCAAGGTCTCCTTATTGTCGCGTGTCTATTTCAATATAACATTTGTCAAGGTCACTACTGTGAGATCAAATAATCAAGGTTTCCTTATTATCGCATGTCTATTTCAATATAAACTTGTCAAGGTCACTATCGTGAGATCAAATAATCATGGTCTCTTTCTTGTAGCATATCTATTTCAATATAACCTTTGTCAAGGTCACTACTGTGAGATCAAATAATCAAGGTCTCCTTATTGTCGTATGTCTATTTCAATATAACCTTTGTCAAGGTCACTACTGTGAGATAAAGTAATCAAGATCTACTTATTGTCGCATGTGTGTTTCAACATAACCTTTATCAAGGTCACTACTATGAGATCAAATAATTAAGATCTCCTTATTATCGTATGTCTATTTCAATATAACCTTTGCCAAATTTCACTACTGTGAGATCAAATAATTCAATATATGTATAATATTTATACACATCACATTTAGTGAAGGTTTCTACGAGTGCAAAAGGGCATTCCTGGTCATTTTTGTACAGATTGCCATTAAAGTACCATGTATCATTTATATACCTATCCTAAACATGCTACATACATAATTTGAAGAGCATTAGCCGGTTGATGTAAGATAAAAATATTTTAAAATACATACACATCCGTATAATGGACAACAGTACATTATCCGAGGGTATAGGAATACACCATATCCCCAATGGAAATATTTAAGTTAGTTAGTATGAACACAGTTAGAAAGGAACATAAATATTCCATGGTGCGCTCCATTAGGAATATGTCCCTTTCCAACTGCGTTCATACTAACGTATACGCAGTCAAAATAATAATCAAAACTTATATTGACATATCACTCCGACGAGCCTAGTCGCAATGCGTATACGGTATTATAAACGGAATATTTGTTTACTGTTTACTAAAGAAGTACATGATGTAAATATATAATAACAATACAACAAGGAGAGAGATTTGTCATGGATATTATATATATTTAGCTGAAAACAAAGATAATTTTGAGGTTATCCGGTGTATAGCTGTCTGTAGAATTGTTATGCAAAAGTCATTACGCAATATTCAAATCCAATATAGAATAACCCAATCTTCTCGAGAGTAATCTACCGGAAGAGTCAGGCTCGTATGCAGATGTTTACAGCCTTGCTTAATAGTTCATTCTATGATTAAAATTGATTATATTAATCGATGTAGTTGGTTGATTGTATGAAACATAAGAATTTATACACCGTTGTATCGTTGAATTTGTTTACTTTCTCATCATATTTGGTAAAATATAATTCAGGAACGATAGACAGACCGACAAATAGATACATTATTAATTATTATCAGATTATTTCAAGGTTTACATGCCATAGGCAACTGAACTGTCAAATAAAATATGATCGTAAATCCAATTAAATACTACCAATACAGTGTCACTTCATTATGATTTATATATTAAACACAGGTACCAAAGTATTAATCGAACGAAGTTTCATGAGACAATGCACAAGTCAGGTAAAAATTAGACACAAACAGACCTCTAAAAATCTAGAGATGGAATATGGTGCCATGGAGGAGCATGCATCCCCTGTCGACAGATCACATCCGCCATAAGTCCACAGTTAAATTCGAATACAATACTGAGGAATGAATCCTCTTCATAATTGGTATCACAGAAGATTCAACAACTACTATCGAATAGGTGAAACACTGTTATTGCAAACAAGTACATTATAGCGACCATAAAATGTTGTCATTATATGATTATCCCGATATCCTTGAGACAACAACTTATCGTAAAGTAGTTTGTCTCTGTATATGAAATGATCAGATGTTGATCATGACCTGGCATATCGGATCATCTGAGATATATACACACATGTGCGAACGAAAAGAGGATATCATATCAATCTAATACTATAATCTAAATATTTATTCATTTAACGATTTTATTTATTCATTAATTTATCTAGTTAATCAAAATAAACAAAATAAAAGTTTTTATCATATGGTCTGTGCGTTATACAGATTAATAATAGATTACATAAATATTTTATATGAAACATGTATAATAAAGCCTACCAGCGGTTTCATTGGCTATTGGGCGGCAAACTGAACTACTTTTATTCACTACATACGCAGACCTCGTTCATCTTAAAGTTTGCGATGACGTCACTTGGTGTTTGTGACATCACCTGAACTTTTATGGGGCAATTGCAATAGAACAGATAATTTTAAATTTTGTTGTATTCAAGTTGGCAATTTTGCTGAATTCAATATCTAATAAAGCATGGTAATGTTAATAATAATTTATAATGTATGTATCAAAACAAAAGCAATATTTACAATATGTTTTATGCCTTTATTTCTGCGCAAGTATTTGACCTAGCTGGAATTTTTTTTGTCAACTCGACAGAGGAGAATATAAAATTTAATCCCCAGTCATCAGAAAATGCCGTTTAAATTGTATATGTTAGATCATATGATAAAAATAATCTGTCACGAGTTGCCATTCATATCACATTTACAATAACAGTTTTGAATTTTCCATTTTGCGAACATCTTTACGGTTTCCTGTCCTTCGGATGAGACAGTAAAACCGAAGTGCTGTGTCACAGTAGGTGTCGGCACGTTAAAGAACCCTTACTGCTCAATGGCCGTATGTGTCGAGCATAGGCCCAAATTTGAAGCCCTTCACCGGCATTTGGTGACGTCTCCATATGAGTGAAAGATTCTTGAGTGGGACGTTAAACAACAATACAAAACAAAAGGAGTTTCCATTCAAGTCACAATTCTGAATTTTCCATTTTTGCTCGCCACAAGCAAATGTGACATGAATGAAAACTAGTGACAGATCACATATATATATATATATATATATATATATATATATATATATATATATATATATATATATATATATATATATATATCTGTGGGTGTGTGTGGGTGTGTGTGTTTCTTTCGTGATCTATTAGGTACAAAATGGTGACAAAAATACGTATTGATGTCGGAGGCAAGCAGTATCAACGATCCATCAACAATTTCATTTAAGATAAGCATACTCATCTTTGAAGTCATAATGATCATATGTCACACCAATGGCGATGAATTGAAATGAAAATATCATCAATATTTCAAATCGGCGACATCTGAACTGTCAATGAGATGTATTGTCCCATCCTTTTTCATGATTTATTGAAATAAAATAAAATATGTTTAAACTGATAAGATATTAAAATATACATTCATTTCATTATACAAATAATTGTATCCATCTAAAGCACAGTATCTACAAAAAATAGACGTACTTTATCGGCTAAAGGTGGTACCAGCGTGACACATTTGAATTGCTTCAACTATTTTGTTTTCCAATATCTCACTATAATTGAGATCATTTTTGCTGAACAATAAATCCTTTTCGGGTTTCAGTGTTAAATTCTCTGAGGTTTAAGTGGTATTGATCTGAACATGCACAACAACTAAATAATGGTAAACTAATGGAAGCCGAATCGTTTTGAGGAACGGTTCTTTTCCGTTTTTCTTGATTGTAAGAAAGTATTATCCAACAGAAGAAGGCGTAATAGTAATGCTTTCTCTAACAATCTTTTTTTCTTTTTTTTTTGCAAAACAATAACTTAGTCATTATTTTTGTAATATTTACAAAAGTTCAATATTTTTTTATTATAGAAAAGAACTAGATTCTACGTAAAACATAAAAAACATAATTTTGATCATATTCGCTTGATACAACATTAAAACATGCAAAACAAAAATATTAGATAATGATTTAACAGAGGACTTGGAGAAAATAGATTTTACACTGTTTGATTTAAAAAAAACGGATTTGACCCGTAAATAATACAAAGCACCTGTGCGTTGATTAATGAATGTGTCTGTCTGTTTATGTGTGTACATGCGTACATGTATGTGTGTCTTTCTGTCTCTGTTGTTTGTGTGTGTGTGTGTGCGTGCGTGTGTGTCTCCGTGTGTGTGTGTGTGCGTGCGTGTGTGCAACTGTTGTATCTGTGTATGTCTGTCTCAGTGTGTGCGTATGTGTGTTGCGTGCGAGCGTGCCACTGACTTCATTTGTCTACGTTAATTGTAACCCTTTTTACCATTCATTTTTATTTTATCTAAAATTATTTAATCCAGTAATTGTCATGGTTATATCTTGTGATTTTATAGAAAAGTACAAAGACAACAAACATACACTTTCCGTCTAATTACTATAAGATTTTTCCAAAGGCACAATTCGATTACACAAATCCAGATTGAATCAATCAATTTATCTTTCCTAATTTACGATGACGATGCACAGAAAAAGTCATTAGACTCTTCTGCTATACGTCGGTATTACCTCTTGAAAATTGCCTATCAAAAGCTCTAGCTGAGAATGTTTCCATTGGAAATACATTTCATACGGAAAGGGAAAAGAATTCCACGCTTTCCTGTGGCAACTGCCTATTGAGAGAATCTACGTTGCTATGTAACATTTATGGACTCTAATTACAACCCTTTTTTCTCTAAAGATCATGATAGGACGAGGATGAAGAGAAATAATAATTGAACAAAATTTAGCATTGTGTTAGCATCTCTCTCTCTCTCTCTCTCTCTCTCTCTCTCTCTCTCTCTCTCTCTATATATATATATATATATATATATATATATATATATATATATATATATATATATACATGTATAGTAATTCGCGTGTATAATCACTGACTGTGTTATTATCACATTGTGTAATAAAAATGTCTTAACAATCATAATAAATTACATCAAACATAGATGTGTATAATTATTCTCATCTTTTTGAACGTTTTGGTACATCTTTTCAGACTAATGATTGTTTTGTAAACGGAAATGTTTCGCTAGATATACATCGATTGTGGTATGTTGTCAGAAAATACAGCAATACCAGTAGTCGGTCATATTTATTACTGCACAATTTCAACCGCGTGGAGGCCAAAATTTGTTATTGCAGTGTGTATACTTGTTAATGAATGTCAATAAAGAAAGCAAATCTGAAACATGTTTAAAGATATTTGATTATTCAAAATATGCCAAACTATTGGGGCGATGTGTTTTAACCAATAAGCAAGATTTCAATAACTTCAGTACATGTTAATTCGATACACGGTTACAGCACAAACGTCAGGTGTGACCTGCAGACACTCTTTAATTTATAGACATTTGCGTCGATAAAACAAATTGCACGATTATTACGTACTGATAACACATAGAACCATATTTTTGCAAAAGGCCAGAATGATGTCCTCGTGTAATTTAGTATTGTAACACAAACATTAATTGCTAATCTGTTTCATTCCATCTGAGAATAACATCTGTTTGTCTTACTGGTATTAAAGACGACTTGTAGCATGATTATACAGGAAAAACCCGTGTCGGTTACAAAATAGGCTACTCTGAAAGACAAACGGTATTATGCATGCAAATTTACTACTTTCCTAACATAATCGGCATGGGGTCGCCCCGTTATTCCGACCCCCCACTAGTCCGACGCCCACTAGTCCGACACCATATTAGTCCGACGCCCCACTAGTCTAACACCCCATTAGTCCAACGCCCCGTTACTCCCACGCCTCGTCAGTCATAGATTAGGACAGTTTTGTGTCCGAGGCTTTTCAAAGTATGTTAGGATCTTCGGAAATAAAACTCTACAAGAAATATTAGTGCGCTACGGATATGCTATCGGTATCAATTAGTTTGTTTTGTATCAAGAACATCCCATTAAAATAGTTCAACATTCATTCTAAAACGATTTTATATTTCATATGACGGTGCATGGAATTGTATAAAGTTTTAATTACATGTTACGCTCCGAGACTTTATGGATCCATAAGATGATTGATGAGCGTTTCTTCCTCATTTGGAGTACTTCATGTCAGACATGTATTCACAACGAAGGGCGATTTTTATAGAAGTTCGTGAAATTGTATTTATGATTTTTATTTGAAAATGATAACACAGAAATACTGTATTGTTTCAAAATTAGATCTACATCCTGCACAAGGGTAAAAACTATCGATTTAAAGATGCTTTGAAAGTTACTTATTATGTAGCTATTATATTATGTTTTCACCTTTTGATTTACCAGGGTTTTACCAAAACGTGGGAACATGATAATAAGGCTAGGAACATGCTTGCTGCGGTCTAGTGTTAGAGCGTTCGACTTACAAGTAAAGGTACCAGGTTCGATCTTGGTACCGGGTCATTCCAAAGACTTTCGAAAATGGTAGAAACTGTTTCTTTACCAATGAAGTGAAAGTAGGTTTAATTAATTTACACCAGCGATTAGAATGGCTTTTAACAGAGGTGTTTTCACCTGGAGTCCAATATGGTGTGAAGAACTATGATCTGATAAGTTTGACCGCATACCTACTTTGACACTTCATTCCCGCTGACAATATTGTAAATTTTTCAAAAGCTTGGTTAAGATAAGATTTGGTAATCTATGGTGGGCCATCTTTCACCACATACTGGAAACTTTTTTGGTGGCGGACTAATGGGGCGTCGGACTAATGGGGTGTCGAAATATCGGGGCTGCCCCATCGGCTACAGGTATGGCGAATCTCGATCTCTTATTAACTGAAGATGAGAAACGTTGTGATCCAAAATGCAAATTCTATGTAACCTACTAGTAATGCTAATGCTAAATGTATAATTTCTATTTTTATAAGATATTTTCAATTTTTGAAATTAAATCAATATCTTGTGATACTTATCGCGCGTTATTATCAGTTTCAAGTTATTTTTATTCTAAATTACCGATTCTATCACACCAGTATCGATGTTGGGGAATATGACAAATTCAATGTCAGAATCAAAGATTCATGAATAATTGACCTAAATGTCATAATGTCAGGTTTAATTCATATTAAAATGTATAAAGAAGCTGGGAATATGCATGTTATGTTAAAAGCTATTTTCCCGATGGATATTATCAACACTTGTCTGATAATTTCCGAGTGTGCCACATCACGTTGCTTTATACTTCTTACCCCCATTAGACTCGAAGAAATCAAATATGTAGAGTAAATATTACTATGTAGATAACTCTCCCCAGCTACTCTAAAATGTTATCAAGTCTACAACTCAATTTTAGAATATTTTTATGATTCTGTACAAACATTTCACTACTCTCATACTATCCGAAATACTAGTTTTAGCATTGTTTTCCGTGACGCGTAGTCTTTTTCAATCATATGGAGATGTTACCAGCTTAGGTGAAGTGCCAGTGTTGTTGTTTTTTTTGTACCTGTGCCGTGGACTGGCGCCAATACAATGAGTGGTTTTTCAAGTGCGGCGCCTTCCTTGCGTCAGAGCCGTCCTCGGTTTTAAGCCTAAACTGATAGATCATTCTGTATTTCGCTTCGTATGCCGGGCGCTTGGGGAAGAAAAAGGCACTACCATTTTATTGACTTTAGTATAACTCTGTTCTGGGAATTGAATACAGAACATACCAGTTGCGAATAAAACACTCTGACACTGGAAAAGAGAAAGCGATAATCAAAAATACTTTCAAACTATTGGCTTGTTGTTTTATCGTTCCTTAAGACTTTTTGCACTTATGAAGAGACGATAACAGCCAAAAGTAATATTTTTTGCAATTATAGTTAGGACAAATAATGCCACCGTACCCCATCAGTGCCACATATCTGTTTTAAATTTCATTTTAAAGACCTGCACCATTTCCTACTTACCGAGCGTTTGGCGAGGGAATATTAATTACCTGGTCCATAGTGATACAGTGAATGTACATAACGTAAGCACCCCTACACAGCCATACATCTGTTTCCTAAGTCTAACCTTAAAGACCCAAACATTTACTACTCGCCGAGCGTTTGGCGAGGGATTAATTATTACCTGGTACCCGTATTACTCGGGCGAAGAGAGAAACGAGTGTTCCATTCGATTCAAACAATCATTCATTATTTCAATTTCATTTTCATAGTATTTCACAGTATTTTTATCAAACGCTTTTGACTTAAATGATAAACGTTTAAAAAAAATAAATAAATGGATGGATGGATTTAATCATTCGTGTCTGTCGTATTGAATCACAAAATAAAAAAACCATCCTAACATAATTTATCAAGGATACTTTGCAGACAATGCAATATTATATATACATAATACAAAAAAAAAATAAGTTCATTTCGTATGATATTACTTTTGCGATTTATACTTTTCGTGAAAATGTGCAATATAGATGTTGTTTACATTTAATCAATAAACATCCGTTAACGCATTTACCCCTAAAGACATATATGGACTGGTCTACGTCATTGATTTACAGAAGAATCCATTGTTTTCCATGGGTCGATGAGTTAAATAAGCTGAACTAATCAATTATCAGAAGAAAATAGAATCAAACTGATTTTTTTTAAAACCCACAGGGAAACTATTTCCCGATTTATATGCATTGTCCCGTCGTAAAACACAAATCAAATTTACAGCTTCTCAACAAACCGGAAATGAGCATGTCTGTGAATATTTATTTGTGTTATTGTTTTTATTTGACGTCTAGCCAGGATTTTGTTCCCTTGCAGGAGCGCAACATAAGCTTTGTGTGAAATGCCACAAACTGTGACCTGCGCTTTGGTTACAAGTATCCGGGTAGCGCAGTGGTCAGCGCACTCGTTTCTAATCAAAAATTACCCGGGTTCGATCCTTGATTATGTGAGACATTATGGCCAAGTCGGACACGTGGGTTTTAATCCGGGTACTCCGGTTTCATCTTACATCAAGGACACCCGTACTCCAACATCAGAGTCAACGAGAGACATTACTATAAGTTTGTCAATCGTTGTAAAATAGATAAACTTGTAGATAGATAAACTACATGTATTTTAAACTTTGAATACGGAAGTCCCTATGTACCATAGGCACTTGATGACCATCATTCCATAAGTAGTATATAAAACGAGTGCACCGATGACAAACCCACGGCCAGTAATGTACATTTGTAGGACCTCATTTGAAATCATCGCAAAACATAAAAAGCGAAAATTTACTATTAGCAAAGCTGGTTTATTTAATATACAAATAACGGTGTCATAATACTTTAGCTCAACTGGTTGTCGTCATTGTAAGCATAGTTAGTAGACAGACAGTAAGAAAAGTATGGTGGCTGATTTTTGCCATCTCGACTTTTCGACTTTTCACCCCCAACACTCGCTAATCGCTTGCAACTTTCCGGGAAGAAAAATATAAGTCGCTAATTAGAGGTGTTTTCGGGGCGAAAAGTCGCTAATTAGCGAGTTTTTTTTTTTTACTTTTCGCCTCGCCAAGCGAAAACTCGCAAATTTGCGAGTTCTCGGGGCGAAAAGTCGAGATGGCACAAATCAGCCACAATAGAAAAGATATACGATATTTGGTTTTATGCATTGGATACCTATTTAGGTTATCCTGACACCTGATCCCATCCTGTTTGGGATTCGCAATTGTTCTTTGTGTTGAAACCGTTGTTATTTCTGTATTTTTAATGGACTTGATACCCATTGGTACTTTTACGTTATATTTATTTTGAGTCATCAACCACTGCGGTCACATTTAAATTCACCTTAATCAATAGATAATATGGTCGTAATTTAGGAGTGAACAAGTTAATATTCCATGTAAAATTATTATAAAATTGGATTCTAAATCTAACGCTTCTGAATTCCTTGAAATGTGTGAGTCCTAATGTGGCTAGTGGGGTTAATGAGTGAACTGAATTGATGTACATATGTACTTGTCATTTGCATATAAAGTAAACCAATACTGGTACCTCAGTGTACTGGAACGCCACTCCCCTCCCAATGTATTTTACATTTAAAAATAATATAATAAACTGTATTTGTAATAAATCTGTGGTAATACTTCGAATCTATCGTAAGAATGTCTTCTCCCATAGCACCTGTATCGTTTGCACTTTAAGATCGAGTATGAGCCAATGGTAATTGATGAGAAAAGAAACAAACGACAATATAATCGCTGAATTAATTACATTGTGCATACAACACATCGGGATATGATACAAACACAAAAGGAAATGGCAAGGAAAGATATAACTTCGTTCATTAAGTTTCAATGTAAATACAAAATATGTACTCTTAGGCATTATTGAAATATCCTATTTCATAAAATAGTTTTCACATGAAAGATTATTCCGTTTAAACGACTCGCTATGATCGTTTCTTTCACAATCAATAGCCATCACTATAAGTCAAGTAATTTTTTGTTATGTAACTGATTTCTTTAGAATCCAATCTATTTCTCACAAAATACATCATATATTCTGATTAATATTGTTCTTTGTAATAAAATCCTTGGCGGTTCGTAAAATATCTCGAACCTGACAGGTTTACATGGTCACAAAAAGCTAGAGTATTTGAACAATTGTATCAATTCTAGATCTCTTTTGCATTTTATGCGATATCATATTACAGCTTCGGTGGTTATTTCTCATCTGTTTTTAAAACCATTTTATCAATAACAGTCATTTGATACATATATTTCAATTTATTTATTTCTAATCGACGGTATAAGAGATAAAGCAATAAGTTTCCATTACGTCTGATAACGGTAACATCAAGCAAAATATGTACAATAGTGATAGAAACATCTAAATTGAGTAACACACACACACACACACACACACACACACACACACACACACACATATATATATATATATATATATATATATATATATATATATATATATATATATCTTTAGGATGTCAAGGACATAGATACAAATCCGGCAAAAATGGACAAACACGGACCTCTGGAAACCAAGAGGTGGAATCAGGTGCCATGTCGACTGGTCACAACCGCCGTGAGTCCACAGTCACGTCCAAATGAAATACGTGAGGAACGAATCCTCGTCACAATTGGTACAGACATCTCAACAACCGCCAACGAAAAGGCAACTCAACATTTTACCCAGTGAAACAGGGTAATCTATATATATATATATATATATATATATATATATATATATATATATATATATATATATATATATATATATATATATATATATATATGTATATATATATATATATAGAGATATATATAATATATATATGAGAGAGATAGCAAAATATTTCAGATAGATAGATAGATAGATAGATAGATAGATAACTTAATTGATAGAAAAGAGAAAGATTTTTCATATCAATCGATTCAAAATGTACTGGCGCATCAATCTCGATTTAAGTCGCCATGGCAATCATTAGTCGCAAATGCATCCATTGTCGTACCGTGTAACATGTACTTATTATTCCAAAACATTTCCACTTCAAGAGGAAACTATTTACATTAATTTCACAAATAAGGTCAACGTCTTTTGTGAACCAAATTCAATCCCCGACAAAGACAAAGAAGAATTCTAACAAAGTTTCCTTGACAACCAATTAGACCCAATACTCTTCAAGTCTATTAAGATGACATCTCTTTCTTTGATCACCAATGTACACGTGTAGCGTCAGAAACAAGTCACAAGCAATTATTTATATTCACAAACATAGGTTCAAGTGAAAGTGATTAGTAACGATGAAATCATGTAATATGTGTTTGTTACTTTTGTTCCTGTAATTACTGTTTCACGAATTCAGCAAATCGTTTGTAGTCACGAGAAGTTCATGCATGCTTATCTGCTTAAATTCGTAAAAAAGTTTTAAAAATCAATAATTGCTTTATTGTATTTTTTTCATGACGCAAAATGTCATGCATACTAATTAAAAAAAAAATCATTGTACGGTCAGCGAACGCATCTCGCGGGTGGGTCAAAGGCCACTTATTTATTAGACATTACCCAAAATGCAATACTATGCTATCGTTTCATTTACTTTCTCTGTGAACACTGAAAGTCTTTACTTAAAAAGTACTGACGACGAGGTACTAAAATACTCTACTAACAAACGCTTGGCAGATTAAACCACTGATATCTATTTAATCATATATGATACATTTATCTATATAAAATTGTATCATACATAATACGGATACTAGAGGGTTAAGTTCATGGAAACAAATTTACCGGAAACTGCCAATGTTTTAAATATCTAACTGCTTCATTTTTTCGGGAACGGTATTGAGCTTCAGAGATCAAACTGACTCCTCGCAAAAAGGAGTTATGAACAATCATTTCTTCCAAGTCATCCCATTTCTGTATCAGATTATGTAAATGATTAGTAAATAATGTAATTAAATCGACCTACACAATGTTCATAGTACATGTACCATTTGATAATATTCACATTTGTAATTTTCGATAACATATCAGCTTTTCAATTTCATTCGTCCTGATTCTGATTACATGTAAGTTTCATTGCTAATCTTATTTCACTGGTTCAGTTTTGTATAAATAATTATAAACAGCGATAAACAATAATTGCTATCCAATTTAAACAACTACAACTTACATGATAACAGTGGGTTGATAGTATATACTGGGTAATGACCTACAATAACGCACTGGTTCGGAACTCCTCGGCGTCCAAATGGTCATACCTTGAAGTTGACGAAAACACCTGTATTTGTGATGATTACACAATAAAACGGATTTAGATTTAGCAAAAATGATCTTGTATTTGTATACACACTTATCATCATCATCATCATCATCATCATCATCATCGTCGTCGTCATCATCATCATCATCATAAAAAATCCCTAGAATGGAACACAGCCACAATTAAGGTGACAATATATAGATATTACATTCATGAGAGGGTGATATTGCATATTTTCACCCCGAGGAAGCATTGTTGACCGAGTGTTGTATTTGTTTGCCTTAACATATTACCATAGATATTTTACAGCTCAACTATTAACCAGCAAGCTAAAAATACAAAACAAATAGCCTACAAACGTTTTGACTACGACAATTAGCTCTCACTGGGACGAACCGTACGCGCATAACGTTGGCGCATGTGACATTTTTTTTAATGTCACCCCGGTTCAATGTTACGAACCGTACGCGTGTAACGTTGGTGCTTGTGACATTTTTTTTAATGTCACCCTGGCTTCTTTATCTTTGTTGACTGAGCGGGTGGCATTGAAAATTTTCACATCTCTCTAACTCCAATCAGATTACGAAATTTTAACAGAAGGTATAATAATGGATACTGTCACATGGTGCCAGACCCTATTACATCACTGGCCAAGTAACGCTATCACATCGCCAGCTGTTAAACCACTGGCTGATTATCACTAGCACAGCACTATCTGGTTATAAAACACAAAAAATGTGTTACTTTTCATTCTAATCACAGATCACCGCGTTCCTGTACTCTCTGGACACATCACCGTAATGTCGTAATCTTTACTTTCTGATAACAATTCACTGTGTTCCTGTCTTATCACAGATCACTGTATTTCTGTCTTTTTATTACATATCACGTTATTACTGTACTTTCTGCACACAGCTCACGGTGTTACTGTACTTTTTCATCACAGACCACAGTGTTGCTGTATTTTCTGATCACAGTTTTAGATCACTGTGTTGCTGTTCTTATCACAGATCACCGTGTTCCTGCACTTTATTTCACAGATCACCATGTTCCTGTAATTTCTTATCACAGATAATAATGTTTCAGACCTTTCTGATAACATATCACTGTGTGCCTGTACTTTCTGATCACAGATCAATGTGTTCCTGTACTTTACGATTAAAAAATCACAATGTTACAGTATTTTATTATAACAAATCACCGTGTTTTTCGTATCACAGATCACAGTGTTTCTGACCTTTATGACCAGAGACCACTGTGTTCCTGTACTTTCTCATCATAGACCACTGTGTTCCTGTAGTTTCTGATAACATATCACCGTGTTCCTGTACTTTCTTATCACTGATCACAGTGTTACCGTACTTTCTTATCACAGATCACCGTGTTCCTGTACTTTCCGATCACAAATCATCATGTTCCTGTACTTTCTTATCACAGATCACCGTGTTTCTGTACTCTCACAAATCACTTTATTCTTGAACTTTTTATCACAGATCAATGTGTTCCTGTAGTTTTTTATCCCATATCACCGTGTTTCTGTACTTTTTATCGTGGGTCGCTGTCTTTCATTACCTTCTTATCACAGATCACAGTGTACCTGTACATTCCGGTCACAGATCACTGTATTCCTGTACTTTCTGTACACAGACGCTGCCAGCAAATTAGATCTCACACCTCTTCCTGGTGTTTCATGGTAATAGTTTAACCCGTACACTTAAATAGTATCTCTGTTTTAACTAACATACATCATTGAGGTGATACATTTATATATAAAAAATCATAACAAAAGTAGACATACGGCAGAAATGATTCAAACAACCGTGTGAATCTAATTCCTTGGTGGAACAAATATTACGCTCAAAAAGTAGACTCTGTGTGTCATACAACAAAACACCGTGGCTCCAGCGTGAGCCCACTTTAAATTCACGAACTCGATTATAAATAAGAGAAAGTATTCACGTAGTATGTTATTGTTTGTTTGTTTGTTACAGCATATAATTATATAAGTATTGTACTGCATACAAAATTTATAGCGTTTGGCTAATAATTTTTGTATCATGTCTACACTGCAATCGATTTGTTACGGATAAGTTCAATGTGACAAAATAGACTTCAATAAATAACTGGTGGCTTTAGATGGGTGTGAAGAACGGTCGTAATGTAAGAAATCTTATTTATAAATAAGCGGCGGCTTTAGAGCGGTGTGAAGAAAGGTCGTAATGTAAGAAATTTTATTTATAGAATTCTTCATAGAATGAACGTAATTTTGCAATTAACTTTCGGTAGAATTATATATATATATATATATATATATATATATATATATATATATATATATATATATATATATATATATATATATATATATACAATTTATCAAAGAAGTATCCCTGTGTAAGTGCTTAACACCTACCACACTTATTTGAGAGCCACGCCCTCCTTCGTCATTGATCCTGCAGCATACATTAATTTGTTGTCATCATAAGCTAACGGTGAAGTTCCACAATTTTTTACCTGTGCCATAATACTGTGTCATTGTTCAAGTGAGGATTTAAGTACCTGTCACGCCTACCATGATACGCTATTTGTGGTCAAGTTCTCGCTTAAAAGATCATTTTCAGCTATTATGCCAAAGGTTTTTGACGAAAAATTTAACATATGTTAAAAATAATATCGGGCCAGATCAAGACTCGGACTCGAATTCTTCCAAACGCTTTACTGCTGAGTCGTGTGTGTGTGTGTGTGTGTGTGTGTGTGTGTGTGTGTGTGTGTGTGTGTGTGTGTTATTTTGGATACACATGTAATGTCACTTTTGTCACAAAATGTCCTGTGTACAATGTTGTAAAAGATTTAATATCATTAACTTCATCAATACAATTTAATGATTTCAAATTGAATACTATTTCCATAAACCTGATGATATAAAATGCAGTCAGACGTGAAAATATATATATATATATATATATATATATATATATATATATATATATATATATATATATATATATATATATATATATATATATATATATATATAAGATTAACGATCCCAACTTTAACCCGAACCGAGTAATTAGGGTAGGAGGGTGTATGATAGCTGAACATATAAATGGTACTGCGCATAAGTAGAATTGCAAGTGTGGATTATAATTTCTTTAATCTAACATTCTAAAACTATATAAAACTACTTTATTATGCGATAAGGAATTCAAGAATTAATCAAATACAGTTTCATAAGTTGATTTTCTCAATAAACAAAAGCTCATATTTTTATATTTAGACGCCAATTGTGACAGAACCGTTCATCCAGTATTGATAAAACCAAAAACTCACCTGTAAATGTATCCAACAGCCTATTGCGCCGCTCCTGTGATTAAAAAATGACAATTAAAGTCCTTCAAGTTTGTGTTTTGTTGAATACACGTAAAATTGTATTCACGTGCGATGTTCACCACTATAATATCTCGATGTCACATTTATAAACCATATTGCATCGTACGTCCAGTCGCTCAAATTTAACAAAAAATAGTCTCTAAGAATTGTCGTCTGCTAAATGAAGAACTTTCTCTTCACGCGGTACTCTGGCCAATGAGTTCTCTGTGATAGCCGAGGAAGTTATTAACATGTATATACCATAGGAAACGCCGCAATAAAAACGACGAAATTTAAGTCATAATTTCCTGTCTCATGGTGTCAGAGATTTCCCCTCTTACTTTTCAGAAAGTAAATATGATGCTAACCATACGGCCATTCATTGGTGTATTGAAGAGAAATATTGCTCCTTTAGTCTGTATTTCTTTCGGTGATTAAACTGAGGCCAACAAAATATCTACGCACTTTTGTGATTAGGTTTTATTGCCAATATCAGACGCACAAATCCGGTGATGTTTTAGTTATACTGAAATCAATGACATAAAAATGTATTTGTGATTCTTGTGGTTGCAAAATGAATATTGGAAATGGACAAATTTATTTTTTTCGGTTTAGATTTTTAAAATGTCTCGGTTTTGTTTTTGTATGTTAAGTTGAATGGTGTCTGTATTTCGCCACACTTAAAAACAATGTCGGGTATACCGTATTAATGGTTACAATGTAGCCGAGAAGAGACCACTGGCCTTCCGCAGTACTCAGTTTTGCAGTAATTTGTGTATTAATAACACACACACACACACACACACATATATATACACACACACACACATATATATATATATATATATTAGGGCTGTCATTGATGAGAAATTCTACATGGATACAACGATAAGTAAAAAGTATCAATATATCGATAAATCGATTAATTTGGTACTTCTATGAATGCATTCAAAATAAATAGATTCATTGTAATATTTAGTTGTTTTATTGTATATTTGACCATTTGAAGATGATAAAAGCAATCATTGCAAGGAAAACATTATTTATTTGAACATAGTTCAATAACATGAAGTAAAACAAATGGAAAATTTTGGATTTTCCAATTAAATGCATAATGAAATGTATCGATACTTTAAAAGTGTATCGATTATCCTATCGAAACAATTTTTTTATCGATATATCGATATCGAGTCTATCAATGACAACCCTAATATACAGTGGAACCTCGCTTAAAGACCACCCAATTGACTTACTCAAAGTGGTCTGATTAGTGAGGTGGTCTCTTAAGTGAGGTTCTGTACTTATTTAGCTATTCATCAAGAGACTGGACATCTGATGATTTCACATGTGAGGTGGTCTCTAAGTGAGGTGGTCTCTGGTGATATATATACTGTATATATATATATATATATATATATATATATATATATATATATATATATATATATATATATATATATAATTAAAATCAGGTAAACCGTATGTGTTTAACATCGCCATCTACCTTGTTAATCTACATTTATACAATAACATATTATATAGGACCGAGTTTAGGGTTGATTTAACTTCTCTTTCAAAATATGAACCTTACATATAATAGAGAGTTTGTAAATAAAGTTCCCCATTTTCTTTTCGGTGTTCAAACAACATCAATTGATATTTCCATGTGTTGTTACAGAGTAAACTGCGAGATGGATGTGTTAGTGATATTATGTATTATATATTTCCAGATTTTGTTGCAATGAGAATATGATAAATCTCATATACCAAAGTATAAATCTTAAGGATGCCCAGGATATAGGTACAAATCACGTAAAATGGACAAACACGGACCTCTTGAAATCAAGAGGTGGGATCAGGTGTAATGGAGGAGTAAGCATCTCCTGTCGACCGGTCACACCCGCCGCGAGTCCACAGTCAAACCAAAATGAAACACGTTAGGAATGAATCCTCGTCAAAATTGGTACAGACGTCTCAACAACCGCCATCGAACAGGTAACTCAACATTTCACTTAGTGAAACAGAGTAATCGCAAACAAGACTAGTATACCGACCGTATTGACATCAAACGTGATATCCCTGTGTCAATAATTTGTCAGTGAGTAGTTTACCTCTGTATATAAAATGTTCATATGTTGAACACGCTCTTGCCCTCGCCCTGATCATTTGTGAAATATAAACTCCATTTACGATGGGAAAGCCGAAATCGTCGCTTTTGTCGTAATCTTAGTTGTTAATTTCCAGTCTGTGTCTACAGTAAATAAAATGTCTAAGTATGAAGCGTGTGTACTAGATTCTGTTGCATCTTTAATTTCTTTAATATCGTATTGGCATATGAATGAAAATTGTCATTATTAATTGACAAAACGTCGTCGATATATCTAAATGTCAAATTAAAGGACACCGCTAACTTTTTCTGCTTTTGATTCAGCAGTTTCTGAATGATGTCTGCTTTGTATGAATAAAGTAACAGGTCAGTCAATAAAGGGGCACGACTGGTTCCAACAGGAATGCCGACAGTCTGTTGAAAGACCATGGCAGAACTAACTGACAGATATGTGTAATTTAGAAATTAAGTAGCTCAAGATTTACAATTTAACCTTAAATATGGATAAACGAAAATAGTGAGAGATAGATGAGAGAATACACTGAAGAGATGTTATGTTGGATGTGTGAAATGATATTTCATTTGCGCTATCTTGTATAAAGTGACCGATTCAGAGAGATTGGATGAATAAACCCACCAATAATCTACGTTATCAAAGTCACCCAACTCATCACAAGACCTTATGTATTATTTATCTATTTAAGGATTAAGAGTTGTATACTGAAAAATTATCAATGTTGAAACACAGTACACCTTGTATTGCACGTTATATATCAAATTATATCTATTGTAATACACGTACATTGTATCTCAGATGTCCGACAGAAATAAATGTGATCGGCATGTAGTTGCAGTCTCCACCCAAAAGTGCGTGTCATGGCTTATTATTATTATTAAAATTTACTAGCTTTTCCAAAAACAAACTCTAAAACATGACATTGTTTCGCTACCACCCACTGAATTCAGGATTTCAAATATGATACGTACGCACTCATATATATATATATATATATGTGTGTGTGTGTGTGTGACTATGTGTGTGTCTATGTGTGTGTGACTATATATGTGTGTCTATGTGTGTGTGTGTGACTATATGTGTGTGTCTATGTGTGTGTGACTATATGTGTGTGTGTGTGTGTGTATGTGTGTGACTATGTGTGTGTCTGTGTCTGTGACTATATTTGTGTGTATATGTGTGTGTGTGTGTGTGTAAAATGATGCCCAAAACGATGTTTAGATTAAAGATTTGTCGATTTGCATTAAGAACATCAAACTCTGATGCGAACATTCCAAAACTATTTATTTCATATAAACACGGCGGAAATCGATTTTTTTTTTCATTCTGTAGAAATGCCAGTGGACACAGAAAGTTTGTTTCTTTTAAAAACAGTAAAGTCTCGAACCATTTTAAACAAAAACGGCATAATAAAAAGTGTGTTGTTCCATTATCAAATTGAAAAACGTTAGCTATCGTCTGCGAATTGAATATACCTCATTTATCAACTTTATTTGATCATATCTTGGGTGGATCCAGGAATATTTAAATGGGTGTAGTCATTAAGCCGCCCGGCTACATGCAGATCAAATAACTATATTAGCTGTTTTCACGCGTGCATTAGGTGTAAATGGGTATTGCCGATAAAGTTGAGCTGTGTCCGCCCATGTAAATGCATGAACATACACGTGTCTGCATTTGTGTTCAGTGTTGAAAAATGAAATTTATACACATTATCTGTCGGAAAGTAAATATATCACTTAGATCTGACTCAACGTTTTATACCATATGAATATTATTTCAGATGCTAGTAACTATGGTAATCACAGCTGTAGTTCACTACAGTTTATTTGATTTAAACAAAGGTCATTATATATATATATATATATATATATATATAGAGAGAGAGAGAGAGAGAGAGAGAGAGAGAGAGAGAGAGAGAGAGAGAGATCTGTGTTGTTATTTTGTTCTAGTATTTTTTCTCTTAACCGTGTGACTGATTGAAAGAGCATTGTCTCGCAAGAGAATTATCCGTATTCGTATCCGAACTGTGTCGTATCTCAGAGCAAATAAACAAGATATGTACAAATTAAAGACATTCTACACACTTTCAATCACCTAGCACGTGGAAGGCACTGATTCTCTGTTTAAATATTACCGCAGATTTCTGTACTAACGGGTCTTGATTAAATACCTACTCCCATGGCACTAGAAACGAAAACTTAAAACAGAGGTCCCTGTTTTTTCTTAGTAGATATAAAATTTAAAGAACTATCTTTATTTTGACAAAAGTCCATTGCAAACGTCAAAATTTGTGGTACTTTATAAATTCTATTCATGAAAACATTTTCACACGAAATGTAATATAAATACTTATATAAACGTCATACATTTTTCCAAAATGCCGACAACAGTGAACAGAAATATGGACCCCTTCAAAAAGAATAATCCGGAAACAAGTGTTCATTTTGGAGCACATTAAAAATAAATTAGTGCTTTCTCAACACCACATATATGCATGTTGTGTAAAAGAAAAAAATACTGTCAGTTGTTTTTCATTGTAATCCTAAAACTAGATTTTTTTTCTTTCATGCACGTGTAAAATTTTAAAAACACTTGTACAAAACACCTCCCAACTTTTAAACTTATGTCTAACTTGGTTTTAATTGAGTGATAGTAGTCGCATTACATGGCACAATATCACTGGTTTTTGGGCGTATTTGGTACAAGTTGAAGATAAAAAACAGATGCGAGGATAAATGCGAGGATAATAAAAAAAAAAACAATCGAAGCCAAGACAAACTTCAAATTTGTAAAGGAATTTTATGTTAGATAAATGAACTAGGATTAAAAATATTGTAACAGAGAGAGACTTTTTTTCTCCTTGATATAAGTGGCGTGTTATTTTTTACCGCTTAACAACATGTGAATAGATTGAGTTTCAATGCTAATACAAGATGACTACGACGAACGCTGGAGACTTAATTCTATTTTTAAAAGTGTTTTGTCCGTTGTAAAATGGATGTTCGGCAGGGAGTGTCGTATTTTTCGTAAATAATTCTCAAATAAAGAATTGTACAACTGTGAATTTTTTTCTTATTTTGATTTTCCATAGTAATTTGATAGGAAATAAGAGAAATAGAAAACCCCGGAAGTTGGTTGTGTTGAGTGTTAAAAGAAAAAAACAGGCTGTTTTCGGTTTGTCAAATTAGTGTTTTAATAAAAACATATCCATGTTTACGCTTAGGTGTTTGGTGTATCCGCAATTGTAGGCGTAAACACTTGATTTCTTTTTTCTATTGTGTGCCGGTTTTTGCTCGTAAATGAGGACCCGACATGTTCTGTTTTTCCCAGCCATATGCTTTTCATTCAAATAAAATCGATTTACGTCATATGTTTTCACCTCTATGGGGTGAATAGGCCTACCTGTATAATTATTTTTGTGTATAATAAGTAAAAATGAATACTCATTTATTACAATTTATTCTATGACTATGCATTATTCTCATCCATTTATGTAACAATTTTCTCGCCTTCTTTTTTTTTTTTTTTTTTGGTGGGGGGGGGGGGGGGTAGTGAGAGGTTAGTGCCTCGCTTCGAGCCACTGGAAACTAACTTGATTTTGTAATAAAATTTGCAAGTTTACTTGCAGAACGCCGGTGATCTTTTCCCCGGTGTTGTAGCATAGACACCCCCCCCCCCCGCACAGTCCCCGCGGAAAAACGGGCCTGGGTTAGACGTCACCCATGGGGAGAAAAAGCGCTTTAGCATATTGTTTTCCCCCTACACAAAGTAGGTACAGTTTCCACTGGGCGGAAAACCTGCACTGCGGTAGAATTCTCCCTCTTGTTTCCGGATTTCATAATAGGAAATAGATGTGTTTTAAAAACTGATTGACATAATGCAGTCTAGATATGATAATATGATATTGTTAAACGTCTGAAAAAGTCAAATACACTGTATCTATTTTTGTAGACGTTGAAGTTTTGAGGTATAATGTACGTAAATAGAAGTACAAAAATGATTATAATATTTTTGTTTATGTATTGGTCAAGCAAATCGAACATTAACAAAATGGAAATTTGTTTTCAAAAATATTTACTTATTCTCAGCTTGATGTATTTATTAAATAAATCGACAAATATTTGAGTGTACGTAATGACTTTTAATATCAGATTTCAACATTTCAGTTATTTTATTTCTAATATTTACATACCGACTGCAATTCCCTTCATTGCAAGTATATAGAGTGGAATGTTTCATATTCTAGTAAACGCAGTCACGTGCCCCGAGTATTAACCACTTTACTTTTCAGCGTAAGAATACATGAACGAATCAATAAAGAATAGAATATCACATGTTTATTTCTTATATATTTAATCTTAAAAGCCATACATAAAGCCTATCACAAAGGAAATAAAAATCACTGAAAGAAATCGGAAAAACACGAGACTACATCTGTAGCACATTGTACAGCCTACAGGCCCATATCGCGATATATCTAGGTCATGTTATGACCAGAACCACAGACCATCGTCTGGCTTCAGTTACAAAAGAAAAAAGAAATTAAGGCCTAATGAAACTTTGTCAAGCATCTCTTGATAAACAAGTCGATTTGTTTGCCATCAATGGATATTCATATAAGAAACAATTCGTCACCCGCATCGTGTGAAATTAGGTCGTGTGAAATGGGCTTACTTATGTAGGTTACGTACCAATCAGTCACTGTGGTTCCCAGCTGCTTGGTAAAAATGTCAAATAAAAGGGTTACTTTCAGTTGTCATCAATTAATATTAGCTGTCTCACTTCTTGTAAGTCACACTAAATCTTTCTATAGTATATCCCATTTATAATATCAGAATTCAATCGCAAACTCGTTGTAAATACATTATTCAGCATACTCATAGGCGCAGCCATTTGCAATTTCTATTCTCTTCCGACACATTTAACCTTCCGGTTACCAAGCAGACGAATATTCTAAAATAATTGAAAACCAATCTGACACTTACTCAAAATTTTCCATATCAATATTTTCTTTCAAAATGGTATAAAAAGAAGCAAATAAACCTTAATTCCATTTAGTTTTCCGGACAGAAAAGGGGAACTACTTCTCATGTCAAAACAGCTGTTGAGCGATACGTCATATGTAAACCCCCCCCCCCGCAAATTCAGTATCCCGGAATGAATTTAGTATCCAGTAGACATCAGTTTCAAAGAAAATGGTAATATATATAAATATATAAGGATTGTTTTTCATTTTTTTGACTTCATTCGAATATAATGGCAGTGCATTATGGAAAAAAATTCAATGTGCAGCACTTCGTGCTGCACAGAATTTTTTTCCATAATGCACTGCCATTATATTCGAATGAAGTCAAAAAAATGAAAAACAATCCTTAACTAAATATTAAAGTTGGTCTGTTAGTCTTTGGCTTAGCCCCCCCCCCCTTTTTTTTGCAAAGATAGACATAGGTGTTGAAAATTGGGGCTTAGCCCCCAGACGTTTCTGGCGTGTGTGTGTTTTAAGTTGGTTTAGCCCCCCCCCCCCCCACTTTCAATTTGCTTCCGACGCCAATGCCGTATATGACCTGCACCACCATTCACTGATTTTGTATTCATTCGGCAACTGTAGATTTTAACATATGATGGACATCTGGTCATTTGTCGATAAAAAACAAGATTTTAAAACATGTATCAAGTTTTTTGTTTTGTTTTTATATGTGGTGTGTGTGTGTATGTTTGGGGGGGGGGAGGGGGGGTCAATGGATCCTAGGTCCTTTTCATTTACAAACCTGATTATTCGGCTTAACACTTGTTCTAGTGAAGAAGTAGAAAATATTTCTAAAAAAAATACTTGAAAACTTATATTTTATATTTATTTAGGTGCCTGTGACCATGACCTTTGACCCCATAACCTTTGTCGCAATAATCCTGAATAATTCCGACAGTTCCCCCCATGTCTTTGTATACAAAAAGTTAATCAGTTTTTAGTTAATAAGCCATTTATTTTAAGATGTACCCTTTATTCTTTGAAATGCCCATTCAAGCCTCGTTTATGAACATAAGCCTACATGAAATTTGTTTTCATTCACAAACTTAGTAGATATTGACTTAATCGAATCAAATATACAAAATTTGAAAGATTCACGAGAATTAGATATTTAGATATGTACCAAGTCTTGGTCTTTTTGGCCCTTTTATAATTTTTTTTAGGGGGGGTGGGCAGATCATTATGAGACCTAGTAATGCATCATATCTGCGTTGATAATTCTTTCTTTCAGATTTATGGGGGTGACTTTTCTATTGGGGGTTGGTCACCTTTTCATGGGACGAAATGTTGCGGTTCACTTTTCTACGACACTCGGGTAAGATTTCTATCGTAGAAAAGTCACCCCGGGTAGTATTTCTACGGCCGGTAAATTTTTCACGTTACAACGGTACCAGAGTCACACCAAAGACATTTTTTTTAACAAACAGGTAGTGTTCTTTACGAAAGCCGATTAGTATCAAAGAAAAAATAAAATTATCTCGTAATTACGAGATAGTTATCTCGTTATTACGAGAAAAGATCTCGTAATTACGAGATAATTATGTCGTTATTACGAGAAAAGATCTCGTAATTACGAGATAATTATGTCGTAATAACGAGAAAAGATCTCGTAATTACGAGATAATTATGTCGTTATTACGAGAAAAGATCTCGTAATTACGAAATAATTATGTCGTTATTACGAGAAAAGATCTCGTTATTACGAGATAGTTTTCTCGTAATACTTATCTCGTTATTACGAGATAGTTAGGGATAGGAAATTATAGAGACGCGGACCAAAAATGTTAACATTTTCGGTCCTGCCGGACGCATTTTGGTTATTATACGATAGCGGTCATAATTCTACGCAAGCGTAATGCTGCCATGTGTAAAAATATATAATCCCGAAATTTCGAGTTATTATCTCTAAATTTCGTTATTATATTGAATTTTCGAGTTATCTACTTTGACAAGCGATAGGTACCAGTCTTCCGAGGTCCCGCGTCACGATAGACGCAGCACGTAAAACAGCCCTAACTGCATTGGTGTCAGTCCATAGCCACTGGCGGATTTAGAAGGGTGTGGGGGCGCACGCCCCCTACAATCGACATCTTTTTTTTAAAAAAGAGAAAATGGTAAATCAAGTTTTTAGTGTCTGGAAGCCAGGAAATGGTCTCTCAATACTTTTAAAACAAAAATTTTTAAACTAAATTCACGGAAAAGGGCTTTTCAAAAATCTGAACACCTCTTGAATTGCTCTTATAAGGTTTGTATGTGTTGAAACAGTCAAGTTATTTTGGATAAATAATTAGTCTGTCAATTTAGTGCATTATTTAGGATTGAAACGAGAGGCAGTACCTGGAACCGGTTGCACAATGCGTTATTAAATTTAACTTGAAGTTAACCAGTGTTAAATTAATGGGCTAACCATTGGTTAAATATAGCAAAAGTATTTTGTAACTGGGTTCTGGGCTTTTAAATTGAACATTTCTGGGAAGTATGCCCTGGACCACGGGATAAATCTAGTCCTATAGCATAGGACCTCTGGTGGCGTTATCAGTTACATTTTCTGTTATACTATTTTCTTTTATTTCGCTGTATACTCACACCTAGGCCGAATTTTCTGTCCCGTTTTTATACGATTTTATTGGTCAAATCATGCACCTGAATTTACAAAAAAAAAAAAAAAAAAAAAAAAAAAAAAAAAAAAAAAACAACAACAAAAACAAAACACACACACAAAAAAACACAAAAAACTAAACAATATATAAATTGAATAAATTAAAAAAAAAATACAATGCTTAAAATCCGGGCAGAAAATTCGGTCTAACTCACGCCCAACTAACTTTTCATTATATTAAGGCAAAAACACGCTAAATTTATAGACTTGATGAGCAAACTATATCACAGGAAGCTGAAACTATCTCAAAAAAAAAATTCCAGTATAAACGTGTCTATATAATATTTATTATATATAATAGATATGATATAGACACACGTTTATACTAGATTTTATTTTATTGACATAGTTTCAGCCTACTGTGAACTAAACTATATATAGGTCTATTCGAGATCAAAGATAAGGGAATAGGCCGAAATTTTGACATAATGTGGAATTTGCTTTTTTTAAATCGCGACCGAATTTCGGCTTTCGGAAAGAAAGACACGACAATGAAGGAAAGGCTAAAAAAAGAAAAAATCATATTTCCCGCCAATTTCTAGTCCGGGCTGTGGACCTACATAAATCTTTTCCATATCGTATAATTTTGCATTTGAAATGAATGGATCATGAATTTATTGTTCTCAATAAGTAGTTAAGTCGATATGTATTATAAACATAACATAATTAAATTTTGATATATAATATTCCTCCCCAGGAGATTTTGTGCGGAGTATGTACACATTCCATTTTTCATTTCCGGTTTTGTCGATGGCGAAAATGTTCTGATATTTTATTAGCTTTGAGGTTTATATTGTGCAACTACCAAGAAACCTTTCAAGATGATGGAATTAGATCTAACCCGTGTTGATTACCAGCAGGTTGTTCAATCTTTATTGTACACGCTTTCCAGCTCGAATCCCGTCGTTTTATAGTGTAATCCGTCAAGTCTGATAAAACTGTTAAAATTCGCCTATTCGGCTGTTTGTTAAATAGAAATATGCATAGTAGTTATCGATATATACCGAGTGGTGTTGCATGACTTGGACTCTTAGGTGGTTGTGCCACAGGAGCCTGAAATTCTGTCCGTATGCACATAAACATATCATTTATGTAGCCAGTCCACTGTGAATGACTTGTTTATCACTTCCAGTCTTTATTCATATATATTCATGAAACAGACAGAAGTTCAGGCTCCTGGGTCCCATTTTACGAAAGGTCCCAAGTCCTAAATCCTAACTTTAAGTCCTAACTACCATGGCAACACATCGCTGATTGGTCAGTCCCATGACAATTAGGACTAAGACTTAGGATTTAGAGACTTTTTGTAAAACGAGCTCCTGTGAAGTCATGTGCCAGGCTGTGGTGGTAGTAAATTGTAGTAATTTCGGCATCAGGTAACATTTGCACCGGAGTTACTTCGACACTTAACTTTTTGGCACCTGGTATTTTTTGGCACGTGAATGGGTAAAATCAGCAGCTAACATTGACTAAGATGAATTAATTAATAATTTCCTGATGAATATTAATTTCTAAAAATCAAGTTTTAAAGCATGTTTTTGGAAGTGCCGAAAATACTTGCTTACAAGTGCCGAAATTACTCAGTGCTGAAATTACCTGTTATTGTGTTAGTGACTTTGTACATCACTGATCAGTTACTGTTACTGATAGGCCGAAGGTGGTGTCTGGTCAACTTGATAACAAGTCAACTCGGGACCTCTTGTTCAACTCTGTATTTTACCTCAGGACGTCTTGGTACCTATCATCGTCCTATGTTTTTACAACTGGGTACTGGTCTTACTAGAAAAACCAGTAAATTTTACAAAAGTCCGGTGAAATCTATCTGATAACTGGTCCAAATGACCATTAATTTTCCATTTCATTTCAATTGTGTATATATACAGACCAGTAAAAGAATTTCTTTGACCAGTGAAATTCCTTTATTCAATGGTCCGGTTGACCAGTAATTTTTTTTTTATTTCAAAATGTCTGTTATTCGGATCAATCCTCAATACGTCTGATATTTTTTCATCAGTTGTTACTTTTTGTATAAAATGACAATGATTACATCAAGGGCTTTGCCAGTAATCTCTGAAACAACCATGTTTTTGTTGGTGAGAAACAGAGAAATTGAAAAATGTGAAATTGAAAAAAATTCAAATTGAAAAAATTAGTGGCTTTCTGCCGTTATAACCAACAAAAGCTATTTTCCTTAATAATGCTGATCAACTGCATTTAAAAATATTTATCATTTAATCCTAGAAAGTGACAACCATGTATTATATGGGAAGACTCAATGGATGAAATATTTAGAAAAAGAATTTATCAAAGAGTGGTCAATTACTCACAACCAGTTTTTACCAGTTTTTTTCTGTTGTTTTTTTAAAAATCATTTTGTAAATTTTAGGGGATGGCCCTACCTATGCTGCCCGGTCATTATAGTCATTGTGCATGGAGACGGACAGTCTGTGGCAAATATCACAGCTAAATTCTGTTAAAATATCCACAAATAAGTTAAAAAATTATGGTAGAAAAAAGTACAAATTGTCAATGTTAACCAGATGCAAGTATACCAAGCAGTCCAATACAAGTGCAGATATGTTTGACAAAAGTCCTGAGATGTCTTAAGTACCAAGATGACTTGGTACTGAGGTGACTAGCATTCGCCAAAGTTCTGCCCCATTTTAAGTTACCTTTTTGTTGGTCCTCCCATATACCTTCGTCATATGCTCTGACATTTTCACAGTGAAATACCAATCTATTTCTCATCACTGCTATCTGAAATTTGGTGATTTGCTTACCTGATCGTTATCTTTAAAATTCCATAGGCATTTAGTTGTGTCATAACATAATTCTAATTTGTTTATTGAAGACGTGAATTTCAGCTATCCGATTTCCATAAGTTTTATTTATATGTCATCCTGTCTGCATTTTGAATTCGTAAGAAAATTTAATATGCTCACTGATTGGTTGAAGGTACAATGATCAGTGGATGTGACATTCCATATTAGGAAAACCTTACTACTCTTCCGATTGTCGGCCAATTAGCCAGACTAAAGCAAATAAAAAGCTAAACCTCGGAAGGGTAAAGCAAGTTCTTATACCTAATACATTGCACAAAATAATATGAATTAAGGCAATGCCTTGAAAGCGAGTGCAGCTTCCTGTTTTACAAATAAAGGAAATAGTATTCATGGGGAGTCTATCTGGTCTCACAAGAGCAACACCCGTCCCAATAAATCACAATGTAGTTTAATTTTGATATCAAATATTCAGAACATAGGCACATCCGACAAAAATTTGACCAGAAAAAAGTCTCCAAAATGTTTGATTTGAATATGTTTTTGTGAAGAGTCACTTGTAAAGCATCAGGTTGATGACTTAAAAATTAATGTTTAAAATTTGACATAGGGATTTTGATCATTTGAGCTCATTTTCTACCTCCTTACCATAAAGTGCTCACTACACTCAGCTATTACACTTACTAACCAATGTTTAGACATGTTTTGATTGACTTAGCCAGTGAGGTTTAAAATACGGTAGTGCAATTTTATTTGTAATAAGGCAATGAGTATTTTTTTTTTATATAGAATAAGTGTTAGTTTGGCTATGACCTGCAGCTTTGCTACAAAGTACACCATGTCTTAAACAAAACTACAGTCAAACTTGTATATAAAGACCCCCTCAGGGACAGGACAAGACCAGTCTTTATAGGGAGGTGGTCTTTATATAAAGGTTGATTTGTACAGAAATGGTACAGTTGGGAACAGCAAAAAATGCTCTTTGTGACCAGGTGGCCTTTATACACAGGTGGTCGCTAAAGCAGGTTTTAGTGTAACTGGGGTAGGCCTTTTTCTAAAATTTCCATGGAACTAATATCTCCAATGTAAAATGCATGTCCTTTTTACCCATTTGATGTGGGGAAAATCCAATTTGGCTTAGGACCTGTATACTGTTGTGGCCAGAGACTGTAAGAGATCTGAATTCTACTAAATCAACAGGAAATAATCAACAAAATCCTTTTGGGAGGTGAATTAGGAATTCTGTCTCACTAGTCAGTTGGACACACATTTTACTAGTCCTATGGCAAATTCACTAGCCCTGAAGTGGTACAATGAATTATCAGATTAGCAGGAATTTAATGAATCGGTACTAATTTTGTCTTAATACTATCATGAGTCACAGTAACAGTTTAAGGAGCTGATTAGATTACAAATTTTGATGTACATTTATAAACTTTCATTAATTGTTGCTCATGTTTTTACTGTAATGCCTATAGTTATACAGATTTTCTACTAGTTAACCGGACTAGCTGGAGCGGGTCGGACTAATTAGAGTACGCTAGAGTACTCTAGAGTATGCTAGAGTACACTAGAGTATGTTAGAGTACTCTACAGTTTTTAGGAAATATATACATTATTAAGTTAACACTTTAACATTTTATTGTATTTTTATACTATTTCAAATTTGTTTTAGTGATTTTAAAACAATTTATGATCTAAAATTAGATAATTTTTAAAGGGACTTAAAAATTTCAGTCATCCGTTTGTATGGGTGTTTCCGGATCCTACAACATGGACGTCGTTCTACAACAGGATCCTTTATTTATTTATTTAGTTTTCTATTTATCTATTTATTATATTTAATTTTATCATTTTTATCAAATCCATAAACCAAATCAAATAAATAGATATAGATAAAAATGAAACAAATTTATGCGGGACAAATGCATACTAAGTTCTGTGCCGTAGATCCCAACTCAAGACTGGAATCTTTTCTGGTACATTGTTACACTTAAATAATATTTTATTGAAAATAATACATCGGATATGAATGTTTGTGCTATGTATTACCAGTTTATTAACTAAATATAGTCTTACAACTCGATAATACACTGTAAATCGGTAGAGTACTCTAGCGTAATCTAATTAGTCTGACCGCAACCTTGACTAGTCCGCTTCAATAGTAACTAGTCTCGGACTGGCGGACTACTGCTAATTTCGAACCCTGAATAATGCTGATTGTTTTAAGGTGACTGACACATATAGGAAATGTTAATTTTGATTTGTATGTACATGTATTTATATTCAAATTGTTTTCTTCAGGTGGGGGTAACTTCATCCAAAACCATGAAGCTTCTCCCAGGAGCTGCTCCGGGTAAAGTGCAAAGAGTAAGTACATGTATTCTAGTTTATATCATCATGAAGTTAGATATAATAAGATTTTCCAATTTAGCCCACAATTTATTTATTATTTTCTCAAATCAGAACTCTATCACAGTCTCTCATTTTTAATCAGTCTCAGGTTGATCTACAAAAGACCCTTAAATGATTTTGTGAGAAAATTTGCCAGTTTACTAGTGGAAAGCAGATGATCTTTCCAGAGTACATTGTAACCAGATTTTTTATTCACCATTAGAAATGGCTGTAGCTATAAAATTGAAAAAAATGTTGAATGTGGTGTACTTAAGGATTGTTTTTCATTTTTTGAAAAGTATAGAGTATATATGCAATGGATCATGGAAAAAAATTCTGTGCAGCACAAAGTGTAACGAATTGTTTTTGACAAGTATATCTGGTGAAGGCAAACAAATCAACCTGTTTATCAGAGATGCTTGACAAAGTTGCACTAGGCCTAACTCTCTTTTTTCTGTTCAATTGACAAGTAAAAGTTGTAACTACAAAGCGAACTTTCATTTCTGTGGTCTATGGTTCTGGTCATAACATGACTTAGATATATCGCGATATAGGCCTGTAGGCAATACAGTGTGCTACAGATGTAGATCTAGTCTTGTGTTTCTGATTTCTTTCTGTAATTTTTGTTTGTTTTGTGGTAATGTATGGCTTTTACGATTAAATAGATCAGAAATAAATGTGATATTCTATTCTTTATTGATTCATTCATGCATTCCTACGCCAAAAAGTAAAGCGGTTAACACTCAGGTCTAATGACTACAATTACTTGAGTATGTGTTACATTGCTCTATATACTTGCAATGAAGGGAATTGCAGTCAGTATGTAAATATAACAATATGAAAAAATCTTCCATAAGAGCCAATTGATTTGTAAATGTGTATAATGAGGATATTGATAATTGTTTCTTCTAACGTAAGGAAGAAAGATGATGTTAATTTGGGTCAATAAATTTTCTGTTTCTTTTAATTACCTCTAATATCATATTAATCGTACTGCATCTTTTGGCTTTTTTTTTACATATTTATGTCAATGTTATATGTCTATTTCAGGTTGTCGTTGCAGATAATAACGGGAATCTACAGTGCTTTGGCATGAAAAAGAAAGAAGTGCAGGTTAACAGAATTTTATTTGCTTTTGTTTTTTGTTATCTGTCCGTAGTGCTGTATCATTCTGACAATTATATACAATCATGCTGTCTGTTCTACTGTATCATGTTGTCAGTTATACTTTATCATGCTGTCAGCTATACTGTATCATTCTGTCAGTTATACTGTTTCATGCTGTCAGTTATACTATATCATGCATATAGTTATACTAAATCATGCAGTCAGTAACACTATCATGCCATCAGTTATACTGTATCATGCTGTCAGTTATACTGTATCATTCTGACCATTGTATTGTATCATGCTTTCAGTGTTACTGGAGTATATCATGCTCTCTGTTCTATTCTATCATGCTTTCAGTTATACTGTATGATATTGTCAGTTATGCTGTATCATGCTGTCATTTACACTGTATCATGCTGTCAGTGATACTGTATCATACTGTCAGTTATATTATATCATGCTGTCACTGTTACTGTAGTATATCATGCTGTCTGTTCTATTGTATCATGCTGTCAGTTATAATGTATGATATTGTCAGTTATACTGTATCATGCTTTCAGTGTTACTGGAGTATGTCATGCTGTCTGTTCTATTGTATTATGCTGTCATTTTCACTGTATCATGCTATTAAACTACTATGCTGTCTGTACTATTGTATCATACTGTCAGTTGTATTTTGTCATGCTGTCAGTTATATTCTATCATGCTGTCCATGATATTTTGTCATACCGTCAGTTATATTCTATCATACTGTCAGTTATATTTTGTCATGCTGTCAGTTATATTCTATCATACTGTCAGTTTTATTGTATCATACTGTCAGTTATATTTTGTCATACTGTCATGTTATATTTTGTATTACTGTCAGTTATATTCTATCATACTGTCAGTTATATTCTATCATACTGTCAGTTATATTTTGTCATACTGTCAGTTATATTCTATCATACTGTCAGTTATATTTTGTAATACTGTCAGTTATATTGTATCATACTGTCAGTTATATTTTGTCATACTGTCAGTTATATTTTGTCATACTGTCAGTTATATTGTGTTATGCTGTGCATTTGCAGACTGTGTTCAAGGCATCACTGGGAAAGAAAGTTACACGCCTGGAATTAGGTGGTCCTGTCGGAGGGATTAGGGAGAGGATCTTTATATCAACTGGGTCAGAAGTTAAAGGTTATACAAAAAAGGGAAAGAACTTCCTCACATTTGACACAAATTTATCAGAGCCCATTCAGTCTATGTAAGTACATATAATGTACTTTGTAAGAAATGTACAGTTGAACATCTGCAGCTTTTGAGTGGTCATGTGTGTAAAACAACACAGGGCTTTTTCTGAACTATTTTTAACATGGCCCATGGCACTGGAATTGAGATTTTTACAGCATTTTGGCCTAAATTATCAATCACCCTTGTGAAATATTTGAGCTAGCAACTAAAAGATTGGCAGTTATAAAAATCGGCTTTCCAATTTCTGTTTTTTAAATGAATATAAAGTAAGATTTATCAGAGCCTAGTAATATATAATTATCGTGATAATTAACATTCTAATCCTTCGACAACATACCTTTCCCTGACTATTGATAATGATATGGCGACTCAATAATTTTCATATCTATTTCAGGTACATTGAGGGCTCGGAGCTGTTTACATGTGGTAACTTTGTCTACAACCACTACCATGACTGTAAAGACACAAACTACTTCCTGTCCGCAGATAAAGTCAGTGACATCATTTGTCTTCCCATGGACAAATGTTCGGAAGTGACTCCAATCCTTGCGTGTCAGGATAGGGTTCTCCGAGTACTACAGGTAAGTAAAGGTCATAGGTCAATGGATTTTTTAGTGTTTGTTTATTGCATGGCCTTCACTATTACTATGTCTTTTTTATTACGTGACTTAAACTACTTTAACATGGCCTTTACTACTGTTATATATATATCTCAGTTTTAAATTATGGCCTTCAATACTATTATATAGCCTTCACTACTGTAACATGGCCTTCATTTTCATCATGTGACCTTCACATTTATTACATGTCCTTCACATGAATAACATGGCCTTTGAATTTACTACATGTCCATCACATTAATAACATGACCTTCACCTTTATTACTCAGCTTTCACATTAACTACATGGCCTTCACATTTATTACATGTCTTTCACATTAATAACATGACCTTCACCTTTTTTACTCAGTTTTCACATTAATTAAATGACCTTCACATTTATTACACAGCTTTCACATTAATAACATGACCTTCATATTTATTACACAGCTTTCATATTGATTACATCATGTACATGACCTTCACATTTATATCATAGCTTTCACATTAATTGCATGGCCTTCACATTTATTACACAGCTTTCACATTGATTACATGGCCTTCACAACTATTACATGACTTTCAATAACACACACGCACATGCACACACACACACACACACACACACACACACACACATATATATATATATATATATATATATATATCCTTCAATTCAGTTGCATGACCTTCAAAACTATCACATGACCTTCACATTTATTACACAGCTTTCACATTAATTACATGACATTCACAACTATCATATGGCCTTCACCGATACTACATGACCTTCACAACTATTACATGACTTTCAATGCTATTACATATATAACCTACACTACTGTTGCATGACCTTCACTTTTATTTCATGGTCTTTTCTGTTATTATATGATCTTCACATTTATTACATGGCCTTCAAATTTATTACATGGCCATCACAACTATTACATGGCCTTCTCTACTATCACATGATCTTCCCATTTATTACATGGCCATCACAACTATCACATGATCTTCACATTTATTACATGACCTTCACAGCTATTACATGACCTTCACAACTACTGCATTACATGGTGTATTTGACAGGAATCTGAGCTTCTATATGAGGTCGAAGTACCTGGTCCACCAGCGGTCATGCAGCTATATGGGAAAGATGGTGGTTTGTATTTTCCCTTTTTCTAAGATTTTTGTACAATATTCTCTGATGCTTCTTCTATTATATTCCATCGAGTAAAATTAAATCTTTTCTAAACATCATATGAAATCCAAAATGTCATATTTGTAAAATATTTAACTTTGTTTTTAACCAACATTACTACATATTCCCCAACTGTCACTGGTAGAAAGTTTAATAGATAAGATGCTATTTTTCGTTCTGTCATCTCATAATTTGTACAGCTCAACAATGGGACTAATTCATGTACCATGTGATACCTGATAATGTTTGTGCGGGACTTTTGTTTCTATTAGTGATAGAATGATGCTAGCAGACGATATCCCATGATAACGTCATTTCAGTGGGAAGATTACGTAGAGTTACGTTCCATCACCATTGGAGATACTAGTACCGCACAAACGTTATCTGTTATCATGTGGTGCATGAATTAGTCCCATTGTCAAATTTTTATTAACTCACTTTGTTTTTAAATGCATAAATTGAAAAACAAATTGGCATATAAATGAAATCAACGAGTAACATAAACTATCAATTGCAAACAGCTGCCTTATGGATGTCACATTATTTTTTACACCTGTATTTTTAAAGGTGAAGATGGAGATGAGATTCTGTATGGAACATCGGATGGAAGAGTCGGACTTGTACAGATCGGAAGGTACTTTGACTTGTATTTCTGTTATCCTACGTTGACTTGTATTTCTGTTATCCTACGTTGACTTGTACTTCTGTTATCCTACGTTGACTTGTAATTCTGTTATCCTGCATACATTCAAGATATAGTCAAACTTGTCTATAAAAGCCACTCAAGCATTGAATAAATCAGATTTAAATTGTTAATTTTCGCCGGGTTGTTGATCTTCGAAACGGAAAGTTGTAAGCTCGAAAAAGCAAAGTGTGAGGAGATTTTGATTATAAGCATAACGCCGAAGATGTATTGCTGCTTTAGTACCGTGGATGTTATACTTCATTTGCCCACCTGTTTACGAGATATGCCCGAGGGAACAGTAAAAAAGAGAGTTTAGAATTTCACCCACCTGTTTACTAGACATTCCCTGGGAACAAAAAAAAAAGAGAGTCTGTAGTAATTTGCCCACATGTTTTATGAGATATGCCCTTCTTTACTGAAGAATTTTAAATCTGATGTAATTTGAACCTTTTGTATTTCTCTTCTTGAAGTTTTTATCATAATATTTTTTGTGTAAATTTGAACTGTCACCCTGTACATATTTTTTTTTATATTGATAGACTGGCACCCTCACACAGATGGGAGCTGCCCAATGAAGATAGAAATGGGGGTAAGTGTATTTGACTTACACATGCTATTTATATCCTGTATCTTTTATCAGATTTCATGAATTTTTATCTTTCATTTATTTACGTGTTTTGCATATCAATTATTTATAACTTTGTTTAAAGTCAATTTTTAAATATTTTACTACATGTTACTATATGTAAACTGTTAGAATAAGCATAAACTGATATTGAACATTATACGGTTATATCCCTCCTTATTTTCCGCTGTCTCTCTCACTCTGTGTCTGCATCTTTTTGTCTCTCTCTCTGTGCTTACTATTAGTCTGTCTGTCTATCTGTCTCTCTCTCTGTCTGTCTGTCTGCCTCTGTCTGCCTCTGTCTCTGTCTCTCTCTCTCTCTGTCTCTCTCTCTCTCTCTCTCTCGCTCTAGCTCTACGTTTAGAAGTACACTAAACAATATCCTCAGTGTCATGAGTATCTTGATTTGATTTTATTTAACATATGACAATTACAGTAAAACATGTTTTAGTGACCACCTGTGTATAAAGATCACCTGGTCATAAACACTGTTTTTTGCTGTCCTTCATAGTACTATTTGTGTGCAAATCAACATCTATATAAAGACCACCTCCCTATAAAGATCGGTTTTCTTTTGACCCTAAGGAGGTCGTTATATACAAGTTTTACTGTAAATGGAATTAACAAAACACTCATTATCTATAAGGGTGGCAATACACCCTCATTCCAGACCATCATATACGATTAACATTTCGTTGGTCAATGATAAGGTATTTGTTTAAGTGTTTTGATATTTTTCTGCAGGAGTTCTTGCTCTTGATAGCTATGATATAACAGCAGATGGTGTTCTAGATCTGATCATTGGTCGGGATGATGGACTTGTAGAAGTTTACAGCTATGACGAGGCTGATGAACCAGTTCATAGATTTAAACATGTAAGTATTGCCGTGTTCATGAAGTCAATGAACAAGTTCACAGATTTATACATGTAAGTATCATTAGGTTTCAAGAAGTGGATGAAAAAGTTCATAGATTCAAATATATCTGTACCATCTTGTTCATGGCACTGATGCATAAGTTCACAGATTTAAACATGTTTTGATCATTTGCTTATAAAGAGGATGAACAAGTTCACAGGTTTGAACATATAGGTACCTTTAGGTTCATAAAGTAATGTCAGGGTATTGAAGAGGATAACTAGTTCTGTTTCAGACATGGTGAGTTTTATCTGAATCATGAAGTGGATGAACCAGTTTACAGATTTAAACATGTAGGAGTCAAAAGGTTCATAAAATCACACTGTTTAGTCAGGCACAACTATATGAGTTTTATGGGTGGAGGGGGATCTGTTTTACAAGCTTATTGTTGAGTGAGGTGTGACATACTTGCATTAAAACATACTTTTTTCTTTTTATGAGAAACAGAAGTATTTGTTCTAAATGAAACCTAAACTGTTGCAGTTATTGTAAAAATTATTGATGTGCAATTTTTTTTTCTATTGTAGACTTGTAGTGAGAGTGTCACTTCTGTACAAGGGGGCGTGGTTTGTACCGCAGGTTTCGATGAAATTGTTTGTGCAACATATGCAGGTATTGTTTTTCAGATTCTTTTAAACCAATAATCCTATTTATTTATTAGGGGATTTAAAATATGTGAGAATCTTGAAATAATTTTCAGAATTTATAATAATAATTAAGTGCTGAAAAATTTCAGATGGTAGGCTTTGATAAAGTAGTTTTTCTCTCTTTAAAGGAGAGTTGGAAATGCCAAAAATATACTCACACTTTAAATGGAAATAAATGCAATTGACAGCAGTAGTGGTTTAATATATTTTTTAACATTAGCGAATTATAGAGAATCTAGATATGAGTACAGTGAAGCCTCTTTGGAAAGACCACCTGTCTTTTGAGACCACATTCTGAATACCACTTGATTAAATAATCTTTTGAATTAAACTTTTTTTTGAAAGACCACCTGTCTTGAGAGACCACATTTCAGTGGCTGAGGAGGTGTCTCTTAAGACATGTTCCACTGTACTTTTTTTGTCTGACGGATGTGGCACCCTGTATTCATTGTTGATGATGTATTCATAACCAATTGATATTGTTCACATACCAATGTATACATTTCACTGTTGCAGTTGTTTTCCTTATTAGGAAAGGTCTTTCCAAGATGGCTTCATTTTTATAACCCCCCCCCCCCAAAAAAAAAAAAAAAAAGAAAAGAAAAGATGCTGTGTTCAAATTGATATCAGACTCTCCTAGTATTGAGGTCACCTGAGTGATTCAGTTGACACATGTGTAAGAATTTGTCTACTAAAATTATCAACCTTTGAACTGAACTGATGGTCCTCCATCTTGTAATTTGTATCAATGTCTCATGGCCAGCCATCTTGTAGACATCACTCCTGATTGGTCACACAACAACGATATAATGTAATTGATTTGTTATTCCTTATAAAAGTACAAGTGATTTGTTTTATACTGTGTATTGATGTTTTTATTCCCATGGCAACTCCTTGTACATATACTGCATTACTGCATGATTATCATCTTAAAGTGTGATCATTTTGTGTCCAATTTCTTTTGTGGATCAAGCGGGGATGGGAGGGAAGCGGGGATGGGAGGGATGCAACCCTCCATTTTAATTTGATGTCTTAAAAGGGGGAAATAATCATAGTATGATATGTATGAATGTACAAATTATTTTTCATTTGTTTGTTTGTATATTTATTAAGATGGATAGATAGAAAATAGATCTAGATATATTGATTTATTAATTGATTGATAGATAAATAGATTAATTGATTAATAGACTAACATTATGATCTTTTTGATACATGTAGGTACTAAGACAGACAGATAGATTTCTTGTGGATGCATGATAACTAACTGAATAAATGAATATTTATGTTTTCTTTTCCTTGTGATGAATGTAGAATTTTTTTATTGAAAGTTTTAACTCTAGATAGTCCTGTAGAAATTACAGAAACACATAAAACATAACATAATCTTGTAAAATTTAAAGTAGTTTATTATATAATTCACGTGTGTAGAAATATACACGTACATGTATTAACAAAATGTTATTGAAATATTTATGTTTTCAATCTTTTTTAAAACTCTTAATTAATGCTGTAAAGTACGTCTTTTAAGTGAAAAAATATTATACATTACTCGTTTTACTTTGTTTTAAAAATTGTTTCCCTAATTAAAAATTTGTGTGTGTGTGTGTGTGTGTGTGTGTGTGTGTGCATGCGCACACCCTTGTGTGTTCCAGTGTTCATGAAATATGATGTTCATAAAATAAACCCACCATCTCATCTGCTAAATGACAATGAATTACAGGTTGGGTCTGTAGCTTGACCTCGGAACCGCATATTAAAGTGTCAGGTCCCGATGTTTATCACCTGACAGATGAAGGCAAAGATAAAATTATCGGTCTGAGGTAACATACGCACACACTGGCAGTTTCTCCGATGGTTTTAAATTCCTCAGACTGCATTTGATGCACTTGGCTTCCGATTTGCTGTGGTCCTTTCCTTTGCCCTTATATATTTGATCTGCATCATTAATTTTCGTAGTCACATGCCAAGAATCTCTGAAGCTGTGCTGAAAACTTTGATAAAAAGGATTTTTTGTTTATTTTGAAAATTTGAAATCTTATCCAAATAACTTAATTGAAGAGACATTTTTTGAGAAGATTTGCAACTTATAAAATATCCATTTTGCTGTTTTTGTTGGAAAATTAAAGTACAGTGGAACCTGTCTCGAGAGACCACTCTTTCTACCACTGAAATACGATTTATCTCGAGCGGTTTTATTTAAGGAATTATTTAACAAAATTGTTTTCTGATTGTGGTCTTATAAAACGGGTGGTCACTCATTAGAGTGGTCTGTTAAGATAGGTTTCACTGTGTTCACAATTTTTTTACCTATATTTTCTTTCCTCTAATCAGACTAGAAGAGATTGCCAAAAACTTTATGCTACATATAATTAATATTTTAAAATTTTCAATACATTTTGATATTCATACAAAAACTGAAATAGTTGCCAGTCTTCTTTACTCATTCACCCCTAAAGACACATTTGGACTGGTCTAAGTCATTGATTTACAGAAGAGTTCATTGTTTTTCAGGGGGAGATGAGTTAATTTATTTCTCTATTATATTTACATTTTAATAATACACCATTTCTTGGCATGTATTCGTACTTGGCAAATGTATTTATTTGTGTGCATTTATTCATAATTCAGTTACTGCACTTTCCTGGGGTGATCTCTTTCAGTGGTGCACTTATAAAACCCGGTAAACTTATATATGAAATATGTTACAGAAAAGCTGGTTTATGACCATATTAATGTGATCTTACTTTGTACAATATTTAGAAATACAATGTATCCTGGTTCTGTAGTCAGTACAAAACATGTATCAATATTAAAACCTGGTTTTATATTGATTTACATGTACCTAATGTATGGAAATCTGGTTCACTGTTTAACTTACATATATCTACATCAGATATATAACGAAAATCTGGTTAAGTACATATACCATGCTTAAAGAAAACCTGGTTTGGTATATGTACCAAAATTACCAGATGTAATAAAACGGTTTAAGGCTTAACTTACATGACCATAACATGGACCTAAAACCTGGTTATTATGTTTGACATACTTGTAAGAACCTGGTTTGGTATTAAATTACATGTACATAGTGTGGTTAATGTGCCAACACCTACTGCATGTACAGTGACACAGGTTTCTACAATAGTAAGTAATGTGTATGCCATAGACTGCTACACACTGTAGGCATATTAATACATTTATCATAAATTGTTAACTCCTCTTTTTTACAAAATTGCATGATTTAGTAATCACAGCATTAATCTTTTTTTATATTTTGTATAATCACACATTTTTAAACTAATCATTTTTTAAATATATTTTTTTGCATATGCATGTTGTGGTTCTTCTGCTACATCGAAACCTTCAGAAAAACTTTGAACATGTACACAGCCATCGTCAGTACACCGTCAGCGCTAGATAAATTTGACACAGAATCAAGTAACTTGGCAAAAAAATTTTATAAAATATTATGCCTGTCTGAAAAGTATTTTACGTTTTTACCAAATGATAATTTATTTGTTTTATTTTTATTCAACTGTGATCAATTTCACATTGAGCAGCTGATTCAATGAGTACTTCATTGTACAAAGAAAAAGTTCTTGTCATATTGAACAACGACTGCGATCACTGATACTCGCTGTAATGATTCTCGTAAATAAATCTCATTTACACTGAAATACGATGACATAATATTTCATTGTTTTATAATATCCTAGTTATATTTTCCAAGTTCTGAAGGTTGATGTATCTTATGTTTCAGTACACAATGTTAGTATATTCTCCACAAAATCTAATCATTGCGTAATTTGTTTTGCTTGTTTATTTGACAATCTATAAATGTATTGTTTGTACATTTATGAATTGTGTTACCATGGCAACAAGTCATGTAGATAGTGACTGCTATATAAACCCAGAAAATTGCTAAGCAAACATTTCACATTAAAAAAAAAAATAATTGGATTCCAATTTACCAACAAGTTTGAGTGGTTGGTTGGTGTAGATTTCACAAAATTGAAAAAATGAACTTAAAACGGCACATCATTGTAAAAGGTGGATTTGATATGAATTTTGTGTTTAATGAACTTGAATACAATCAAGAAATTATACATCAAATTTGAAAATATAAATGTTTATACATGTAAAAAATGAAAATTATCAACTTCAGTTAAAAATATGCTAAGCCACACGTTAATTCCAACATATGATGTAATATTTACATATAATGGTATTGCTTAGCAGTTTCTGATTTATATTATGTAAATCAATCTTTTCCTGTGGTTTGTAGCCATGACCATGGTTGGCAGTATTGGTTTATTGCCAATGTTGGCAGTATTGGTTAATTGTCTTTGTTGGCAGTTGGTTTGCTGTCAATGTTGGCAGGTTTATTTTATTGCCAATGTTGGCAGGGTTAGTTAATTGCCATTGTTGGCAGGGTTATTTAATTGCCAATGTTCACAGGGTTAGTTAATTGCCAATGTTGGCAGGGTTATTTTATTGCCAGTTTTGGCAAGGTTATTTCATTGCCAATGTTGGCAGGGTTATTCATATTATTCCACTGCCAATGCTGACCTTGTTAATTTATTGCTAATGTTAGCAGAGTAAGTTTAATGCCAGTGTTGGCAGGATAAGTTTATTGCCAATATTGGCAGGGTTAGTAAATTGCCAATGTTGGTAGGGTTGGTATTAATAAATTTCAACCATTCCTTGTGTTGCACCTTTTTTTTTCTGGTTGAGTTTGCACTTTGCCTCTCACTTACTAAATCTCTCAATAAACAGGCTGGGTTCTGGGCTTGACCAGTGAACATCAGACAAAGGCACTTGGGCCTTCAGAAGTAATAGCCAATCAAGCAACTGTTGGAAAAATAGATACACTCAAGTAGGTTACCATGGTGATCATTTAAAGGTCTTGAACAGTTACAGCAAGTACTTTTTGTGAGAAAATTGAATCTGAATTTTTTTTGTGTGTGTGTGGAAAAATTCATTGGTAAGTGATCTTCACAAATTTGCATTTTTTCTCTACCACTGCAGTAATAGCATTTAATGCCGAAAATTGAAAATATAAATGTATAATGCACTGTAATAATCTCATAGCTGTATTATATTGTGATCTTTAGTTGCTGCATATCTATGAAATGAGTCATTACATCAAATCAAAATCGTTAATGTAATACTGTGTATTGGGAAAATTTCGCTTCCGTTTAATTTTACGCCATTTTCGCTGTTAGATGAGAGGACAAAATTGAACATGACAGCTAAATTTCCAAGCTAAATTTAGTGAGGTATGGATATACATGCCATCCATGAGACTACGGTGATTAAGGGCGAACTTTAGACGGGTGAATATGTTTTCTGTTGTAAAAGGGCAAAAATATCTAGAAGCAAAATTTACCAGGGCCCGGCACCATAAAACTTGAGAATTTACTCAATTCTCAGAATATTCTCAACTTGGCCTGCTCAGCCAATCAGATTTCATGATCAGCTAAAGTTGAGTAAAATATTTAGACTTAAGTATTTCCTAAGTTTTATTGCGCCAGGCCCAGGTATTCAATACAATGCCTTTTGATAAAACAAACAGATATCTGTTGAAAACTCTCATTACTATGGGGATTGCTACAGATACATGTATACCTCGACAGGTCAGTGTCATTTAAGATAGGAAGAGTCCATTGTATATCAGAGTGATCGAGTTAATTACAGTGAAAAAAAAATGCAGATTTATTTATTCTTAACCTTTCAACACTATAGACCATAATGAACTGGTCTGAGACAATAGAAAAGATCATACCATTTAGTTATGTAGGTGTAAAAGGGTAAATTATAATGATGAAACAGTAAAACTTGATTACTACAACTCATGATGACACACAAATTTGTCAGCCATTAAGTTTGATGGTTAAATAGAAGAATGCTTTGTTTTTTTGTTTGTTTGTTTGTTTATTGTTGTTTAATGTCCCACTCAAGAATCTTTCACTCATAGGGAGATGTCACCAAATGCCGGTGAAGGGCTTCAAATTTTGGCCTATGCTCGGCACTTACGGCCATTGAGCTGTGAGGGTTCTTTAAAGTGCTAACACCTACTGTGACACGGGACCTCGGTTTTTACTGTCTCAGTCTGAAGGACAGGAAACCAACCTGCTGCTGTCTGGACTCGAACTCACAAACTCACGGTCAAGAGTAGAGTGCACTACTGACTGAGCCAGGCCAGTTCGATAGAAGAATGTAAAATCAGAACCATTACATTCAGTGATATATTAGGGTCCTGTCCCACTCTTGGAAATTTATGTTTTTTACTTATAACTTGAAAACTATTCTTATCCCCTAAACTATTCTTGTTTCTTTTGGAGAGATATTTCCTGTTTTGTATATGGTTGTTGCGTCCCACCACCATATATCTTATTTTCAATATCTGTGATCCGGCCATACCACTTAAGTGGTTTCTTGTTATATTCAAAATGGTTCCAAGTTTGGCATTTGGCATTGCATTTGGATGGTTGGTATGAGTAAAGAATTGTACACATTGAGCTTGTTATATGTAAAGTCCAGTAGAGTTAGGAAAGTTGTGAGTGTATTAATTGATTTTCGCAAATAAATTTATAGTTTATAGCTGACATTGCATATTTATATTAGAAACATACAGTGTCGGCTTTAAATTTTCATATATTATTATGATAATTATATCTATATGACCTTCTCATATTATTTACCTATTAATTTTTTTAAACATTTAAAAGTTTGTTTGCTCATTGAAATATTTATAATTTATAAATGTTATGAATAACATTTTATTTTATTAAATTTAAAAATCTACTTATATAAATCAGTTTTTGAAATTGAGTGACATTGAAATTGTACTTCAAATACTATAGAAAGTAACTAGATTTTTTTTTTTAACAGACAGGAACTAGATGACCTTCAACAAAAGGTCATGACCGAAAGAGAGAAATATCAGCAGACGGCAGCCAATAAGACCGCTATATCTGCTGTGCCGCAGTTTGACATCAATGATAAATTTGTTTTAAATCGGGAAGACGCAAGTTACACACTAAGTTTGGAACTTCAGATGCCAATTGACAACGTACTTCTACAGGTGAGCCCAAGGACGGTTTAATAGTCGTCCTTATCTAATGTAAACATCTCTTATTTCGTTGCCCTAAAATTTTACGAATTTTCAATTTTCTACATTGTGAGTCGAACACTTGACCACTAGATGCACCACCATTTTTTTTTTTGATGAACATGTATTCCCTGACATCCCTGTTCTTTATAATAGAATCATCATGCATGTCTAAGTATAGTTGGAATAGTCTAACTGTTATTGAAGTTGCGAAACCTGACAGACTGCAGGAATAAAAATTTCTCATCAATTTTTCTGTTTTTTTATTCAGAGTGATGTACCTATTGACCTTTTGGATGTAGAGAAAAATTCAGCAGTGGTCAGTTACAGCGCTTGCAATCCTGAGGTAAAGTCTTCATTAAATTTGCTTAATTATGTGTTGAATTCTGTTTTTAGCTTACCTGGCCTGAAGGGTTAAGTGAGCTATTGCTATAGCCAAATGTCTGTCGTCCATCATCATTGTTGTCCGTCTGTTAACTTTTGCATTTAAACATCTTCTCAAGAACCAGTAGGCCACATTTAACCAAGCTTGGCATTTAGCATCCATTACCGTAAAATGAGAGGCTTACAAAAAGCTACAAATATTTTATTTTGGTGGAAATTATCGGGTTGACCCTTATGGGTGTAATTTTCCCTTTTTTGTGGATTTTTCTTGTTTTTGGATGTTTTTTGACATTATCTTGAAAAGCATAATAGAGCCGGCCTGGCTCAGTCCGTAGCGCGCTCGACTCTGGATCGTGAGATCGTGAGATCGTGAGTTTGAATCCACCCGGCGGCAGGTTGGTTTCCTGTCTTTCGGATGAGACAGTAAAAACTGGAGGTCCCATGTCACAGTAGGTGTCGGCACGTTAAAGAACCCTCACTGCTCAATGGCCGTAAGTGCCGAGCATAGGCCAAAATTTGAAGCCCTTCACCGGCATTTGGTGACGTCTCCATATGAGTGAAATATTCTTGAGTGGGACGTTAAACAACAATAAACAAACAAACAGAAAAGCATAATAGGTAGAGTAAAAGTGAAAGAAGCAAAATTGTTTCAGCATTCTAAGATCTACAAAAAAGTCAATAGGGTGAAAATTGTCAGGTCGACCCTTTTGGGAGTTATTTCCCCTTTTAAGTGGATTGTTCATGTTTTTGGATGTTTTTAGCTCACCTGCGCTGAAGGCTCAAGTGAGATATTGTGATCACTCCCTGTCCGGCATCCGCTGTCTGGCGTCTGTCCTTAACTTTGCATATTTTTGACTTCTTCTCTGAAACCACTGAAGGGATTTTGATGACACTTGACAAGAGGCAAGTGCTTACGGTCCTTTACCAAGTTTGTAGTTTTCAGCAAGTTTAGCCCAGGGGTGAATCGAGGGCGGGCAGAATATGTCCCAATAGGTACCCCTCTTTAAAAATCTTATTCTTCAGAACCACTGCATATATTGAAAAACGGATTGTTTTTTATTGATCTAGATGGATGTATGATTCAAGTTTGTATTTTTCATAGAAATAGGAATATTAATTTTTGACACGTTTTTGAGGTCATTTCAGACTTTGTCATTTTCATTCATTTTTGCATGATTTCCTCAATTATCTCCCCTTGTATTCACTTTCATGCATCCATTTAATGTGTTTTTTACTTGCAATTAGGTGAAAAATGTTTTTGTGCAAGAAATTTGGCGAAATTTAATTTTTTAAAGAATTTTTTATGAATTGTTTAAGACTGCAAAAAAGAGGGGGGGGGGATTTTTCACACTATCAGCTTTTGTTTCAAAACCACTAAAGGGATTTTGACAAAACTTTACAGGAAGCAAGTACTCAAGGTCCTCTACAAAGTTTGTAGTTTTCAGCCAGATCAGTCTATGGTTGGATTTTTAAAGACTGCAAAAAAGAAGGGGGTGCATTTTTCACACTATCAACTTTTGTTTCAAAACCAAGGAATTTTGACGAAACTTTACAGGAAGCAAGTACTCAAGGTCTTCTATGAAGTTCTAGTTTTCAGCAAGATCAGCTCAGGGGTGGATCTGGGATGATGCAAAATATGTCCCATAAGATACCCCTCTTTAAAAATCTTCTCCAAAACCACTACATGAATAAAAACGGATTGTTTCTGAGTGATCTACATGGATTTATGATTCAAGTTTGTATTTTTCATAGAAATCAGAATATGAATTTTTGACGCGTTTTTGAGGTCTTTTCAGACTGTCATTTTCATTCATTTTTGCACGATTTCCTCAATTATCTCCCCTTGCATTCGCAATGATGCATTAATGTGTTTTACTTGTAATTAGGTGAAAAAATGTTTTTGTGCAAAAATTTTGCTGAAATTTAATCTCTAGATTTGTTGACAAATTTCTTAAAATAGCAATATTTACGTTTCTTGGCCAGATCAGCCTACATGTACATATTCTTTTTAGTCTTTATTCCACATTTGTAGATGGTTCTCAGGTGAGGGACTGAGGCCCTCTTGGGCTTCTTGTTTGACATCATCTTGAAAAGTATAATTGGTAGAGTAAAAGTGAAATAAGCAAAAATGTTCAGCACACAAAGATCTACAAAATGTCAATATGGCCGAAATTGTCAGGTCGCCCCTTTTGGGAGTTATTTTCCTTTTTAGTGGCTTTTTCATGTTTTTGACATTTTTGTCTTATTATGTTGAAAAGTATAATAGATAGAGTAAAAGTGAAATAAGCAAAAATGTTCAGCATGCAAAGATCTACAAAATGTCAATATGGCCGAAATTGTCAGGTCGCCCCTTTTGGGAGTTATTTCCCCTTTTAGTGGCTTTTTCATGTTTTTGACATTTTTGTCTTATTATGTTGAAAAGTATAATAGATAGAGTAAAAGTGAAATAAGCAAAAATGTTCAGCATGCAAAGATCTACAAAATGTCAATATGGCCGAAATTGTCAGGTCGCCCCTTTTGGGAGTTATTTCCCCTTTTAGTGGCTTTTTCATGTTTTTGACATATTTGTCTTATTATGTTGAAAAGTATAATAGATAGAGAGAAAGTGAAAGAAGCAAAAATGTTCAGCATGCAAAGATCTACAATAAAGTCAATAGGGCAGAAATTGTCAGGTTGACCCTTTTGGGAGCTATTTCCCCTTTTAGTGGATTTCTCATGTTTTTGACAGTTTTGTCCTATTATTTTGAAAAGTATGATAGATAGAGAGAAATTGAAAGAAACAAAAATGTTCAGTATGAGAAGATCTACGAAAAAATCAGCAGGAATTAAATTGTCAGGTTGACCCTGATGGGAGTTATTTCCTCTTTTAAGTGAATTTTTTTTCATGTTTTGGGCTGTTTTCCCTATTATCCAGTGATCACCACAAAGATTGTTGAGGAGTTTAAGGACTGACAACTCTGTGTTAGAGATTGTAAACTTTCATGATTTGGTTTCAGGAAGGGAATTTCCTGCTGGCAACTTACAGATGTCAGGCCAACACAACTCGTCTGGAACTAAAGATACGCTCTATTGAGGGACAGTATGGAATTCTTCAGGCTTACATCACACCCAGGGTCCAACCCAAAACTTGTCAAGTCAAACAATACCAAATAAAGCCCTTGTCACTCCATCAACGAACACATGTCTTTGATGATGACAGGTAGGTATATAAATAGAGTCATGACAAGTATATATGAAAATAGAATTGGTCATGACAAGTAGATATAAAAATAGAATTAGTCATAACAAGAAGACATGAAAATAGAATTGGTCATGACAAGAAGACATGAAAATAGAAATAGTCATGACAAGTAAACATGAATATAGAATTAGTCATGATAAGTAGATATGAAAATAGAATTAGTCATGACAAGTAGATATGAAAATGGAATTAGTCATGATAAGTATATATGAAAATAGAATTAGTCATGACATAAAAAGAAAACAGAATTAGTCATGAAAAGAAAATATGAAAATAGAATTAGTCATGAAAAGTAATTATGAAAAAAGAATTAGTCATGACAAGTAGATATGAAAATAAAATTAATCATGACAAGTAGATATTAAAATAGAATTACTGTAGTCATGACTGTTAGATATAAAAACAGGATAAGTTACAACAGATAAATACAGGAAATAGATTACAGGTAGATATGATCTGAAATTAGCTACACCTTTAGCAGAGCTCATAGCCACAAAGTAGCATATTGTCTTTAAGCGTTGGATTTCATTTGATGTAAAATTTTGAGATTTCAATCCAGATGTTTAATAATTATGACAATGTTTGTTTGCCCCTCTCCAAAAATAGAACTTTCTCTGACATTGATTAGAGTCATTTTCAAACTATCAGGGGCAAGTAAATGTGGGTTCTTATTCTAACATGGCATTTTATATGCCAAAGATCAAAGTATTATAGATACATTAATTTCAAATCCTAGAGTACATCTGTTTAATTTGTTTCCTTTACTCTCTTACAGACCATTAAACACTATAACCCTATCAGGAGCGTTCAGTTTAGCCGAGATGCATTCTTGGGTTTGTTTCTGTTTACCAGAATTGCCGGAGAGAACACCACCTGGTGACTGCATCACATTTCATTTTATTTCAACCTTTCTTGACACGCAATTGGAATGTGTGTATAGGTAAAATTTTATTATTTTGTTTTAAGCTTCAACCATTTTTTTTTAAATTATCTCCCTTTATATGTATTTTCATAGAACATTTATGAAGTTTACAATTTTTCTATGCAAAACCTTTCATCATGGGACAGTTGATATAAAACTGTTTTACATCAACTGAGTTATCTGGTCAGTGTCAAGATATCTATATTGTTGTACATTATCTAGGGCAGTGTTTGAATGACATCATGATGCTGTTGACATTTTTTACATTATCTCTCTCAACATGCTCAGTGTTATCATTATATATACATTATTTTACATTATCTAGGACAGTGTCATCATTATATAAACATTATTTTACACTATCTCTGCCAGTGTCATCATTATATATACATTATTTTACACTATCTCTGCCAGTGTCATCATTATATATACATTATTTTACACTATCTCTGCCAGTGTCATCATTATATATACATTATTTTACACTATCTCTGCCAGTGTCATCATTATATATACATTATTTTACACTATCTCTGCCAGTGTCATCATTATATATACATTATTTTACACTATCTCTGCCAGTGTCATCATTATATACATTATTTTACATTATCTCTGTCAGTGTCATCATTATATATACATTATTTTACATTATCTAGGACAATGTTATCATTATATATCCATTATTTTACATTATTTCTGCCAATGTCATCATTATATACACATTATTTTACATTATCTAGGACAGAGTCATCATTATATACATTATTTTACATTATCTCTGTCAGTGTCATCATTATATACACATTATTTTACACTATCTCTGTCAGTGTCATCATTATATATACATTATTTTACATTATGTAGGACAATGTTATCATTATATATACATTATTTTACATTATTTCTGCCAATGTCATCATTATATACATTATTTTACATTATGTAGGACAATCATCGTTATATATACACATTATTTTATATTATCTCTGTCAGTGTCATCATTATATACATTATTTTACATTATCTCTGTCAGTGTCATCATTATATATACATTGTATTACATTATCTCTGCCAGTGTCATCATTATATACATTATTTTACATTATGTAGGACAGTGTCATCAATATATATACATTATTTTACATTATCTCTGTCAGTGTCATCATTATATACATTATTTTACATTATGTAGGACAGTGTCATCAATATATATACATTATTTTACATTATCTCTGTCAGTGTCATCATTATATACATTATTTTATATTATCTCTGTCAGTGTCATCATTATATACATTATTTTACATTATCTCTGTCAGTGTCATCATTATATATACATTATTTTACATTATCTCTGCCAGTGTCATCATTATATATACATTATTTTACATTATCTAGGACAGTGTCATCAATATATATACATTATTTTACATTATCTCTGTCAGTGTCATCATTATATACATTATTTTACATTATCTAGGACAGTGTCATTATTATGTATACATTATTTTACATTATCTTTGTCAGTGTCAACATTATATATACATTATTTTTACATTATCTAGGACAGTTTTTGAAGGGTTTGTATCTCTATAAGTTTGAGTTTTTCTGCATGAGAATTTGTTCAAGCACTGTTTGCGGTGATCTTGTTCAGCACAGATGGTTTGGTCTGCTTTACGAACCTTGCTGTCTTTCTCTGTTGACTTCCTGTTCTGTATTTATCTTCGGACATTATATATCGATAAAACCTATATGCCTGAACAAATATATATTCTTGTATAATATATAGAAATAAACAGTATATGTATTCCTTAACTAATCATATACCGGGTAATAATTGTGACAGATGTTTTAGATCATGTCAAAGATCCTGGATTATTTCCTGGAACAGGAGCGGTTTTATGTCCCTAAATTGTGTTCCGTTTCTTTACCAGTTTGTGTAGGAACTACTCAGATGAATTGGAATTCCTTTTCACACATTTTGATATGTTTTTACCATTATTAGCTAGAATGTAAATGTAAAATGTAGAATAAGTTGGACGAAGTCAAAGGTTGATTAGAATTGTATTGCCAAAGTTATGATACTTAAATATATACTTTACTAACATGCTTCATGGAATTTGCCTTTATCCTCGATATCATTTATATAGCAACCATTCGGGAGATAGATGAAAATCACGACTACACATGATCTTTAATTTGTTGGCTGTGATTGGTCAATACAATTTGTAATGGCTGACGCATCCTATCATCACATTGTCTTCAAACCCTCTGGAGGACACTGACCATATGAGGGCGCTGTAATTATTCGCGTTATGCCATCATCAGACTGTCATTCTTATGTCAATTAATGTCAACTAAAAGCAGTTCCATGCTTAATTGTCGCCCAGGACCCAGTTGTTCATCTACTGATTAAATTTTAACCCTCCGTTAAATATCATAACCAAGGATGAAAATTTAATCTTTGGTTAAATTCTGTTGCTCAATAATTGGTTAAATTCAACTATGGCTAAACCATTGGTAGAATATGGGAAATTTAGCCAAACTTTGAGGCTTGGTTACATAATTTAGCCAATTAAGGGTTATTATTGCAAACTGGCTGAAGATTGGCACTGTTATTTAAATTTTACTCCTAGGTTATATTACCCTTGGTTACCATATTTAAGCGAGGGTTATATTTATCTGTTTGATATATTTAACCAAAAGATGAACAACTGTCTCCAGTTGTAGATATGTCATGGCATGTTAGTTATGGATATGTTTAAATGAATGGTGTGGTAGTAGCTGTAGACCGCATGTAGTGGCTGATTGGTTAGAGTGGGAGGTCCCAGATTTGATTTCTGGTCCAGGTTTTATGCAAGATTTATTTTAGATCAGCAACTGTTCCTTCACCAAGTACTCTGCATAAAAAATTAAGGCCTGGAGTCTTTCATGTGAGATTTTAAAATGTAATGTTGGGTTGTGTCACATCAATGACATGACAGAGAACCCCAAGTGTATTGGCATCAGCACAAATAGGGATTAATACATTGTATCATCAACATGCATGTCCTGTTAAAGGCCCCATTCCCAATGCAAAATCTGCTGTATTTTTATCATTTTTTAGTACAAATTTGATATTCAGACGAAGGGAAAATTTTGCAACTTTTAAGTACTGCATAATTAAAAAATCTTCAGATAAAATTGATGTTGTCAGTTTAATAAAAAAGTTAAATGAATCACAAGTTCTGTATATATTTAATTCTATTGGTAAAATGACTATAGTTACTTTTTATTTTACCAAACTTAGCCCATTGTGAAGTAAAAATTCTCAATTGAAAGGGCACAGACTACAGGACCCAGTCTCAAAAAGGGTCTGTTAACCCCTGATAAATCAAAATTTGTTGAACTTCACTTATAGAGGAGAGGTTTCCACTTATGTGAAATATTCTAGACAGGACATACAGCAAGAATAATAAAGCTTTTGTTTGTACAGAATCAATGATCTTCACTTTACAATCAACTTATCAACCCCTGAAGTCACATTTGGACCTGCCCATTTCAAAGAATGGTCAAGTCTACTGTCAGAATTTATGGGATGTATGATTTAGAATAAAAAAAATTCTAATAATTTTACATGCAATATGAACATATTGATTTGGATGAGTCTAAACATGACCACAGGGGGTGAGTTAATTATGCAATGTTTATATAGATATCCTGATAATTTCATAATACCTATTTCCCACACACCCAGTCTAATTAAAAACTGATCTCTCATTGCCCCCGTTTTCCGATATGTCACGTAAAGGATCTAACGAAATCTGCTATACTGCCAAGACTTTGTGTATGTTGTGTGTCACATTTTCATTCGTTGAACATGACACACCCTCAAGGCCACTCACAAGTGACCCCATAGCAGATTTCATTGAATCCTCTACACGATATATCAGAAAACAGGAGCGATGAGAGATCGGGTTTAAATTAGATTGCCATACACTTGTTTACTCACTTGTAAAGCGATTGTAAAATCTGTTCCCGTGTGATCATTACTCATGTTATGGTTATGTGGTGTACGACTGGTTAATATCATTGGTCAACAGTGCACACTTGACCGCCATTTTCACCATTCATTGACACTTGCACAATTGATACTAATGAGGTACGACAAAGGGTAATTTTACGTTGTTTTTTAGGATATATATATACATGTAATTAGATTTCCTAACACAATTTAAGAATGTGAGAAATGGGTACCTAATCTTGTGATCATGCGATATCATATTTATCAAACTACCATTGCCCATTAATTTACGGAGGTATGATATGATCTTTAACACTTATAAGGGAGACTGATCTCTATGTGATATAGCCAGTATATTATACAGTTATGGACTTTTGAGTGCATGAATATGGTGTAATATTGACCTGAAAAAATCAATATTGACGGAGGCGAAAGCTGAGGTCAATATTGGTTTTCTGGTCGATGTTACATCATATTCATCCACTCAAAAAGTCCATAACTGTTTTATTATATAACTTTATAGATACATGTATATACTAATCCTACAATGTAAGTAACAATCACCGTAATTCCAAATATTTACCATAGAATATGTAGTTAAATTTTGAAAGGTAAAATACCACCTTATCCGATCAGAAACTCTTTATTTTTAATTCATATGATAAAGTTAGTTATGCACCTATATGTACTTCTGTATTAACACCTTAGTTATTGTACATATAAGAATTATAGACTTTATATATTCACCTATACTAACAGCTTAACTTGATATCTTAGAAATTTCACCATATATTGGCCTTTTTGTATAGTTTCCATATTTGACCACATTCTGAATGGAAAAAATGTGTATGTTATGTGAATTCAGGGATATTCCACCCTATCATATGGGGCCGAAATAATGCCCCATTCCCAAAACAAAAACAATATATTTTATCCCAATTTGCAGTCGAAATTTCCCAACTGAAGTCAAATGGCAATGAATTTGAAGAGATTCTTGTATTTTCACACAGTTCTGTAAGTGTGTCTAGATTTTGCAATTTAGATAAAATGTTGCTAAAATTCACATTTCAAAAGGCCTGGGTGCCATTCCCAAAAGGTTTTGGAAAAACTCTGGGATTAGGAAATCCCCCACCTAGTGGTCAGAATTTGTTGTCCAATCTGAGGTTCTCTCAAGATCTGGACTTTCAGATTCTTACCACAGATTTCCATTCAACATACTCGCGTTTGATTACTGTATACAGGGAAATTTTTGCCCCCGTTTTATTTTTACCCCTTTCCCCCTCATCATCAGTGAGCGAATTCAAAACTGGGCGAATTCAAAATTCATCTATTTTTAATAATAAAAGACTGGGCGAATTTAAAACGGGACGAAACCATTTGCAAGTGCATTAGGGTGAAAATAACATGGGGCAAAAATAATCCTCTATACAGTATTTTTCTTCCATGTTTTGCAACCCTGTACTTCAACGACAAGTTCATGTTAAAAATAAAGTCTGACGTATCGATAACAGTTTCTATACTGCAAGGGGTTTCCTTGGCCAAGTGGTTAGAGCATTGCGCTTTGAACCCTGAAGTCTCCTATGTCAGCGCAGGTTCAAGTCCCACTGAAACCCAAGCTGATTTATGTCAGAAAGTTTGCCCATTTAATTGTGGAAGGCCGGTGGTTTCTTCCTGGGTACATTGTACCATTAAAAACTGGCTGCCACCATATAACTGAAAAATTGGTGAGTGTGTGGTGTTTAACACCATTCAAAATTAAAAAAAAAAAAAAAATCAAATTCTGTACTGCATTATCAGTACATAGATGCTCTATGTCATACTATTAATATTATATAAACATGTGTAGAAAATCCTTCTCCAATACAGAGAAGGAAATATCTGAGAACCATGGGAGAAAATGAATGTTATCTTGCCTCATAGTAGATAATGAAATGTATACTCTCAGGCATTCACAACTGTTTTTAATATCTAAGTTATCTTACCACACAGCAGATAATGAAATTATCTGTACTCTGCATTAACATTGTACAGTCAAACTTTATTAAGGATTATCTCTGTATTAAGGGCACCTGCCTATAAAGGCCATTCAAACATAACCTTTGCTAATTCTGTTTATAATAAAACAGCCACCTGTCTATAACAACTACCTTTGCATGTTCCCTTTAGTGGCCCCTGATATCTGATATAAAAACTAGCCTTTGCATGTACACACCAATATTTATCTTGTATTGGCTTACCTTTAATGAAGTTATATATATGTACACACTCAATATCTTATCTTGACAGTATATAATGAAGTTATATCTTGGTTATCTTACCATAGAAACAAAATGAAGCGGATAATGACTCACTAGCTGGTTATACATACATACGTACCTGTACACACTCAATATCTTATCTTGTATTGGTTACCTTACCTTAGAACAGATAATGAAGTTATATACGTACTTGTACACACTCAATATCTTATCTTGTATTGGTTACCTTACCTGATCTTGTATTGGAACAGATAATGTATAAGTTATCTTTATCTTGTATTGGTTACCTTACCTTAGAACAGATAATGAAGTAATATACGTACTTGTACACACTCACTATCTTATCTTGTATTGGTTACCTTACCACTTATTTGATTGTTACTACCTTTTAATAGCCTGCTGTCATAAAATATCTTGAAGTATGACACAGGTTTACTCAAGATAATACTAAGACATGTTAGATAAAACAAAATATGACAGCTAGACTGGAAAGCAAAGGGAGATAACTCTGCAGTGAAGAGCAAAGGGACATTACTTTAAAGTGTAAAGCATAGGGAGATTACTCTGTAGTGTAAAACAAAGGGACATTACACTGTGGTGTAAAGCAAGGGACATTACTCTGCAGTGAACTGCAAAGGGACATTACTCTGCAATGTAAAGCAAAGGGACATTACTCTGCAGTGTTAAACAAAGAATCATTACTTAGTCTGGTGAAAAGAAAAGGGACAATACTCTTTGATGTAAAACAAAGGGACATTGCTCTTTGATGTAAAGCAAAGGGACATTACTCTGTAATGCTTGCAAACCAATGTTATATTTCTGCATAAATATCAAATGTTTGTAGTTTCTCTTTTTAATTAATTGGTTTGTAAATACAGATTATTGAAGTTGAATTTAGGAGATGTACAAAATAATACAAAATGTGTGTACAGTTTGAATGTAAAACATTAAAAGCATGTGTGTGCATATATGTAGTTTATATTGGTGTGTATAAATGTGCGTATACAGGTATATACCTTTGTATGTTAGTACCATGTTTAATGTTTGTGCATTAATTTGTGGATATGTGGCTAAATTTGGTGTGAATGTTTTTGTCAGTATAAAAAGAAATGTGCCATCGCACAACAACACCTAAATTGACGAGTCTGGGCTCGGCACCATAAAACTTGAGAATTTACTTAAGTCTGAGAATCTTCTCAACTTGGCCTGCTTAGCCAATCAGAATCCAGGGCCCGGCACCATAAACCTTGAGAATTTACTCAAGTCTGAGAATATTCTTTTCTTGGCCTGCTTAGCCAATCAGAATCCTTGAGTAAAATTTTTAGACTTAAAAAAGTCATATTCCAGGGACGTTATTGTAATTTTCTGGACGTTGTTGTAATTTTTTTACATTTTCATTATAAAACTACTCCTAACCGACGAAAATGAAAATTTAAAAAAAAAAATTTGATGTATTAATGGAATTATTAGGGGATTCCATAGGAATTCTTAAATATACCCTTGTGAACGAGTGATATAAAGGGTTTGCTCGATTCACCGCGACAGTACTGTTCTGGCAGTCTCAGAACGTGTTACAATTGAATGTACCAGGACTGAAAGTAGTTATTTCAAAGATGTCGATAAAATTTACACATAATTCACATAAGTTTGTTGCTAAATTGCTGGCCTAGGACACTGTTCCAGAGTATTTGATTGGTGTTCCACTTGTCTGGATTGTCCATGGACAGTGAAATGAATGTGCTCAGTAGAGCGTCACCACCTGACCGGCAACACTTTACTGTTTATAAATATATCAATGTGTTAGGTGTTTTCCACGATTAATTAACTAATTAGTTGGAATAGGACTTTGAAAATATGACAAAAGTTCATATGAATACACATTAAAAGAGAACAGGAAAGTTTATTTATGATAGTTACTCCCCGGAATGTGGCTTTAAGTAATTTGTAAGTATTATGGTGCCAGGGCCTGTTTGCCATGTTTGTGTTAAATGTACTGTAACTATTGGTCAGAGATTATTAATGGTACCAACAGTGTCAATGGCTTTCATTTGTACCATGGTAAAACAAAATGCATTCAGAGTACATGTATATAGGCACTGTTGGTAATATATTTTGCCATTGGTACGTTTTGGTACACACACTTAGAACCTTCTGGAGCACTTTGATACTTTTAACACCAAGTTCCACTTACATTGAGAAAATGCACACACTAACGACCTCTTGGGTCACATTTCATATTTCCTTGTTTATTCCTACTTGGAGTCTCCTAACTTTGCATGTTTCCAGTTGTTTGGTGATATTAGTACCATCACCAGTGCCATTTGTCACTTACATGTATTTATATTACTTATACATTCAGCCCTGCACCATTCAACCAGTCGTTGGGTCAGTTTTACTCTGAAGGATATATATATATATTTCAGAAGATATAATACAATTGAATCTAGTTATCTCAAAGTTCACGGGACACCCTTATTCATTCGAGATGCAGAATTTAAGATAACTGAATTTTTAATGGGCATAGATCTATTTTTTTATCCATAAAAAACCATTACTGGCTGTTTAACTTTGACATATCCACAATTTTTACTCATCCGATTTTGATATATTCTTTTCATTCATGGTACATAGACATGATAGATGTGTGTGTGTGTGTGTGTGTGTGCTTGTGCAAAAAATGTGTGTGTACATTATGTTCATGTTTTTGATGAATGACAATAATGATATTTCGGAAGATTTAGTTATAAATATAATTTCAGCTTTTGAGGTTTTTCAAGGTCTCCGAATACAGTAGAACCTCACTATTTAGACCGGTAAGGTAATTTACCGAAACAGACTTGAATTACTGAAACAGACCGAAACAAGGTCGAAACACACTTAATTTAGTAGAGCAAGATACAAATGTCATAATATATGTTGTCGAATATTTTAAAAATGTAATTTGTAACCTGATTTATGAGTATTTATGTATTAATTCCAAATAAATTTCAAAAACAAGAGTCAAGACCGAAACACACTACAATTACCAAAACAGGTCGGTGTTGTTTCGGTAATTGTATCTAGTCTGTGTCGGTCTTGTTTGGGAAATTTATTCAGAATTAAGCCATAATTATACTTAAATTATGTTACAAAATACATTTTAAATCTATATACTACAACATTTGTATCTTGCTCCAGTAATTGCGGTTTGTTTCGGTCTGTTTTGGTAATTGTAGTCTGTTTCGGTAAATCGTCCGACCCATTTAGACCACCCAACTGACTGATACAAAGTGGTCTGTTTAGAGACGTAGCCTTTTAAATGAGGATCTGTGCTTATTGTATATATTTATTAGGAAATATTCAAGTGACCGAATATTTCTGATCTTATATTCAAGATGGTCTCATAAGTAAGGTGATTTTTAGAAGAAGTTCCATTGTATTCCCAAACCTGCTTGGCTACTAAATTATACTGTAAAAAATATAAAATGCTTGTATGAATAGCCAACATTCATTCTGCTTTGAAAACAAAACATACATTTTATTGAATTATATACATGTAATTAAGCAGTATTTTCAGTTCTGGGTTGTCATTTTAACACAATCCAGAGTCTGAGAGGAGAGAAAACGTGATAAGTTGTACTAAATCTTAAACATGGACTCAACATGCATAATTATGTTCATTCTACCTTCATTTTTGTAATTTGATATTTGTAACTAATGCCAAATATCAATGCATTTTCAGTGGAAGCAATAAAGTCATGAAAAAAGGGGAGGCAACTTTCCGATCTGACAATATATCCACAATATCCATTCTGAAAGATGTCTTAACTAAAGAAGCTACAAAGAAGAAGATAGGATTAAACATCACATATGGTGACTTTTTATACAAACTTGTCTTAAAGGGGCATTAGCTGTGGGTTTTTTTTTTAATTTCCTTTCCTTTTTTATTACAATAACAAAAAGAGATATACACAGACATAAAAAAATCTTAAATTACTATATATTTTGTAAAAATTGCTTGAGAAACCCAAGTTTGGTACTTTTACATTTGCAATTGATTAACTCAACCATACTATTTGTATATGAATACCACACTGGACCTGACCTTATTTTTAGAAACTATATAAGATTTTTATGCCTGTGTATAGCTCTTATTTGTTATTGTACATCAAGAAAAAGTAGTAAAAGTAGAAAAAAAATTGAAATAATCCCCCTTTAACTTTTTTCCCCATCAGTTACAATGCTGCTTTGGTTTATTATTACATGTACTCTATGTTGAGGATATTAATATCTTTGTTATTTTGATACACACCCTGACAGATCAAGCCCTATTTTATTTTGTGCATCTTGGTATGTTTGTCTGCCCACATGCAGATGTGTGAGAGTCACGTGACCCATTAGGATGTATTGTTGTCCATTATGATAATTCCTAGGTGTATTATACAAGAACTTCATCTCAAAATCTATTGTGCCAATTGTCATCAAATTTGATAGATAGCATCTATTGGGTAACAAAAATGAATTTGCAACTCATGAGTTGCAAGTTATGTTAATAAGGCAGGAATTCAGCTGACTTGATAAGATTCTTTTGACCTTTTCTGTTTGATATATGCTTCCATTATGATTTTAATTATGGTACATGGTCTGTCCGCACCCTTTAAAATGATCATAGTGATGTATATATGTAAATTTCTCTATTACTTGTCAGTTACCTGGACTGTGACCTTGACAGAAAATAATACACTATTTGAATAATGAATATTTCTTAAAGCAATGTTATTTTCTTGTTTAAGATATCAAAGAAGAGTCCATTCCATACACTTTGAATCTCATTCACCCAAAACTGGAATACCAGCTCCTTCTTGCCAAAAAAGTTCAGCTTATAGATGCACTGAAGGTAGGTTAGTGAAAGAGCAAAGCAAACTTTAGTGGTGCAGAAATTGGCAAAAAAAAATGTAAATACATATACAGTCAAAAAAAAAACCTTTTCAAACAAGAACTGGGAATAGCCTGGTTTACACCAAAAACTATTTTACTTACAAAGTGAAATGACCTCATTGAGAACAAATGATGTGTAAATGTTAAACAGGACCGCCACCTTAATTGTGGTTTTTTTTTATGCCCCGGCCTGATAGGTCGGCCGGGGGCATCTAGTGTTTTGATCGTCCAACTGTCTGTTTGCCTGTTCGTAATTCCGTCCTACTTACATATAAAGTGCAATATTTTAAGTTTGGATTGTGATACAGTAACCAAACTTAGACTGTAAGTTCATCTAAGGGTTGTTCACACTTGACTGACATCACATGCCCCTGGGGTGGGGTCAAAATGTTGGACATTGCAATATTTTGCCAGCATAGAAATTTATTTGAATCGGGGACATTTGTGTTTCGCAAACACATCTATTTTGGTCAGGGAAAAATTGAATTTCAGGAAGTCAGGGAAGAATAAAATTCCAGGAAGATTTTCATTATTTTCTTTGGGTATGGCTGTCTTCCAGCAGATGTTAACTATCATCTATGTTAAATTTTGATATATGACTGTTTGTTATCTTGTAAATCATAATGAAATTTGGTTTGATGAAAACAAAAAAGTAAACAGTTATACAAACATGTTATAGGTGGTTTGGACAGCTGTAGGGGAGGTGGAGGCTGAAAAATTAAGTCGGGTATTGGTCAATGAAAAACAGGATTTGGTCAGTGAAAAGATAGAAACTTTATTTTCTCAACTAAGTGGCAACCCTGCTTAAAAATAAAAAAAAATTACCCTTTCGAGTGTGCAAGATATGCTCAGAACAAAATATGACACACTGCCTCAGTAACCTTGACCTTTGAGATATGACCTTGAATCAAGGTCATATCCTTCCATCTTTACATGACCAACTTCTATGTGACGTACAAATATGTAAAAATTGGCTGCCACCATATAACAACAGTAAAACTGAAAAATTGTTTAGCTTGCTATAAAACACAATTCAAAACAGAAAATTTAAAAATACAATACAAAATGTCTGTGTAATTCAGGAGCTTCAAGTCCATGAGAATGATATGGGATTTATGTCTGCGGAGTACAGACAGATTTTAGAAGATGCCGACGTTCTACAGGCAGAGTATAAACGTCAACCGTGCCATCTGGAAAGACTTTACGGTAAGAACATGACAAAAAACGTACAAACAGTGCTTCAAAATTGAAAATAACAGTAGATTGCAAAATAAATTAAAAATGGTGCACTTAAAGGAGGGAGACTGGACCTAACTTTCATAATAGTTTGGTTATTATTCATCTTTAAATTATTTAGATATTGATAGTTATATTTTGGTGTTTATGAATCACATCATAGATCCATTCATTCATTTATAATTGACATCCAAATGATGTCACTTTTGAAAAAAAAATCATTTTATTCATTTTTTATTTACAGGTATGATAACTGACCTTTACATCGATAAGTTCAAGTTCAAAGGTCAAAATGTGAAAGGAAAAGTACCAGCACTTCTGGAGATTCTTGACAACTATGACCTTCAAAGTTTAGTGCAATTTTTTGAGTCAGCATAATTCAGTGTATTGACTGTTGTCTTGTGATTGACATATAAAATCTGTGATACTGATTACTCCATGTGACAGTTTTAGTTCTTATCAAAAACTTTTCAGTGTTGTTACATATCATGTATTTGTATATAATTAAAACTGTGAACTAAGAAATCTCAATGGGTTGTTTTTTGTGTTTTTCATCCTTTGGTACAGGGTGTTTCAAAAAACATGTCCCAACATTACCGTTCAATATAATATGTTACAAGTTACATATCAAACGAAGGGATATAAAAACTGGAGGTCCCGTGTCGCAGTAGGTGTCGGCACGTTAAAGAACCCTCACTGCTCAATGGCTGTAAGTGCCGAGCATAGGCCAAAATTTGAAGCCCTTCACCGGCATTTGGTGACGTCTCCATATGAGTGAAATATTCTTGAGTGGGACGTTAAACAACAATAAACAAACAAACAAACAAACTAAGGGATATATCATATGTTATGTTCCATGGGTTTTGTTGGTATATAACTTTTAATGAAAACACATTAAATATTATTCAAGTGAGCCACATTCTTAACTATTAAAACATTTTGGAAAATTACTAGTAAAACGTCATTTTTCATTACATATTCCATTTGTCTACCATTTTCTTTACAACTAACTGTAACATGTCCAGGAAGTTTCTGGTAACATTTTCATGTGTATCCAATGGTATACTTTTGTTTTATCCTTAGTACCTGTTTTAAGTTTGTGCATGTTGGGTATACTCAAAATAAAATTTAACAACATTGAAATGAAGGTTCTTCTTTAAAGCTGAACTAGGATCATAAAAAGCTTTTGAACTTTGAATAAATAAAAATGTGTGTTGAAAAAAAAAATGTTTTGAAACATTCCCACTTCATCTCCCCATACAGCAGACATTTTTGTAATTGTTTCTCCAGAAAATCAAGTCCCACAGCAGGCATAAAAGGGTTATTAGTTATAACGGTCGTCATTGTATATCTGTACTCACAACGTGAAACGTGTGAAGTCCCAGAGGCTGAATGAAACTCACGGACTTAGTCTTACCTCAACAAGAGCTGGTGACCAATTTTCATATGATGTGACAAAATTAATTTTTTAAAAATTTTTAATGTTTTATGCCACACTCAACAATTTTTCATTTATATGCTGACGGCCAGTTTTTAATTGTGGATGACAGAACCCCTTTACAGTGTACCTGGGAAGAGACTCTCGGCCCTCTGCAAGTAAACTGACAAACTTTCTCATAAAATTCAGCTTAGGTTTTGGGGGGGGGGGGCTCGAGGCTTGAAACCTGCACTGACCAGATGTGAGAGACTATGCTTTAAAGGGCGATGCTCTAACCACTTGGCCACAGAGGTCCCAGAACAAATTGAAAACAATGTTAAAATACATTTTAATTGATTTACAGAGCTTATAAAAGTGTTTGGAAAAACAAACAACAAAATAACAGTGTTGAAGAATTTAGAAATACATGTACATTGGAACCTCATCTAAAGTCCACCTCATGACATTCTCACATTTAAGACAACAAATATTCAGTTTTTTAAAAAAAAAGTTTTTGGTATAGATTCAGTATAATTAACTCATTCACCCCTAGAAACATATTTGGACTGGTCTGTCATTGATTTACAGAAGAGTCTATTATTTTTCAGGGGTTAATGAGTTTATGTATGGTACATTTCTTTTTAAAATCTCCCATCATGCAACACTTTTTTAAAAAGGTCTAGCTATTAGTATAATAAGAATAAACAGATAGTTACCTTAACTGAAAAAGCATACCTGTAATCCAACTATTTAACACACTCCTTTAATATGTTTACTGGGAAACATATGGTAGGTTATTTTAAGAATGACTGCTTGATATATTTATGAATGATTAAAATGTAGAGTAGAACCTTGCTGTTAAGACCACCTACCTGACTGGCTTAAAGTGGTCTGATTAGTGAGTTGGTCTCTTAAATGAGGGTCTGGACTTATTAGGTTTTTAAAAGGAGACTGAAAACTTGTGATATGAAATGTGAGATGGTCTACTGAGTGAGGTGGACTTTAGGTGAGGTTTGTGATCATTATTTTTTTACTCAGTATAATGAACAATTTGGACATTGTCACTCGCATTGAGGATTGCTAACATGGTTAATTATTGTTTCTGATTAGTGTTCATTTCCTGTTTCCAATTTACACTCCGATGAAATCTTTTCTGACATTGATGCCCATGAAAATGATGAGCATCGTGTTGACAAATCCTGCTATAAACATCCCGATCATCGACTGAAGACACTTTACTGCCAGTTTAAATCCAGGTAATCTGAAAGTAAGCAAGTAACATGAGTGGTCATAACAAAATGCTGTTAAGAATTGAATTATATACAGTTTGTACAACTTTTTTTTTGGTCAACCCCTTTAGCCACATTTGGACTCGCCCACTTCAAAGAATGGTAAAGTCCACTGTTAGAATTCAAGAGTGTATGATTTAGAATGCAAATTTTACAATAACTTTACATGCACAATCAACTTGTTCATTCCTGATTTAAGACAGTAGACCATACTTTTTATTGATTTGGGAGAATCTAAATATCACTACAGGGGTTGATAAGTTAATTTTGGAAAATTAAGATGTGAAATATCGAATGTTTTACAGGAAGTGGGTTTGAGCCACAATGTTCATCTAAAGTGGGTAATTTTGGGGGTGAAGCATACATCATTGTGAGTTCAGAGAAGTTTTGCATATTTTCAAGCTGACCTATATTGAAGCCAGTTTGTTGGTCATATTTATAAGTACAATGTACTCCCTGGACGAAGTCACATTTTTAAAGAAAGACAACTCTGTGAAATAAAAGTCAATACAGTGAAACCTGTCATCAGATAATAAAGTTGTATTTCCAAAATACAGTAAAACCTGTGTATAAAGACCACCTGGTCATAAATGTTTTTTGCTGTCCCCAATAGTACGATTTGTGTACAAATCAACCTCTATATAAAGACCACCTCCCTATCAAGACCGATTTTCTTTTGTCCCTAAGGAGGTCACTACACAGGTGGTCGCTAAAGCAGGTTTTACTGTACTTCAATTTTTTTTCTACTTTTACAGGTACTTCATGAAATTGTACACTAACAAATAAGAGCTATACAAAGTCATGAAAAATCTTATATTCCTACCAGTATATATTTTAAAAAAGGTCCGGTCCAGAGTGGTATTCATATACAATTAGTAAGGTTGTGTTAATCAATTGCAAATGAAAACGTGCCAAACCTGGGTCTCTCCAACAATTTTCACAAAAAGTATAGTAATTTAAGAATTGTTATGCCTGTGTATATCTCTTTTTTGTTATTGTATACCAATCTAAGTAATAAAACAGGAAAAAGCAAATTTTGAAAAAAAAACAAAAAAAAACAGCTAATGCCCCCTTTAAGTCTTCAACTTAGTCTTGGGACCACACTTACAACTTGCCACTGTTTTACAAAGAAATGGGACTTGTGATTTACCAGTACCACCAAATTCGGTCATGTCTTTTAATGACTACCCAGACAATGTACCGGCCAGTGTGTAGAACTAAGTTATCATTGTAGATGTCATAATTCATCTTTGTAACTGTAGCAGGTAAAAGTATTCATAAATCATCAAAATCTGATTTGAAAATACAGTGAAACTTGTATATAAAGACCCCCTTAGGGATACAACAAAACCAAGGCCCAATTTTCTGCCCCAATTTTTTGGGGGGTGGGTAAAAAAAAATCACTTAAAATCGGGGCAGAAAGTTTGGCCTAAACAAAAGCAGTCTTTATAGGTAGATGGCCTTTAAATAGAGGTTGATTTGTATACAAATGGTACTATTGGGGACAGTCTTTATGACCAGGTGGTCTTTATACGCAGGTGGTCGCTAAATCAGGTTTTACTGTATGCAAAAATACCTTAAGACCTGAATTTGGGTAGCATTGATAAAACATTCGTAAGTTTTGTCTTAAGAGCAAATATCTTTAGACTTAGGACTTACGACTTGATAAAACGTTCCTAAGTTTTGTCTTAAGAGCAAATATCTTTAGACTTAAGACTTACAACTTGATAAAACGTACCTAAGTTTTGTCTTAAGATCAAATATCTTTAGACTTAGGACTTACGACTTGATAAAACAGGCCCATGGTACCATGGAAGTCTTCTTTATTCTTACCTCTCTTTTACACTTTTGATGTAGCCATCAAAGTACATCTGTCTTGCATAAATGTACACCATTCCTACGACTGCTACTGGCACTGTAAAAATACACAGACTTTTGTAACATTGTTAAAAATATTCCAAAACAATTAAACTCACTTGTGTACTATTTGAATATACCTTGGAAAAATAAACATTTTTAGAATTGTTACATGTGTAATATGATTTACAATAATTATGATAAAACATTCAAGTATATGTTAAATATGGTTTGTTGTGTATTTCACAACAACATTTTCTGAGTTGCATATAAATATCTTAAATATTTATGATAGATTAATTGTATGTGGTTGCATCTCAAAATTTCTAATTTTTTTTTTGTTCACACTTGGCAGCAGTACACTTCAAGGATATGTTTCAACTTACCTTGATGAAAAAATAAACCGGACATCCAAAATGTGGAAATGAATATCGGGAAGAATTCTAGTGTGTTCATTCTGAAAACAATGTATTTTCTTTTTAATTCTTCTCTTGCATCAACAGACTTAAATGTATTTATGTTGATATCCCTGATATTTTATATTCTGGGATTATATTCCAGACATGTTTGAACATAATTTTCATATTCCAAACACGAATACAACAAGACTAATTTGAAAAATTAATACGGTCCCTCACCTGAGACATATTGCAAAGATGTATAAATTCACAAAAACGCCCATCTACCTAAGAAGTATGTCTTAACCAAATATGGTAACCCTTGGTGAAGAAATGAAAGTATTTTCATATATGGATCAGACAATTGAGTCTGACAAAGGGGAATAACTCTGAAAATAAGGTCGATAGGAGTGTAATTTGTCTATGTGACATGCCGTCTTTTAAGATGAATGCCTACACCAACTATGGGGAGCCTAAGTGAAGAAATAATCTAGATATCGCTCGGATTAATAAAATAAACAAAGGGGAATAACTCTAAAAATAAGTATGGTAGGAGCATAAGTTTTGTATACAACACTCTGTCTTCTTAAATTTTATACCTACAACAAATATTGGGAGAGGTGAAGAAGTAATGTAGATATGACCCAAACAAATAAAACAAACAAAGGGGAATATCTTTAAAACTTAGGATGGTAATTTGCACAATTTTTGTATTCATCACTCCATCTCCTTTAGATGTACATGTATACTAACCTGTACCAAACAAGATGAAGCTATTAGTTGGGTAAGTAGGGAAGATATTACCCTGACAAAGAACAAACAGATGGACAGACATATACAAGTCAAAACTGAATAAAGAGATTAGTTAATTAATTAATTAATAAAGTAACTAATTAATAATAAATGAGAAAAACCTACTGTGCTCTGTAATATCGTTCAAAATCTTCATTACCAGTCACTGCTGGGAAGTTTACCTTAAACTTGCCTCTAGAAGCACCCGTTCTTCTTGCAAATTTTGCTAAAACGTGAAAACAAATAAATTATGAAGAAATGAATAATTTAATATCACATTTTAGAAGAAATGAATAATATAATATCATATTTTAGAAGAAATGAATAATATAATATCATATTTTAGAAGAAATGAATAATATGATATAATATTTTAGAAGAAATGCTCATTTATTTTCTTAAATTACATATACTGTTTATTTCTTTCTTGTTCTCTTTCTTTAAATACTATTCATTTATTTTGGGCACAATGCACAGTCCTGTAAAATCAAACTTTTATAGGGTCATGAAGACACATTATTTAAAACATACTACCATACCCTGATATTTGAATATGTACAAAAATGATAGACAATGATATTTAGGTAGGCTACATATATATATATATATACAGGGCCTATGTGATAAAACTGATACATGAATGTTGCCGAGTTCTCAATTATCCGGATAAATTTACTTTTGTATCCGGTTTGATTGAATGGTGTTTTATGCCACACTCAACAATTTTTCAAGGAGGCAGCAAGTATGGAGGACGGACTCAGTTAGGCCCTGGCCTATGGTGTAGGCTACCCGGGAAGAGACCACCAACCTTCTGCAAGTAAACTGGCAAACTTTGTTCACAAAATCAGCTCAATATGATCCAGTGGGGCTTGATCCCGCACTGATTAGAGGAGGGCAACTTCATCAATTAAAACATGGGAACCTGAAATTTTGTCTGTATATTGATATGCTTAAACTGGGTTTTTTAAATACAGATTTAGATTTCCAAAAACAGAAGGTGGTGTCCAAGTCCAAATTATACACCTAGCTAAATGTGTTTCGATATACGTCCAAGAGTAACCACTGTAAAAAGAATGGTAAAAAGATGGTGATGATAGCTTTTGGAGAGTTAAGAAATTTAAAAACTTTTATACCAACATGATATTACTTTTACTTTGAATAAATCTGCTGGTACCGCAAAACCGGGTATTCCATTTATGTATACCTTCAGTGACTCAAATGGTCCACCAGTAATTCCTCAGTGGCATCCGTTGTGTGCTGTTTTATGTTGCTGCGTTTTACTGTTGCCCCCGCCAGCATAAGAAATCGACCCAAGACAGAATCCCCAAAGGGATTAGATCCACCAGCAGATGCAAAGACCCAGGGGATGTAAATATTATAAACATAAAACCCAAAATATATTTTGCAAACAAAACCAAAAAATAAATAAATAGAAATATTATAAAATAAAAAAAATAAGAATAAGAAAAAATAAAACAAACAAAAGGCCAAACAAAGCATCAAGACGATCATTTCTGTCAATAAATATCATCAGTTAAGCTCGAATTTAAAAAAAAAAAAAGAAAAATTGAGACGTAGAGTTCCAAAATAGGAAGTAGATGGAACCAGCTGCGCGGAACTGATCTTTTTGGAGAAACATTGATGTAGTTTTACACTCTTATATGCAAACACGAGTGGGCGATGTCTAATGAAATCACATGTTTAACATATTGTTGACATTTACAATGACAAAAAAGTAAATAAAGAGAAATCTAAAGCGGAAGTAAACCAGTCAAGGAAGTAAATAAATGAATACAGAACTTAAACCGATAGCAGCTTTGAAAACGTTCTGCAATCAATCTGACATTTCAATTTAATCGGGAATTAGGTAGCCTACAAATATCTATATGCAGGGAATTACACATGTAATTTGATAAAAACAAAAACAATTTGATAAGTGGCAACCATTAGATAATAAACATCGAGGGTCAAATTGCTTTTAGCAATTTATGTTCTTGTTTTTCATTGTATATGCTACCCTTTTTTCACTGATTTTTCCCATCAAATGAATAATTTTATAATAATTTCAGCTTTTTTAAACATTAAAAAACTCATTTATAATTTGAAAAAAAAAATAAAAGTATCTGACAAGTATATTTGTAATTTGGACAAATACCGTTTGCTCAAGATAATTGTACTTTTTTATGGATAAATCCTGTTTGTGGAATTTTGTCTGTCTACATGTGACCAATTGCAAGAAAATGTACTTTAAAATGACATTACATGCAGTGTCTTTTCATTAATAATGTGAATACAGAGGTTATTGGTGACCAAATATCAATATTTAATTATAGATAAGTCATTAACCCCTGAAAGACAATGAACGCTTCTGTAATACTTAGACCAGTCCAAGTGTGTCTTTAGGGGTGAATAAGTTTGATCTAAAGAGAAATATTTCATTTATAATGTTGGTGAATAATTGGGTTATCCCCCTTTATTTAACAACTCTTTATTGTTTCTTTCGTTTTCGGAATACTACAAAGTTAGAGATGCAATCATATTCTTTTTGTATTTGAAAAAACAATGAAGGTCAGCGGCCCAATTTGATAGAAACATATAAATCTATTCTGTAATTTATAAATCACCCTACTTTGACAAGGTAATGGCCGATATTTTATAAACAGATCTAGATCTATATCTTATAATCTATAAAATCATATATGATCGTGTTCCACATCGTGAACTCTAAATTTTAATACTCCCTAACAAAATTTTATATACCAAGTTGATAAGCATGCGCCACCGTAACAGTTGCCAACAAAAATATGTCTTCAAGCTGGACAGCGGACATCTTCTTAGTTCCAGTTGCAAATTAGATCTAGTTTTCCGGAACACTTGATTTGGGCTATAAAACTTGAGATGAAGTTAAATGTTTAGTGGCGGGAAATTTAAATTTACAATTAGCGATCCAGACTGCAATAAAGCAAATATCATTTTTTAAAATTTTCGTTCAAGGCGAAACATACGGTGGCACAGAGGTGACATGACATATAATGTGTATAACACATGTGTTATCAGTGGCGTAGTTGGGTCCAGAAAAGTGGGGAGGAGGGGCACAACCGTTCAGTATACTGATTTTTTTTTTCCAGTGGTGTAGGAAGCAAATCAAAAGGTGGTTTAAAAAGGGATAAGGTTTGAGGCTGGTGACATTAATTAAACTTGTTTATACTTTATAAATTAAAATTTAAACTTAAATTTAAACTGTTTATGCAATGCATACCTCATCAATAGTAGAGTTTGATTTTAAGTTGGAGTGGTGTTAATCTTAATTAAAGTCGCGCAGCAGAGCGAGGCGCGAAAAAATTTGGAAATTTGTCTTTAATTTTTCGACTTTCTATAGAAAAATGAAAGGTTTTACACCTATTTTATCAACTTTAGGCGGCACTCTCACCCTCATCACTGCACATATTTCAAAGTGTTGGATTAATTGTTAGGCAATATTTCATTAGGGGTAGGGTTTTACGCATCTTTCAGATATTTTTTTTTTTTTAAATTTGGAATCCTTTTTTTCTGCATCCAGATGCGAAAATACCGTTGATGGATTAATTCGGAAGCCCGATGAGGCATCCTCTAGCTTCCAGACACAAAAATTGCCATTTCCCCGTGGTCCAGGGTATGTTTCCCAGAAATGTTAAATTATTAAAGCCCAGAGAGTTAATTATTACATTGCGACTCGTTTTTATTCCGGCCAAATATTGCATTAAATTGACATGCGTATCATTTATCAAAAATAAATTGAGTATCAGCAAACACAAATGCATGCAGAGCATGATGAGGGAGTCCTGAATTTTTTTTATTTTTAAAAGTTCTGGGAAGCTTTTTTTCAGGATTCCAGACGTGTTAATAATGTATAAAAAAATGGAATTTGAGAAAGTATGGAGAGGGGCACCCCCTGGCCGCCCCGGTACCTACGTCTACATACATGTAATGTGTAACTAATTGGTAAGATATAACCTACATTTTGATATAATGCAAAATTTGCCAAGTTTACAAATAATTTTTCATATTCATACAAACTGAGGAAAAGAAAACGAATTTTTTTTACCCAAATGATGGGTAGGGAAGGAAGAGTATATACAAGTATAATGTAATTGTTTTGGCCGAGCGTGGCGAGGGGCGAAAATTTTGGTAATAATAAGTACAGATTGCGGAAAATCAATTATCAAAGAATTATAACTACTACTTTGAAAAAATCAAGTATTTAAAAAAATGTGGCTGTATGATAAAAGAAATTACGTCAAAAAGTGGGGGGGGCACAAACATATTTGTGTTCCCTCCCCAGTTTCACTGAAAGTGCGGGGGCACGTGTCCCCGCTGCCCAAATTTGTCCTACGGCCTTGGTTATATATGACTCTGATTTTTTTAAACTTAGATTAAAACTGCCCGAATGACGACTTTAACTTTAAACAGCAATACTTACAGATTAACAAACAGATACACAGCGTCAATAAGTTTATGAACAAATATCACTTCCTCATTACCGCACATTTTATATAAAAGAATCATTTTTATTTTAAAAATAACTTGCTTAATTTTAAGTCCATTTTCGAACAAATATATCTAAAATACATAGGCTTCTACGATTCCGGTCGTAAACATTCTTATTTTAACTTGCGGAATTATCGTCAATTCATGGTCTTGCGTCATGAATTTTGCAAAATAATTTCCTTATTGTAATAAATTACGCCAAGAAAATATGTGTTGTAAAGAAAATTTATTGTATGATTTTTAGTATCACGGAATAATCAGTGATATATGAGAGAGAAAAAGTACACGTATATGTACAATGTAGATTCTCTATGGGAAAAAAACTCTGTGTAAAATTTAAAAAAAAGAAAAAATTTTACATAGAAAGTTGTGGGGAAATTGAGTTTGTTCACAAGCTTATGGCAATGTACTGTATATAACACTGCTTTTAACCCTTCCATCCCTACAGACCGCAATAGACTAGTCTTAAACAACAGAAAGAATACACCACTCAGAAACTCAAAGATGAAAGGGTTAATAAATGCTGTGGCCTTATGTGTCACTAGGCTAGCTTGAAGTGGATAAGTAGCAGGTAGTTAAAATTCTTCTTTAAAAGTGTTACAAGAGGAATTCAATACATATTGCCCCTGTTTTTAATAAATGCTGTACCTAATGTTATGCCTAGTATAATTTCTAGATATTGTGCTATGAAATATTTCAAATATCAAATAAAATATTTTTATTTAATATTTGAAATATGTCATTAGACAATATCACAAAAAGTCATACAGATCGATACTATTAATCTCATAGATGCAATTTGATACATTTAAGTTAACTCACATAAAATTAAATACTTCATCAACAGTTGTAATCATGCTATTTTGTCGATTAACCCTATTTTAAAATTATCGACAGCATTTAAATAAATTCGTACTGAATGAGTATGTCATGTAAATTACAAACTGAATGTTAATGAGTAAATGTAAAATATGAAAATAATAACATGTGTATCAGTGGCGTAGGAAGCAAATCAAAAGGGTGTGGTCAGATTTTGTCACTATACAATTATATTTGAAAAAAAGAATGCTTACGTGTTAATAGATATTGGTTGTATGTGAAAAAGTGGGGGCGGGGGCAAACACCCCTGTCGCACCTCCTGGTTTTAACACCTATGTGTATATCAATTGTATACAGGAATGTACAAATATAAAGTTGAATTAATAAATATTTGGTAGAGAACAGTAACAATAGATGTAAATAACATGGCTTCTCATTTTAGGTAGTACAGTCAATGTTTTGTTTTTTGCATAAATTATGAATATTTTTGGCAATTATTTGATGATTCGGTGAACATAAATACATTCTACGTCAAATAAAGAAAATATCAAAAACTAAAAACCATTAAATCATTATTTTTTACTACCTGGGTTTTATAACAAGTTCAACTATAAGAAATACTCGATAATATTTGTCAGAGTTGCGGAACTTTAAAATCATCTCTCGGGGGCATAGGTTTTCTCAAACACAACTTCTCTAAAAGATTAAACATGTAATGTTCATACAGTTGGTAGAACAATGCATGACTTTGATGATTCTAGAGATATCAGATGGTATACAAATTTGATGAACATTGAACACACACACACACACACACACAGACTACTAGAAAATCCAGGTGTTGGAGCAGATGCCATGGATAAGTAAATATCACTTGTGGACCTAATCATTTGTGTGTTGATTGATATGATGGACAATTGCGTCGTTTGCACCTAGCACACATTATCATTTTACGCATCTTCCCAAATCAAGGTTTTCCGATCCACTCTGTTACTCACACACCTTGACAGATTTAGCCTGTATATTATGACTTCGCGGCATAGATTTCCATTGGCTGCAGGTACCCAGTCATGAGTCAATCAGAACGCATCTAAAAATCGACCACATGATGGAGGGGAAAGTACGTAAACACAAAATAATGGCGACGTGCAGACTATGCCACGAGTTTTTTCATTGACTAAAAGCACCAGTGACCACCATATTTGAAATATGAAATGTAATCTGTCAAGGTGTTTGAGGAATGACGTGGATCAGAATACCTTGACTTGGGAAGATGCATTTTACTTAGTTGAGCTAAGTCATTAATCTATCAAAAAATGAATACTTAAGACAAATTTTACGGAGCAACTTCATCAAACAGATCGACATTTGTACATACCAGTGAAATCAATTAATATTTTTATGAGGATGCATAAATAACACAGGAGTACACAAGTTAAAGTAAAAAAACAAACAAACAAATAAACAAACTACAACATAAATAACACAGGAGTACACAAGTTAAAGTAACAAAACAAACAAACAAATAAACAAATAAACAAACTATAACATAAATATCACAGGAGTACACAAGTTAAAGTAAAAAAACAAACAAACAAACAAATAAACAAACTATAACATAAATATCACAGGAGTACACAAGTTAATGTCAAAAAACAAACAAACAAATAAACAAACTATAACATAAATAACACAGGAGTACACAAGTTAAAGTAACAAAACAAACAAACAAATAAACAAACTATAACGTAAATATCACAGGAGTACACAAGTTAAACTAACAAAACAAAAAACAAACAAACTATAACATAAAAATCTCGGATACCAAAGTAACAATCTTCAGTTTGGCCAGGATATATATACAAATCCGAACATTGGACAAACACGGATCTGGAAATCACAGGTGGGATCAGGTGCCATGGAAGACTAAACATCCCCTATTAACCTGTCACTTCCACCGCGAGTCCAGTCAAATCCAAATGAAAAAAAAATTGAGGAACAAATCTTTCATGTCACGATTGGTATAGACGACTCAACAGCAGCTTTTGTAAACAAAGTCAAAATACTTTTTATCAGTCTGATCCCTTAAACTAGGTCATTTGTAAGGATTTTGAAGTCCCATAACTCTGGTAAATATAGTTGAATATTGATAATAATCTTGCTCATCCTGGCTCCTTATCATTTCTTGTTTGGGATTCGCTTTGGGAGACCGTTGTTATATCTACCTTTTCATCGAGCTTGACCTTTTCACCAAACTTGACCTTGGAACATTTGCGACAGGTGTGGCATGCTAACAGGGGACGCTGACTCCTTCTGGACTTCTGGTCCTGTCCAATTCAGGTTTTGCAATTGTTCTTTATGTCCAGTTTTTAAATTTCCAGTTTGTCGTATTCTATTGGACTTGGGAGTTTCCAATATCCATTGGTACTTCTTCATTTTTACTTTTTTATCTTATTGACTACTGGCAGCCTTTCACAAATAAACAGACAAACTTTTACAATTAATCAGGTTAGGAACTAGCAAAGGTCAATCCTGCCATGACAACAGATTCCACATGACACATAAAGCTAAACACTTATCATTCATCCTTGGAAGACCCCCTTTTTCTGACATTCAATAATTTTTTTCACCAACAGAAAAAACTTAATCACCAAGGCAAACCATGTACTTGAAAGATTCTACAGGAAGAAAAAACAACAGTACTACAATTCTTGTTGGCTTTTATTTTATTTAATGTCAAATTTAGATTTAAACAAACACAGAATTATATACATGTGCTACATCTAAACAAAATCAGTCAATATCTGCACATTTTTACATGTTTCTTTAAAACAAATTCATATATAGTACCGTATATGGAAATACACCGATGGCATTTCCCCAAAATCCATCCTGTGTGTCTTGTTTTTGTCTTCCTCTCACCAATATATTAAAACAGTATCTCAAAACAGTTGGCATCTCACCACAAAAGTACATGTGTATATCAAAATCAAGACAACTTTTGTCCATTTTGAAAAATATTTACAAAGATCAAGAAAATTAATTTGTTGGATTTACAGTATATTAAATGAATCATCATTTGAACATTCTACAATCTTCAGTAATAGCTCATCAACCCCTGAAAAACAATGGACTCATCTGTAAATCATTCATTTAGGTGAGTCCAAATATGTTTTTAGGGGTGAATGAGTTATAAATGTAACTGAATCACTCTCTCACTTTTAAAAAATATCTTTAGTCCAGAAGTCTGAATTACATGTATTGCAGTTAGTTATTCACAATGTCCATATGAATCAATTATCAGTTTCTCTTTTACTTGATACTTAAATGAATCATGATTACCATAATGTTTCATATCTATGTCAACAAATACTACTTGTTTTTAACAATGTGAATCATTATTTTTTCATAACACAGATGCACAATTTTCAACTTATTCCACTGTCTTACTGAACAAAAAAGTCTTTATGAATCCCTGTCCATAGTTTTATGAATCACAAATGAATCAGTGTCTCCTGTTTTCTGTGTGGATGGATCATGAACTACTATTCCTGAATTCTTAATGAATCATGTATTTGACAAATTGTATTTACATGAATTGAAACAATGAGATGAAAATAAAATGTCAGCAATTGCTGGCAACAGTATGATTTATGAACTATTATTCTTGAACCCAGGATCTATCAATGTCTATTTTCCAAAATCGCATGAATCCACATCCTTTAGTTTCTGTCTGGATGAACCATGGTCTACTATCCTTGATATCTTCATGAATCACAACATAATATGATGATGGTCTTTTAGAATCAATCCATGACGTTTTCACAGATGAATCATGGACTACAGATTCTGTATTACAGATGAAATGATGATCTTGTTGCAGATCTAGTGATTCATGAACTATTATTCTTGCATCCTGAATGAATCACTGACTATCTTCCAAACATTGTTCTGTGAAGTCAGCATAAAGTTTTGATGGAAGGACTTGGCTTTTCTGTTTTTATACTTTACAGTACCAAACGTTTTTACGATGATTGAAAACTGTCCACCAGAAACTTGGTCTAAAAAGAAATTACAAGGAAAATATAGAGACCTTTGTGAAGATTGTTAAAGTTTGCTATGTTATAAAGTTATAGATACAGAGAATAAAGTGAAAATCATCTAAAAAATTCGAATGAAACGCTGTCAAAGCAACACTTAATTCACTCACCACTAAAGACACATTTAGACTTGCCGTAAATGTAAGTCATTGATTTATAGAAGAGTTCATTATTTCTTAAGGGCTGATGAGTTAAGAATGCACTGAATAAGATTTAAAACTGCAATAAGAAAATGTTTTGAGGACCAAGTTCATTTTGGTACATACATGTATCTTGGACCTGATCATAATGTGTAATTATTGTACATTCCAAGTGTATTTGTTGTATGTCCAATGTGTATTTGTTGTATGTTCCAAGTGTATTTATTGTATGTCCAATGTGTATTTGTTGTATGTCCAATGTGTATTTATTGTATGTCCACTGTGTATTTGTTGTATGTTCACTGTGTATTTATTGTATGTCCAATGTGTATTTGTTGTATGTTCACTGTGTATTTGTTGTACATTCCAAGTGTATTTGTTGTATGTTCAGTGTATTTATTGTATGTCCAATGTGTATTTGTTGTATGTCCACTGTGTATTTATTGTATGTCCAATGTGTATTTGTTGTATGTTCTAAGTGTATTCATTGTATGTTCCAAGTTTATTTATTGTATGTCCAATGTGTATTTGTTGTACATTCCAAGTGTATTTATTGTATGTTCACTGTGTATTTATTGTATGTCCAATGTGTATTTGTTGTATGTTCCAAGTGTATTTATTGTATGTCCAATGTGTATTTATTGTATGTCCACAGTGTATTTATTGTATGTCCAAGTGTATTTGTTGTATGTTCACTGTGTATTTATTGTATGTCCAATGTGTATTTGTTGTATGTTCCAAGTGTATTTATTGTATGTCCAATGTGTATTTGTTGTATGTTCACTGTGTTTTTATCGTATGTCCAATGTGTATTTGTTGTATGTTCACTGTGTATTTATTGTATGTCCAATGTGTATTTGTTGTATGTTCCAAGTGTATTTATTGTATGTCCAATGTGTATTTGTTGTATGTTCCAAGTGTATTTATTGTATGTCCAATGTGTATTTGTTGTATGTTCACTGTGTATTTATTGTATGTCCAATGTGTATTTGTTGTATGTTCCAAGTTTATTTATTGTATGTCCAATGTGTATTTGTTGTATGTTCCAAGTGTATTTATTGTATGTCCAAGTGTATTTATTGTATGTCCAATGTGTATTTGTTGTATGTCCAATGTGTATTTGTTGTATGTCCAAGTGTATTTATTGTATGTCCAATGTGTATTTGTTGTATGTCCAATGTGTATTTGTTGTATGTTCCAAGTTTATTTATTGTATGTCCAATGAGTATTTGTTGCATGTTCCAAGTGTATTTATTGTATGTTCCAAATGTATTTATTGTATGTCCAAAATATATTTCTTGTATTTTCAAAGTGTATTTTTTGTATTTCACATACCAATCAGTGGTTGACAATCCAGTGACTCTAGCTTGTGTTCTGTGACTGGTAACCCCTCTATAAACTTCAAAATACTGTCAAGTCCTGATATCATGTTGCCATTCCACAATAGGGTCGCTGTATCTAGATACAGTTTCTGTATACTCTAAAAAAATTGTAAAGAATGATGTTAATGAACTGTGTAACTTACACTTAACTAATGTCAGTCAACTTCTATATTCTCTGAAAGAGGAAAATCTGTCAAAATAGAGTGTGCATCTTTAGCAGAACTACTGTAGGATAAGGGAATTTGAATTTGTGGGGTTGAAATTTTGTTGTTTTGAAAAAAAATAAAATTTACTGACACTGAATTTCATTCAAATGAAAAAAAAACTTATCATTTCCACCATTGTGGCCTATCCATGTCTGTAATAAATCTCTGAATTGTTTTACTGCAGTAAGCTACACTTGTACAACGAAATAAAAATTAATCTAGTTTATTTTGAGATATCTACCAGCAAACATTCTTTACAATTATGTGCTGTTGACATTGTGCCATTTCATATTTTAACTGATAACGGTATGTGTTGTCTTCAGTACAGAAAAGGGAGACATTTTCTAATACTAAGTGTATTTTACATAAATATTCTCATGGATTTAATTTCATTGACAAATGAAAACAACTAAAAAAAAACAAAACAAAAAAAAACCCAAAGTTAAAACACTAAAATTTTTTTTTATTCTACAGTTTTATTGATATTATTCAGTATTGACCTTGACCTTTCAGATATCTGTTTCTTTTTTGTTATGTCAGTGCATCCTGGCAATACATTTATCTTATTTAAAGTGTATTGAGCCCCAATTAATATTACACGGTCAAGAGTTATCTTTCCTGTTTGTCACCATACCAATGAGTATCCATTGTCTTTTCGTTAGTCAGAGTTATCTCCCATGTCAGCAGGTATCGATTGTGATGTCATACCTTTGCATGAGAAAACAACATCGTTTTCACACAAACATTATGATGTCACAATTTTTAACTTTTCTCATTTTACACACAAACAAATGACATCACAATCGATACCTGCTACAGGTGGTGGTAACTCTAAATAATGAAAATACCTAATTGCCAGCATTGGTGAATAAATCACGCAAAGCCTGTACTTGTCTTAACTCTTGGCATGGTTGGATCCACATAATTTTCCAAGAAATGTAAGAGGCCAGGTTGACTGGATTTCTCATGTTCAACCCCACATTTAACTGTTTCACCGGTCAAAACTGATGTTTTACTTTACTCACTGAAAACTACAGTGAAACTTTTCATTAAACAACACTGATGTTTTAACTTTTTCACCAATCAAAACTGATGTTTTACAGTGTACTCTAGTATCTGATTTATTAAGCATGAGCTAAATTTAGTATAAAAATGATGACATTGGTCAATTTGTTACACACAATAGTTGTTATAATTTGTCAATTTTCTTGACTACATGGTTATTTGTTTTTGTTTGTTTGTTTATTGTTGTTTAACGTCCCACTCAAGAATATTTCACTCATATGGAGATGTTGGTTTATTTGTAAAACTTCTAAAAGGGGATGAATAGGCAAAACACCATTCTTTTATTAACCATTCAAATAAAAATCATTGGAGCAAATTCAAGATTTTCCCATGTGTTGCTACTTCAACTTTGAGCACATTCTCAAAATATCTTGTCGTTACTTTTTTAAAAAGTTTTCTTCAGATGAGCAATACATGTACTTTCATACCTGTCAATCTCTGAAACCTTCAGTGAGGGAGATCTCCCCCTCAGCTGTCATTTTGCACAGATGGCATTTTCAGCCTAGTGTACAGATCAAATATTTACATTACTATTGACAACTACAGTGAAACTTGCATTAAATGCCACCTCTGTATTGAGGGCACCTGCCTATAGAGGCCATTTGAATGTAACCTTTGTTAAATTTTTATAATGAATAAACCTCTTTACAAAGCCACCGGTTTATAACAGCTACTTTTCCGGGTTTTTTTTTAGTGGCCTTTACATACAAGTTTGACTGTATAAGTGTAATACTGTGAATGAGTAATATATTCATAAAAGTCCAAATGCAACTTAAATTCTTTTATTTATGTCTTGGTGACTGATGATTATTGTATATGTATCAAGAGTTCTCATATGGTAATCTGATGCTATATGTATTCTCTAATTTCTTTGATTCATAATACCGTTTAAGTGGAAATCAACAAATTCGTTTTGTCCTAAACATGCTAAAGATATTTTATCCTTTAGTGAGAAGTAATTTTAGCGATTTTATGACTTAAAAAAGATAACTATTACCTATGATGGGGGAATGAATTGTTAGCGATATTCAATTTTAGCTTCTCAATGCTAAATGGGAAAAATTTCCTCGCTAAAATTTCTGCTTATACGGTAGATTGAATTTACTATGAGGGAAAAATTTCAGAAAAACCTGCATGCGACACCATAAAACTTAAGATTTACTCAAGTCTAAAAATTTTACTCCACTTTAACTAATCCTGAAATCTGATTGACCGAGAAGCCCAAATTGAGATTATTCTGAGACTTGAGTAAAATGGTGTTGGGCCCTGATTGTAACTTTTCTGGAAATGATACTTCACTCTACATGAACATTATCAGAATGACGCAAGAACAAAACCGCCACATTTTGTTTGGGAAAAGTTGATAAAACTATTTTTTTCAGAATTTTGCATTTCATTTATTTTTTATATTGCCATAGAAATCGATTCATTTTAAATATTCCTGACTTACATGTAAGTTCCACTGAAAAAATTGTAACCCAACTCCAAACACAGAAAACAATAGACTAATAGTTTTAATCATTCACCCCTAAAGACACATTTGGGCTGGTCTAAGTCATTGATTTACAGAAGAGTCCATTGCTTTTCAGGGGTTGATGAGTTAAATATGAATAGCATTAGCAAATTAAATGTAACAGCCATTTGACATCATCAGCTGGGACTCTGTGACTGTGTGGTTAGAGCATCACACTTTAAACCATGAAGTATCTCACTGCTGGTCAGCGTGGGTTTAAGTCCCGCTAGAACCTAAGCTAACTTTGTGAGGAAGTCTGCCAATCTACTTGCACAAGGTGGGTGATCCTTTTACTGAGTACTAATGTATGGTATTTTGCAATTGATTCTCTTTCTCCATTAATGAAATCTGACAGGCATCCATATCACTGAAAAATTGAGCAATGGCAGGGAAAACGCACTATGAATTGATATGGGAGCTTCATCCTCCATGGAATTTTCTCATCCCTGTGGGTTAAAGAACAATGATATCCAAAACACGTATTTCTGATTAAAATATCTTTATTTCATAACAAGTATAATAATAATACCGTAATAATAATTTTCAGATAAATTTTGAAAAATCAACAGGTAAATAGATTGTATAAAATAAACGTAAATATATGACATCCGGATAAATCAGAAAGACAAAGAGACAGACAGTCTGATTTAAATATCACAAGTAATTGGTCCCAACATCCACCTTGATTAAATATTCAATTACTGTTTAATTTTATTGAGGAAATCAATACACTTAAATGTAAACATCAATACTCAGTTTCAAAGGCACTCTTGCACAGATTTTTGTGTGTGACATAAAATTTGTATTTTAGCGAAAACTTACGGTTTTTTTTTTGGTAATTACTAGAGGAGTTGAACATACATGTACGTGTACCTATCATATAGATAGAAAATAATGTGTGGTAGTAATATTCGCGATATTCACGATGGTTAAAAAATCATTGAAAGAACGGTCAATAAGTTTTTGAAAAATATTCATACATACAAAATACCGTATATTACGGACGGCATTTGAAGAATCTGATGTTATCTAATGCTACAACTCATCGGCATATTCAACAAACTATGATCAAGTCGGGAGAAAGAAAACCTTGAAAATCAAAACTTGTGGAATTAACCAGTACATACAAAGTGGAACCTGCCTTTAGAGACAACCCTTTCTGCCACTGAAATGTGCCAGGTCTCTCAAAAGAGGTTTTATTTACAGAGATATTTAACCGAGTGGTTATCAAATTGTGGTCTGTCAAGACAGATGGTCTTTCATGACAGAGGTTTCTCAAGTCAGGTTCTACTGTACAATACATCAAAGTACGGGTAAGCTCTAAATATCCATAAATATACAACTGGAGATTTTTCTGCATGTGTTTTTACAGCTTACATGTAAATAAGTAATTTGTAAATCATCTTAGACAGTACTGGTCATATTTTCATCTCCATGTATCTTATTTCTGCATGTAAAATGATGCAATAAATGATATTTTTGCAGTAAAACCAGAAAAAAATATAATTCTCTTAAATTCTGTGAAAGAGCACCTTTAACCCCATCCACCTTTAAACCAGAATGGACTGTACATCACACCAATAACAAAGACCAGTCCATGTGTGTTTCAGGGTGAATGGGTTGTTCTAAACTGCAGTCTACATAAATATATACTAAAATTGATCGCAGTCTGATTGTAATAAAAAAAATCATAAAATCTACAAAAAAACCAGCACTAACTTGCTTCTAAAAAAAAAGAAAAACAGGCATAAACTAGCTATATATACTAGCTAGTAAACAAAGGGTTCCCAGAACAAAAATGTATATCAACTAGTATCAACAACATATTTTAATCTTAAAACATATCTTAATCCTAAAACAAAAAGCATCTGGCTAACCAGCATTCATTTAGGTTCTTTAAGTGGATTGGTTGAGTCGCATCAAACATATCTTTTTCCTTTTACTATTTGCGGAAATTCTTTCAAAAGATGCTGAATTAACCTTTTTAACCCTACAGACCACAATAGACTGGTCTAAACAATAGAAAAGAGCATACCAATTAAATACTTGGTGGTGAAAGGGTTAAAAAGGATAAATATGCATACATAAACATGTAGCCTGTATCTTTTCCACTGAATTTTTTTTTTTCTTTTTCTTTTTGAAAAGTGGACTTTTACAACCATAAGAATTATCTTCACTAACTAAAGATGTTCTACTGGGACAAATATTCCCATGGAAACAAATATTTAACAAAAAAAAACTTTGACCTTTGACCCCCAAATCACTTCAGGCTATAAGCAAATTAAATCAATGATTCTAGGAATGGACACACAGACAGACAAAAAACTGAATCTGGTTTTTACCTTCCGACATAATTGTTGGCAAAGGGATTAGTATTACATGTTGTAAATAAAACAACACATAAAACACATCTTGATTGTAAAATTTTGGCAAGGTGTTTGTCATGTCCGAAATGCAGCATATCTTGGTAAGATGAGTCACGAGTTGCAAAAAAAAAACAATTATGGGGCACACATTTGCCAAGATTGAAGAACCATTTGGAATACACTCAATCATTTATCATTCAGTAAAGAAAATAAATCTGCTACAGAAATTAATCAGATCCAGGTACGGTGTTAATTCTGTGCCTCAGATTTTAAACTGTGTATGTTGGGTATCTTACATATCAATCTTATTCTTAAACTGATTGCGTTCCATTGAAGTTTCAAACATGAAATATGCAAAATATATAGCTCATATGGAGCCTTGATTCTGTAACCATAAAAATAATTGGTGTCCACTCTTGTTTTATTTATTTAAAGTAGAACCACCCTGTCTATCACTGAAATATAGTCTTTCAAGACAGGTGGTCTCTCAAAATGGGTTTTATTTACAGAGATGTTTAACTGAATGGATTTCAAAATCAATGTGATCTCAAAAGACTGGTGGTCTTTCATGACAGTGGTCTCTCAAGACATGTTGTACTGTATTGTAATCTGCTGCAAACAAAATCTGGATGGTCTCAGAAAAACAGTTAAATTTGTTCAACAAGAGCACAGACTAGTACCATGTGACTAGAATAACATAATTAATTAAAGAAGTAATTAACATATTCAGATTATACACTGATTATTAATTAATTTGATTGAGATTGCAATTTGCCTAAGTCTTGTACTTGCATACATATGTACATATATAAAGTAAATATACAGACCCACAACCGCCATTTTAAACAACATTTATAAAATAATTGGCCATGGTACATGCTTTTCAATCAAATTACACTTGGTACATGTTTAATGCCTATACTATGGATTTCCTAGAGTAAGAAATGTCTTACTTCTACCATATACATATACAGTTAAAGAGATAATCATAAAATTAAATCTTAAATTTGTATTAGTACCATTATATAATAATAATATGCATAACCACCATATACAAATGTCACTAGATATTTTGAGTGAATCAAAATTAAAAATCTTTTAAAAAAAACAACAGAAACTGAAACTAACCAATGATTTGGCCAATATTACATTTTCAGACCTAGGCCCAACAGAGATAACTGATCTACCATCACACCAAGTACATCTACATTTAGGATAGATCAAATGTTGAAATCTAAATGCAGAGGAAATGCATTTGAAATATATTCATTTATCATGATTGCATTTAAATTTACACATGTGTGAATAATTTTCCCCAATTTTCCCCAAATTCATGATAAAATTTCCAATTTTGTTACCAATGGCATGGGGAGCCGACCTGGCTCAGTCAGTATGGCGCTCGACTCTTGATCGTGAGTTCGAGTCCAACCGGCAGCAGGTTGGTTTCCTGTCCTTCCGATGAGACAGTAAAAACTGAGGTCCTGTGTCACAATCAATAGTAATAGGTGTTGGCACGTTAAAGAACTCTCACTGCTCAATGGCCGTAAGTGCTGAGCATAGGCCAAAATTTAAAGCTCTTCACCGGCATTTGGTGACGTCTATATATGAGTGAAATATTCTTGAGTGGGATGTTAAACAACAAACAAACAAAAACCAATGGCATGGCATTTTCCAAAGATGTCTGACTATTACAATCAAGAGCTGTATGCTTCCTATTCAGTCAAAATAAATGACAAAGTCATGAAGGGACATGCCATAAGCTCTCTGTTGATGAGGAAACCTTACAAGGGAAAGTTTTTCCAAATAGTTATTCACAAAGTTATGGACAAGGTTACCGGTGATCTAAATTTTAACATTCAGACGCCAAAATGTATAGACATTTTCTTTTCTGCATGGATGTATGAAATATGAGAACTAAAAGTTATTGTGTTATAACCTAACTGTTGACAGGCAGAAGTGAAAAAAAAAAACTATTTTCACTTTGACCTATTAACCTAGCTTTTCAAAAGATGATTTTTGTTTTGATTAGAAGAATAAACATCTTACAACAAATGATAATAACAGGCCTACTTGTAATGGCTTACTAGCACTATATACGAGTTATTTTCACCTAAGAATATCTGCTAACAATATTCCTGTTCCCTGAGAAGGGGCAATCATATTGTCCTGGACAAGTTTTTGGATATTTTTGGTCAAATCAAAGGCAAACCTTTTCCTGAAGTACAAATGACAGAGGTGGCGAAGTGTTGGTGGATTAAGACAGTAGTTTAAAATGATTTGTTTCAGCCGATTATGATCCAACCTTTTCTCGTCTAACCTATTTAGCAACTGTATTGCCTGCGAAAATTCTACCTTCAATCCAGCAAGAACAGCTAGCCCAAACAATTCACAATTTTCCAACATTCCCTCTAAACTTGAAAACAATATGTAACAAGATTGCAATGGACAATTTTCATACAAGAGCATTTTCGAAATTACGATATTGCGATTTTGAATGGCACTGGTAAGCGGGTTTTGTAACAATGTACATTCTCTAACAATACCCTGCTGGCGGCCATGTTGCAATAAAACGCGGGTCATTTCAACATAGTGGTGCTCTATTGCCAGCATTAGCACAGACATGTGTTGAAATACGGGAGCATAGTTGATATCAACGCCATGTTCTAACAATAGTTTAACTATCTTCATGTCGTTTTGCTCCACCGCTATCCACAAAGGCGTAATGTCTGCATTGTCATGTACATTAGGATTGGCACCGCCATCGAGGAGGTACTGTACACTCTGGTCGTCACTTCTGGAGACCGCAATTTGAAGAGCACTTATATCATTTCTATTTTTAACATCTAGTTTTGCTCCTGCTGCCACTAATATTCGTACAACCTCTGGATTTATCCTCTTACAGGACAGTGCTATTAGCAGTGGAGTTTCACATCTCTGGTCCTGAGCATTAACATCAGCACCAGCTTTTACTAGCATCTCCGTCAGTTGTGGATCCCACTTATCAGCAGCCACATGCAAAGGCGAAAATTTTGAGTTTGGTGGTGCAAGATTAACATTACAATCAAAATCTATTAATGCTTGTATGATTTTTAAATAATTCTTCTTGAAACTCCTTTCATACCGATTCAATGCCCTCAATAAAGGTGTGATTCCCTGTTTGTTTTGAATATCCTTACACGTGTGGTCATGGACAAGGAAGCACTGGACAGCCATTTCGTTACCATGTTTACAAGCAATGTGGATCGCTGCCTCTTCATTCCTATCCAACAAGCAAACATCGGCACCGAGTTTTATGACGGCCTTTATTGTATTTATTTTACCTCTACCTGCGAGAATATGCAAGATCCCGCCTCCATTATGATTGACTTGCAAAGCAGGCATTCTAACGGAGAATTTTATATTGATATTTGCATTATGTTGGTTCACCATTTTGTCAATTGTGTCAAAATCTTTTTCTACTGCAGCTTGTAGTAGTATCATTTCTATGTCCTCCGAGTTGTTTGGAACACCTCTACTTGAGCTACATGTAGCCGCCATTTTGACTAACGTTCACAATGTGTAACAAATATGCCAGTTGGTGTCCTAGAATTTGATGTGGAGGAAAATGGAGGATTGGTTGTTGTGAGACAGTCCCTCAGTTAAATGATGGAACCTGTCAAGATACAAAAACACAATCAAACTAAAATCTATACCCCATGAAATAAGGTTTTGTCTAATTTGTTTATTCATTCCAAAAACAATATGTGACAAAATGGGGTATAGAAATTTCACCAGAATAAAACGAATCATACAAAAACAATTTACCGTTGGCCCTACGATCAGGAAGATAAGGTATAAGGAAGTTTTCTGAAACATTCTGAGTGCTGTGATAGTTTGGAAAATAAGCACGCACTCTGTAAGCGTGTGGCCGCCTTCAACTGTCAGCGAAAAACTTATAGCAGCTAGAGCAGCTTGTAAAAGCAAACAGAAGGTATATATTGTCAGACATTTCAAACAAATTTAAAGAAAATAGGGAAATTCTAGTTGCAAAAAATATACATTGCAATTTCATTTACACAAACACTGGCTAACACAGATAATTCACAAAGAAAAGAGAAGTTGTCAATGTGGTGAATTGTAAAAAGCTTGTAAAAAAGTAAAAAGCAGGTGACTGGAAAAATCACAATTTATGGTTGAAAATTATTGGAATATGATAATCTTTGGTGAACTGACTACTGAATCTTGTTAGGCACACCCCAAATGTAAGGTCATGTTTTGGGTGTTGGTACACTCGACCCTGTTATAAGAAATATTAATGTTATCAAATACCGGGATTACAGGACAGGATCCTAGAACAAATGATGGCCAGTAGCAGCAAAAAACATTTTCTTTCTTTTGAAGACAATAATGCACTGCAATACTGAGGAAAACCAACACAAATTCATTTAAAATAATATCGTATCACATCGGTCATTTGACAAGAATCACTCGCATTAATTCTAATAACGTTCTGGTCCGTGAACTCAGCAAATGAAATGTGGCAAAGCATTGCTTCTGAATATGTTAAATCCCCTTACAGATCAGTCCCCCAAAGAATTACGAATGTAATTCAAATAAATGTAAACTTTAACATGTCACAATCTTGTCCAAGTAATAAGTGGACATTACCATAGTTATATTCAAGTCATGAAGTAATTTACCAAAACACTACTATAGTGGGATAAAGTGAGTATGCGAAAATGAATGTCACTACATGGACATACATTGGAACCTCGCCTAAAGACCACTTCCCTTAGGAAACCACCTCACATTTCAGACCACAAGGTTTCAGTCTCCTGATGCAATTTGTTTGTAAGTAAAAAGCCTCACCTAAGAGGCCACCTCACTAATCAGACCACTTCGAGTCAGTCAGTTAGGTGGTCTTAATAGTGAGGTTCTATTGTAACACCTCACTAATCAGACCACTTCGAGTCAGTCAGTTAGGTGGTCTTAATAGTGAGGTGCCACTGTAACACCTCACTAATCAGACCACTTCGAGTCAGTCAGTTAGGTGGTCTTAATAGTGAGGTGCCACTGTATATTCAAAGTACTTCTGCATTTGTTTAATTTTGCCTTCTCAATTTGGTTATCATCCCAAATTTAAGAAAATTGGGATACTTAAACGAGGGAGCCTGGGCCTAATTTTGAACATGGTTTCATTGTTTTTTACTTACTTAAGCCTTAGGTACATTTGTATCTATGGTTATATTTTGAATTGCCTCACAGATCCATTAATTATCTTTGTAATTAACATCGAAATGACATTTTGCTAGAATTTTACTTTCATGGAGAACAATGTGTTTCTTCTGAAATAAGGAATACCATAGATTTCAATGAAGTTTCTACAAAATGATTATCAAAATAAGTTTTGAAAAAAATTGAATTAATGACAAATTCTGGAAAAAAAATCACTTTTATGCAACTAATGATGTTCATAAAATAAAAAACACAACAATCTGTGAATGAGTATTGATCTGACATCTGAAATATATTACTGATGTAAATTGCAGAGTATGATGTTAATAAATCAATAACCAAAACATGTGTATACACGCAGCAAATCCTCTATGACGGACATGATTAAATGACAGATTTTGACATGTACAGTTGTATATCACAGGGGTTGAATTTAGCATTTCTGTTTCACTAAACAGACGGACTAGTTGGAAACAAATTTTACTAGTCCTATGACAAATTCATAAACTTCAAAGTGGTACTACGAATTACGGTACCAAATTGGTACCAGATATACCAAATTGGAAGTTTTAGTAAGTTACCCATTTTTTGTACTTTTATATACTAAGGAGTCAAAGCAACTATGATTATTTTAGTTTCAGTTGTAAAACAAGATGTGTTTGTGAAACACAAATGCTCCCAGTCCCAACAAATTTCTATGCTGGCTAATAAAATGACCCCACCAATCCCGAGGGGCATTTGATGTCAGCTAAGTGCAACCCCCCCCCCCCCCCAGGGACATGTGATGTCAGTAAAGTGTGAGCAACCCTTAGATAAACTAAGTTTGGTTACTGTATCACAATCCAAACTTGAAATATTGCACTTTAAATGTAAGCAGAAGGAATAACGGACAGACAGACAAACAGACAGGCAGACAATCCAAACACTAGACGCCCCAGTGGACTTTTCAGGCCAGGGGCATAAAAAATGAAGGGACTGATTAGGTCATTCTGTTTTTCAATGTACATACATGTACCCATTACACTACACTTTAATTGATCACATTTTATGTTTATAAGATTTTCTACTAGTCAATCGGACTAGCTGACACAAAACCTTGACTAGTCTGCTGCAAAAATTACTAGTCTCGGACTTATCGACTACTGTTAATTCCGAACCCCGTATTAATGTAATACAGTGGAACCTGCCTTGAAAGACCACCAGTCTTCTACGACCACATTCCAAAAACCAATCGGTCAGATGAGAGACCATCTGTCTATATATATATATATATATATATATATATATATACATACACACACTCTTAAAGAATTAATGACTCTCTGAATTTCCAAATGAACTTCATTTTCAATTAAAAGGATGGTTCATAAATGAAAATTTCCCGGAGAAAGCCCTGATACAACAAGAAACCTAAAGTATATAATAATTACTTACATGTCTATTCTTATCAAATCTTTCATAGTACAACTTTGAGAATTCTTCACCAGCTTCTGTAGCTTGATCTAGTTTAACAGTGTCCTGAAATAAAAACGCCAGGTTTAGAGTCACATATTTCAACCTGAAACTTTAACCAAAATGTTGATCCCGACCCAAATTACTACTTTGATCCACCCCAAAAATTCAAACCCACATAATTCAATTGCACTTGCCACAGGTAACCTACATTTTGGCTATACGACAAAGTTTGTCCATATGATGAGTTAATCCATAAGGTATGGTTGAAATGTCCTATAGATGAGGGGGGGGGGGGGGGGTGGGGGTGTCAGACTAATTAGAGTCACAAAAGTATTCAAAAGTACACAAGAGTACTCTACAAATTTTAGGAAATATGTACATTATTCAGTAAACAATTTACCATTTTATTCATTATAGTATCTTTATACTATTTCAAATCCATTTTAGTGATTTTAGAACGATTTAATACGATCTAAAATTAGATAATTATTTCTATAGGGACTTAAGAATTTCCCCCATCTGTTTGTATGGATGTTTCTGGACCCTACAACATGGATGTGGTTCTACCACAGGATCCTTTATTTATTTATTTATCTATTCATTTATTATATTTAATTTTATAATTTTTGTCAAATCCATAAACCAAATCAAATAAATAGATATAGATAAAAATAAAACACATTTATGCGGGACAATGCATACTAAGTTCCCTGCCGTAGATCCCAACTCAAGACTGGAATCTTTTGTGTTACATTGTTACACTTAAATATTATTGTATTGGAAATAATACATCGGACATGAATGTTTGTACTAGGGCTGTCATTGATGAGAAATTCTATATCAATATATCGATAAGTTAAAAATATCGATAAATAGATTTATTTGGTACTTCTATAAAATGCATTCAGAATAAATAGATTCTTTATAATATTTAGGTGTGTTATTGTGTATCAGACATTTTGAAATAAAAAAAAATTACTGGTCAACCAGACCAGTGATTAAAAGAATTTCACTGGTCAAAGAAATTTATTTACTGGTCTGGATATATATGCAATTGAAATGAAATGGAAAATTACTGGTCATTTGGACCTGTTATCAGATACATGTAGATTTCACTGGACTTTTGTAAAATTTACCAGTTTTTCAGGTAAGACCGGTGAATTTCAAAAACTCTGGTGTATTTGACTAACTGAAGATGAAAAAAATCAGTCATTACAAGGAAAACATTGTTTATTTGAATAAATTAAAATATTAGAGTGAAATGTAACACAGTTCAAGAACATGAAGTAAAATGAATGGAAAATTTTGGAAACGGTATTAGAAAAAATATCCTGTGAAATGCATTATGAAATGTATCAATACTCAAGAAATGTATCGATTATTGTATCAAATTAATTTTTATATTGATACATCGATATCGAGTCTATCAATGCCAGCCCTAGTTTGTGCTATGTATTACCAGTTTATTTAACTAAATATAGTCTCACAACTCGATAGTACAATGAAAATCTGTAGAGTACTCTAGCATACTCTAATTAGTCTGACCGCAAAGTGGCAGTATGGCTGAAACACAACATACTGCACCTTCCCAAAAAAGTTAAGACACCTGTCCTGTACCCTTTCAATCACAGGAGCTCGTATTTAAGCTGACAATATCTGCCAGTCGACTAGCAGAACATAGTGCTAGTCGACTGGCATACATAACTGACCAGCCCAGGTGAGTTGAAATGCACGAGTATAATTCCTGATAAAACGTCGAGGTCAATAGAAATTTACATGAATAGGTAAGTTCATGCTGAACTTCAGGTTATTTAGGTGTCAAGTAAGCGGAACATTCTGCCACATTTTTAAGCGTTTTTTTTTTTTTTTGAAAATCAGACCCTTCCCCCCACCCCCCCCCCCTCAAAAAAATAATCGCTTAAAATCGGACAGAAAGTTAGGCCTAGCCCTAACGATAGGCAGTAGCCGAGTAGGTGTCAAGATTTGAACTTGAAGTGAAACAAGTCTTTGATAATTGCTTCAAACGGCTGGTACATATGATAGTACATCATTGATTTAATTCTGTATATAAACATTCGTGATTTCTGGTCTTATACAAATATGGCAAGTTTTGTTTGACTCAAAACGAAGTATTTCGGTCAAACATTATGCGTTGACTCACATCAGTGGGCGCCATCTTTGCTTTCAGGTCATTCTAAAAGACTAAATCGACAGCAGTGCAAACCATCCGGGGTAATTTTTTGTCTTGAAAAACCGATTCACGTGTATTTTTTTTTTTCTTTTTTGCAAAAGCCTGTAGAACCCACTTTCTTATAATATATCTATTTTATTCAAGTGAAAATTCAAATTTGGATCTAGAAATGACATAATATTGTTTTGAAAGTTAAAAAACTACATACATGATGATGTATATCGTGTTTTAAAATCCGCCCCTCACTTCTGGCGTGTGTGTGATAAATGCTTCCGACGCCTTTGATGATGTAAGAGTGAAAATTCATGCCACATTTCAGGCCAAATTTCCACATCAACCTTTGCGAATTCTCTCATAATCTTGAGTAAAACAATATATATATATATATATATATATATATATATATATATATATATATATATATATATATATATATATATATATATATATATATATACTTGGAAGTGACCACTTAATTTTTTTTAAATCTTTATTTATCTTAGAAATTCAAGATTTTATTTGGAAATTACACGATAGTCTCTCGAATTTACAAGTTATTCTTGTGAAATTTCCATATTATTTTGAATTTTCAAGTTATTATCTTTAATTCCCAAGTTGTTTTCTTGAAATTACAAGTACTAATATTTGAAAATTAAAAATGAAATAACAAAAGAGTTCCTTGAAAATTTAGGATGACGATTTTAAAATTCTAGAAAGTATTATAAAATTGTAAATTACTACAAAAAAAAAAAAAATAGGATTTAAGATGAATCATATCGAAAAGACTTCGTACAAATCATTTATTCGTAATAACCAAATTCGTTGTACACAAACAATATTAATTGAATATAAATTTCAAAGTGAAGAAAGTCAGGCCAGACATGGTACATATCCTAGTAAGCGTCAAATAGTTGTAAGCGTGTTCATACAATCGTGTTTTACTGTATAGGCCTATAATTTTTCTATTTAATTCGCGTGTAGACAATTTTTTCTTTAGTGAAGATATATGATTTCTACAGCGACGGAAAAATTCCAGGTTAACGCCGCTTGTCGGTTTACAGTTGACTGCCACCATATAACTGATGAAATTTCTATCTATGTTTTCTTCTGTTTTACCCCCTCCCCCGAACGCTTATGAATTACCACACAATCATACACTCAGTTTGGATTCATTTTGTGTTTCTCTGTATGATTCAGTTAACACATGTTATATAAGCATACTCGAGGTATTTCTGATGGAAAATTAAATAAATTTGACCCATTGTTTGCTTTTTTTTATGTAAACGGAAAAAATAAAGTCTTTTGTATTCAATCATATCCAGGAGTTTTTCAAACAACTACATGTATGTAGTCCAAATAATTAGATAAAAAGAAGGATGAACCTTTTTGGATATCTGTGGTACCTGGAATCACTTCAAAATGTCATTCATATTATTTTGTGCAGAAATCAGAAGTTGATACAAAACCTAGCCGATCTGCCCACCGGAATGCACAGGATTTAATTCAAGTCATCACCGAAGTTGTCAAACAAATCACCGTTATACAGCAATGAACTGGAAATAACTTTACTTTTGATACAATCATTCTCTGCATCACGATTGTCAGTTTCAATATTTCCACCCACCCACCACCTTCCTATTTCTTTTACTTTTTTCTTCGCAGTTTTACAAGCGACTTAAAAAGCTAAATATATGTTATTTGGCTCTATATATTGCTAATTTTATTCAAATGTCTGATGATGATTATTTTTTCATTTTTATTTCATTTTTATAAATACCTGTTTATTGATTATATCCGGTCATATAGTTTCGGTTGTCATATCCGATCTAGGCTTTTATTTTAGTATTATAAGGCTCTTCAATATTGGAGGTATTAAAGGTATTGGCACTGATAACTTGACAAGAACGGTAAGTGACAAAAACTGAGTCTGTAAATGTGATAAAAGTATCGTGGTTAATTTTCATTGTTTAACCGTGACAGCTAGAGGAAATAATTGAAAAATGATATCAATTTAATTAATTTCAAATTAATCTACGATGATGTGACTATTATAAGCAATGAAGCAAAATTTCACGAGGTTTGAAGTGAACAAACTTGAGTAGTTGAGACTAGTTGAGTAACGAATTTTCAGAATGATGAGCCGTTGGAATAGTGAGTTGTCAAAGTGATTGAGATGTCAGAATGATAAACTGTTGGAATAGTTAGTTGTCAAAGTGAGTGAGATGACAGAATGATTAGCTGTTGGAATAGTGAGTTGTCAGAATGAGTGAGATGTCAGAATGATGAGCTGTTGGAGTTTTCAGAATGATAAACTGTTGGAATAGTGAGTTGTCAAAGTGAGTGAGATGTCAGAATGATAAACTGTTGGAATAGTGAGTTGTCAAAGTGAGTAAGATGTCAGAATGACAAACTGTTGGAATAGTGAGTTGTCAGAGTGAGATGTCAGAATGATGAGCTGCTGGAATAGTGATTTGTCAGTGATTGAGATGTCAGAATGATAAACTGTTGGAATAGTGAGTTGTCAGAGTGATTGAGATGTCAGAATGATAAACTGTTGGAATAGTGAGTTGTCAGAGTGAGTGAGATGTCAGAATGATAAACTGTTGGAATAGTGAGTTGTCAAAGTGAGTGAGATGTGAGAATGATGAGCTGTTGGAATAGTGAGTTGCCAGAATGAATGATATGTCAGAATGATAAACTGTTGGAATAGTGAGTTGTCAGAGTGAGATGTCAGAATGATGAGCTGCTGGAATAGTGATTTGTCAGTGATTGAGATGTCAGAATGATAAACTGTTGGAATAGTGAGTTGTCAGGGTAAGTGATATGTCAGAATGATAAACTGTTGGATTAGTGAGTTGTCAGAGTGAGTGAGATATCAGAATGATGAGCTGTTGGAAAAGTGAGTTGTCAAAGTGAGTGAGATATGAGAATGATGAGCTGTTGGAATAGTGAGTTGTCAAAGTGAATGAGATGTCAGAATGATAAACTGTTGGAATAGTGAGTTGTCAGAGTGAGTGAGATGTCAGAATGATGAGCTGTTGGAAAAGTGAGTTGTCAGAGTGAGGGAGATGTCAGAATGATAAACTGTTGGAATAGTGAGTTATCAGAGTGAGTGATATGTCAGAATGATAAACTTTTGAAATAGTGAGTTGTCAGAATGATGTGCTGTTGGAATAATGAATTGTCAGAATGACAAGCTGTTGGAATAGAGTTGTCAGGGTGTTTTATTGGAACATTAAGATGTTTGTAAGTCGTCATATAGGCTGTCACTAATCGGCTATTACAGGATCTGGCTGTCAACAAACCACTTGTACTCAACCACGTGTATAATTCAACCAATCAGATTAGACATTTATGGCAATAATTTTTCTAGGAATATCTATCAATCAGAATAGTTCTTTGCGATGTATTTGTAGTAAATTTTTGAAGCCCATAGTACAAAGTGGAGGTCTCTGACCATAAGAGGGCGTTGTAATTATTGGACTATATTCCAGATGTAACATTTATACAATAAAGAGATCGCTGCCCTCACATATGAAGCTAATTTCTGTGGAAACACTGGGTAAAACCAGATATATATAAAATCCTCTGGTTTTGCCCAGCGTTTCACAGAAATTATTGGTGCGAGATGTTAGAGTGATGAGCTGTTTTTGTAGTGAGTTGTCAGTGATGCTGTTGGTGTAGTGAGTTATCAGAGTTATGAGCAGTTGGTGTAGTGAGTTATCAGAGTGATGAGCTGTTGGTGTAGTGAGCTGTCAGAGTGATGAACTGTTGGTGTAGTGAGTTGTCAAAGTGATGAGCTGTTTGTGTAGTGAGTTATCAGAGTGATGAGCTGTTGGTGTAGTGAGCTATCTGAGTGATGAGCTGTTGGTGTAGTGAGCTGTCAGAGTGATGAACTGTTGGTGTAGTGAGTTGTCAGAGTGATGAGCTGTTGGTGTAGTGAGCTGTCAGAGTGATGGACTGTTGGTGTAGTGAGTTATCAGAGTGATGAGCTGTTGGTGTAGTGAGCTATCTGAGTGATGAGCTGTTGGTGTAGTGAGCTGTCAGAGTGATGAACTGTTGGTGTAATGAGTTGTCAGAGTGATGAGCTGTTTGTGTAGTGAGTTGTCAGAGTGATGCTGTTGGTGTAGTGAGTGTCAGTTATGACTATTGGAGTAATGAGTTGACAGTGATGAGCTGTTAAAATAATGAGTTGACAGAGAGATCAGCTGTTGGAGTAATGAGTTGACTGTGATGAGCTGTTGAAATAATGAGTTGACAGAGGTGATCTGTTGTAGTAATGAGTTGACAGAATGATGAGCTGTTGGAGTATTGAGTTGAGATTGATGATTTGTTGGAGTAGTGAGTGTTCTAAGTGATTTGTTGTTGGAGTAATAAGTTGACAATGATGAACTGTTGGAGTAATACATTGACAATGAGTTGTTGGAGTAATGAATTAACAGTGATGAGTTTTGTTGCAGTAATGAGATAACAGAATAAAGAGCTATTGGAGTAATGAGTTGGCAGTGATGAGCTGTTGAAATAATGAGTTGTCGGAGTTATGAGTTATTGGAGTAATGAGTTGACAGTGATGAGCTGTTAAAATAATGAGTTGACGGAGAGATCAGCTGTTGAAATAATGAGTTGACAGAGGTGATCTGTTGGAGTAATAAGTTGACAGTGATGAGCTGTTGGAGTCTGAGTTGACAATGATGAGCTGTTGGAGTATTGAGTTGAGACTGATGATTTTGGAGTAGTGAGTTGTGAGCAGTGATAAGCTGTTGAAATAATGAGTTGACAGAGGTGAGCTGTTGTAGTAATGAGTTAACAGAATGATGAGCTGTTGGAGTATTGAGTTGAGATTGATGATTTGTTGGAGTAGTGAGTGTTCTAAGTGATTTGTTGTTGGAGTAATAAGTTGACAATGATGAACTGTTGGAGTAATACATTGACAATGAGTTGTTGGAGTAATGAATTAACAGTGATGAGTTTTGTTGCAGTAATGAGATAACAGAATAAAGAGCTATTGGAGTAATGAGTTGGCAGTGATGAGCTGTTGAAATAATGAGTTGTCGGAGTTATGAGTTATTGGAGTAATGAGTTGATGGTGATGAGCTGTTGAAATAATGAGTTGACAGAGTTATGAGCTGTTGGAGTATTGAGTTGACAGTGATGAGCTGTTGAAATAATAAGTTGTTGGAGTTATGAGCTATTGGAGTAATGAGTTGTCAGTGATGTGCTGTTGAAATAATGAGTTGACAGAGATCAGCTGTTGTAGTAATGAGTTGACAGAATGATGTGCTATTGGAGTATTGAGTTGAGACTGATGATTTTGGAGTAGTGAGTTGACAGTGGTGAGCTGTTGGAGTAATGAGTTGACAGTGATGAACTATTGGAGTACTGAGTTGACAATGATGAGCTGTTGGAGTATTGAGTTGACACTGATGATTTTGGAGTTGTGAGTTAACAGTGGTGAGCTGTTGGAGTAATGAGTTAACAGTGATGAGCTATTGGAGTAGTGAGTTGACAGTGGTGAGCTGTTGCAGTAATGAGTTGACAGTGGTGAGCTGTTGCAGTAATGAGTTGACAGTGATGAGCTATTGAAGTATTGAGTTGAGACTGATGATTTTGGAGTAGTGAGTTGACAGTGGTGAGCTGTTGCAGTAGTGAGTTGATGTCAGACTTATGAGCTGTTGGAGTAATGGGTTATAAACATGTAAGTAATGAGATGTTGGAATATTGAGTTATATGAGTGGTGAGCTGTTGGAGTAATGAGTTGTCAGAATGATGAGCTGTTGGTGTAATGAGTTTTCACAGTGATGAATAGTTGGAATAGTGGATTGTCAGAGTAATGAGTTGCCAGAGTAGTGAGTCTTCAGCTGAGTGATGAGCTTTTGGAGTATTGATCATAAGTTGTTGGAGTGACAAGCTGTTGTAGATATGAGTTGCTGAAATTGACATGTTATTTTTACTATTTCAGAGCAAGTTACAATGGAAAGATTAAGAGTAATTAAGTGTCATCTTCACACAGACAGCAGAAGTCATGTTATTCGGCCCCACAGTTGCGCCTTTTCAGATAGCAGCACTGCAGCATCCTTGAAAATAGAATTAAACAGGGTAAACTGTTGCATATTTTTATTAGCTCACCTGAGCAAAGGCACAAGACAGGTGTTTTGTCTGCTATTGTCTTGCGTGACCAAACATCAGACCCCCAATGATATTCTATAATGACTATATAACTGGACTGAATTATGTGAGTCCTTGCCATACACATGTATCTGACAAGTGTCACTGAGTACACAGCCCCCCTTACTACATGTATGCATATGTCTGTATTATGTGACTTTTTGCCTTACTTGACAAGTGAAGATGATTATGTGACCCCTAGCTGCATGTATGCTATGGTCTGTATAAAGTGACTATGAAATGAACAAAACCCCCCCCCCCCCCCCCCCTCCTCCCGATTGATTGCAGTTTAACAAAATATTTTTTGTAAGAAAACAAAATAAGTGGGAAAAACTACTTAAGAAATATTTGAGTTAGTGCTTTTAAAGGTCTGGTCACAGATATATTCAGATCACTAGAGCCAAAAGGCTCATGTGAGCTATTTTGGTCACAGAACATCCATCTCTGTCCATCTGTCTGTCCATAAACTCTTTAAACAATTACAAAAAAGAGATATACACAGACACAAAAATTAGAAATATCAAATTTATCTTATTAATAAGTCCTTATATTTCAGTACCAAAATTGTACTAAATAACAATATTTACTAGAGTTATGGGACTTAAAACTTTTCCCGAATGACTTTCTTGTAACTCTTTGGGGCCATTGTGTTTTTCAAACATATCTTCTCTGGGTAATATATTTATACCAGGCATAAAATAACAGCAGTGAAAGTTTTCACAGTTTGTAGAAATATGTTCTCACCTCTGAAAACACTTGGCTATCAATGCTGTGATAACTCAAGTTTGTTTGTCATGATATGCTTAGCGGGTAATCAATTATCACAATGTCTGACATGAGGTGTCAATCCATCACTGACTTATCACATCTTGAAGATAAAGACACAGATTGAGTCACCTGTATTTATACATGTTTTAAGTCCTTTTAATATAAGCATGGACGATGGACAAGCCTTTTTCTGTAGTTATAACTGGCCATTTTTTGGCCCAGGGGAGTCCCAATGCAAATTACATGTGTTTTTTCCTAATTCGGTTTTTGAAAAAAAAAAAATCCTAATTTTTGTGTACGGACTTGGACTATAATGGAAAGTTAATTAATGCAAGAGGAAATGTATTTTTGAAATAGATTTCATTATATTTAGATCTACGTTTTTGAAAAATTATTTTTCCCACTTTGACACAAAGTCTTATTAATATTCCCAGTACCTCACTGGCTTGGCATCTCTACAATTGTGTCACTAGTGGTATTTTCCCCAAAAGGCAGAAAAAGGCCTGGTGGAGCTAACAACTAAATAAAATAATAAGGAACACCAGCAGATATACAATGTATCATTAATTTGTTTGTAGATTGAATTAATTACTGCGTAAAAAAAGGAGAAAAAAACCCAAAAAAAACCCAAAAAATGAGAGAATACATTTGGGCAGGGCATAGCTCAGTGATGCACATACATGTATGTACCATAAGATTTTGGTATTGGGATAACTTATTCCATACACATTTTTTTGTTTTATTGTTGATCATTTTATTCAGTCATTTTGATTTTTATTATTCCATTTTAAAATGAAAACTGAAACACTTTACCAAGCAGATTAAGATATGCTGATACCAGTGTAATTGATAATACAGTAAAACCTGCTTTAATGACCACCTGTGTATAAAGACCACCTGGTCACAAAGACCGTTTTTTGCTACCCCCCAATAGTACCTTTTGTGTACAAATCAACTTCTATTTAAAGACCACCTCCCTATAAAGATCGGTTTTCTTGTGTCCCTAAGGACGTCGTTATATACAAGTTTCACTGTAGATCAATATTTGTTGTTGTGGATGCAGAAATACAAAGGTACCATAGTTTGTCTAATTTATGTCTAGATCAGTCAAATAAATACAAGCTGTAAGGTATAAAATTAAATGATAATACAGTCAAACTTGTCTATAGAGCCACTCAAAAGGACAGGCAAAAATAGACATTATAGACAGGTGGCCTATATAAAGAGGTTTATTTTTAAAAAGTTAACATATGTTTGAGTGGTCTTTATAGGCAGGTGTCCTTTGTACAGAGGTGGCCTTTAATGCAACATTAAGATGTATGATTTAAGTTTGTTAATTTCGTAAAGATTGGAATATAAAATTTTGACACGTTTTTTGACGACTTTTTAGACATTGTCATTTTCATTCATATTTGTATGATTTTCTTTGATTACCTCCCCTTTTATTCATTATGATGCATTCATTTTATGTGTTTCACTGTAATTAGGTGGAGAAATGCTTTCTTAAAAAAATTTTGCTGAAATTTTAAATTTTTGAATTTTTTATGAATTTTTTAAGACTGTAAAAATGAAGGGGGGAGGAGCTTTTCTCACTATCAACTTTTTCTTTAAACTGCTTCAAGGAATTTAGTGAAATTTACATGGATGTATTTCCTTAGGGAAATGCATTAAGCATTCAAAACAAGAGTTCATTTTGGATTTACATGTGCCATAATTATTTTTCTGAATTTGACACAATTCACATTAAAGTTCCCAAATGTGTTACCAATGGCATTTTCCCAAAATTGGCAGAAAAAAGCATGGAGGATAACCACATTTTAGTATATATATCTAATTGGCTATTTTTTTTTCTCGGCTTTTAGATTGGTGTGAACAATATAGAGGTGAATAGTGCACCTGTTAATTATGAAGTACAATACAGAACGATTCTTACACCCCAGGCAGTTAAATTCCTCGGAGAAATGGTCGCAGAGTTTGATGAGCAAGTGATACAGGTAAGAATCAGTTTTTTATGAGTTTTTTTTTTTCTTAATTTGATCAATTCAGTATTCAAGGTCATTAAATTAAGGTGTTTCTTTTACTAATATAATGAAAACCAAATTTGTTAATTATAGAAGAGATATGACCAAGTTGACATACAACATGGCCAACAAAGGGAAATAACTCTTGGCAAATTTTTGTTGTGTGAAAATATCTATTGAACAATTTTTTGACAGATGCTGAGAAATAGAGCTTTAAGAAAATTAGAGTTGGACAGAACAAACAGTTTGCCAGATTTTTCTCCAAAGACAGCAAATATCCGCCAAAGCAAATGGTCAGTCAGTCCAGTTCCCCCAAGATTACAGTGTCGTCATGTGGATCTGGGGGATGTCTCACCTAGCAACACAGAACACTTTACGGAAGCTTTGAAATCAACGGCACAAGGAATTCAGGTCTGTAAATTACAATTATACTTTTTATTGATATTCAGTCTTAAAAGTCAGAATTACAGATTTCTGACTTTTAAGATTGACTCTTTCATACAATTTCATGAAATAAGTTTTGGCTGGATACTGGTTTATGATTTGTTGATGTCTGCCTGCATCAACAATTTGGTTAAGCTGTTGTAGCATTTAGCGCTTTTGTCATGGTTGTAAAACCACTGTTCGGAAGTGCTATGCTCTTTCCCACTCATGGTCTCGTGTGACCAAAACCTCTGGTACATGTTTTTATTATTTATGAGGCCTCAGCCAATGCCAGTAAATGATGCTCGCATTCATCAACCAATCAGATTGAGGCTTTTAAACAATTTCAGAATTGTATTGAATCAACAGACTATGCGACAACTTGTGTTGCCGATTAAAACTACTGTGATTAAATTAATCGGACAATATCTACACCTTATAAATATACATTAGCTAAGAGAGATTTCGGTCAAATGAGACCATGGGTAAAAAATCGCACCGTGAGTCAGGGCTGTGGTTTTATGATGGTTCACTTTTATGGAAATAAAGAGTATCTCATTGTGACGTCACATGATTATAGAGCATGAAGGCATTTGTTGACTATGACCTTTTTTTGACCTTGACCTTTGTGCATTCCCTTTCAAATACCTGTACACCACTTCGCAATTCAGCCCTGCCTCTCGACTTTGAAGTGAGCGAAGCTTGTTCACTGTTGCATTACAATTTAACATCCAATTTACCGGGTTAGGGAAACCATGTGCAATTTGAAAGTAATGATGTGATCTTTGTATGAATTATGGGTAGTAAAATGATGTTTGCTTCATATTACAGGAAAGTCGGTTTTTCAGAAATCTTGTTTATTTGTGTGTATTGTACTTTTTATACATTTTACTCATTAGGTGAAAAGTTTTGTAGATTTTATTTTTGACATACATGAAAAATGACCATCGAATTGTACTTCACAGACAAGTGTGATTATAATGTGAGAAATGTGCTATTTCCGTTTCCTGTTTGGCAAAGGTTTTTCAGATTGTGCATATATGTATATATATTTCTTTTACCTATTTCTCAATCTCTTACCATAGAGCTCCCATTTCACTGGCTTATAAACTGCAAAAATATTATTATTCATTACTATGGTTTAAAAATTCCAACCCTAATCATGCTAATAAAGAGGCATCTGTGAGAAAATGGGTGATTAATGGGGCATTAGCTGTATTTACCTCCCAAAAAATTATTTCAATCTTTTTCTACTTTTAATACTTGTACTTGATGTACAATAACAAATAAAAGCTGTACACAGGCAAAAAAAATTTATATTCCTATATATTTTGTGAAAATAAGGTCAGGTCGAGAGTGCTACACAATGTATTCATATACAAATACTAAAGGTCGAGTTAATCACTTGCAATTTAAAAAGTGCCAAACCTGGATTTCTCAAGCATTTTTCACTAAATATATACACGTAGGACTGAAAGAATATTTGTGCCAGTGTATATCTCTTCCTGTTATTGTATCATGTGTGTATCAGTTTTAGTAGTAAAAAAGGGAAAACAAATTTTGAAAAAAAACCACACACACAGCTAATGCCCCTTTAAGTCAAAATGTTTTAATTCCCGATATAAACGATATGTATTTAGAACAATGCTGTTTATACTGGCGACATATTCATATTCAAAGCCAAGTACCATACTTACACGTACCAAAAATACGTACATATATATTTAATACCAAAAATAGAAATTTGACTTTGATACCTCACAGTCTGACATGGTTCGCTTGAAAAGTGCTTGCCCACAGAGATCGTTAGTCTTTGAACAGTGGTTAAAATTAAAACATCTGTGAAAATTGAATCTCATTGAATTTAATGATAATTGCTGGATTTTTTTCGTCAGAATACTTGCAGTTTCTTCATCACTAAATAAAAAGACATTTAATTCCTGAAAAATTAGCTCAATCATATAGATGCTTAACGTAGGATATTCCATTTGAGTAGATCGTTTTTGTGATGCTGTACTGCTGGAACACCTTAGTGTTTAGTGGAACTGTGAAAGAATCTCGATGACATTGTGTTTTTCTGACTATGTTTTGGGTCGCAAGATCTTGATAGCTTAAATATACCCCATCGAAGGTACTGGGAAATTGTCTGAAAATTGTTTTTCATTTGCAGCTTTAAATTAAAATTTATGAAGATTGATTTTTTTAAAATCACTTTATTTTCCATTGTATTTGTTTCGGAAAATAAATGCTCCTATCTTCTTATTAGTTAATGGATTAAGCACTGTCAGATCAATCGGAATGCGGTACACATGAATCTATGTGAAGGTCAACAATTTTCACCTAAAAGTTTTTAAACGTATAAATTTTCTGTTGCTCGACATTTCAATAACAGTGATATTGCTATATACCTTGATAGTATTGCCCCTAGTTATTTTCGCCCTTTTGTGACAAAAAACAAATTCACCTACCCCATCTAAATTTATTTTCCTTGCATCCTTATTTTTTTAAGTTTGACATTTTCACATTTCAGTTTGTTCTTTCATATAAGGGTGAAAATGTCAACAACAACAAAAAATTAAACAGGACAAAAATTTACAGATATATGGTATCACTGTTATGAAGATGTTCAGCATTGAATGGTCAGCTGTTTTAAAAAATTAGGTACATGTACATATGTATAAACTCTATTTTCAATGCCGTGGTTCAAGAAGAATGGTTGAGGCCCAGTTTACTTGCTTCTACTGCTGCTCATATATCGGACGCATGACTGATGCATCTACTTTTGTGATACTTCTGGTTTATCCAACTCCACAAAACTTATATTTTTCTGTAAATCCAGAAATTTTTGTTGGACTTTATTTCCGATTTCTGCGATTTTCAAGTTCTATATTTATTCCTGAGATGATATTTTCCCTATTTCAAATGTCCATTCGTCAAACTATTATCATACTTCATTACACGATTATTTTATTTTAGCAAGTGAGAGCTCTCACAAAATTACATGTAAATATAATTCTCGCAAATAAAACTGGATTTACAGTATATTCGGCTTGTCATTCTTAGCACATGTTTTACGTCAAATATACTGGATTGGTAATTTTTTTTCGCAAAAATAACGCTGTTTTGTACTTTGTACATGTATATAGAAGTATTTTCGTCAGTTTTCTATCCAGTATATTTATAGAAGTATTTAAAGAAGTAATTCTGGAGTGTGCGTTCTATGCAGTATATTCATAGAAGTACATGTATTTCTGGAGTGTTCTATCCAGTATATTTATAGAAGTATTTCTGGGGTTTTCTATCCAGTATATTTATAGAAGTATTTCTGAGTTTTCTATTCAGTATACTCACAGAAATCCATGTATTTCTGGAGTGTTCTATGCAGTATATTTATGGAAGTATCTCTGAGAGTTCTATCCACTAAATTTATAGAAGTATTTCTGGAGTGTTCTATGCAGTATATTTATAGAAGTATTTGTGGAGTGTTCTATGCAGTATATTTATAGAAGTATTTGTGGAGTGTTCTATGCAGTATATTTATAGATGTATTTGAGGAGTGTTCTATGCAGTATATTTATAGAAGTATTTGTGGAGTGTTCTATGCAGTATATTTATAGAAGTATTTCTGTAGAGTTCTATGCATTATATTTATAGAAGTGTTTCTGGAGTGTTCTATGCAGTATATTTAACATAGATGTATTTGTGGAGTGTTCTATGCAGTATATTTATAGAAGTATTTGTGGAGTTTTCTGTGCAGTATATTTATAGAAGTATTTCTAGAGTGATCTATGCAGTATATTTATAGTATAAAAAATTTCAGATACCAAAGTATAAATCAATATAATGTCCAGGACATAGATACAAATCCGGTTAAAATGGACAAACACAGACCTCTGGAAACCAAGAGGTGGGATCAGGTGCCATGTGGAGGAGTAAGCATCCCCTGTTGACCGGTCACACATGCCGTGAGTCCACAGTCAAGTCCAGTGAAACACGTGAGGAGTGTATCCTCATCACAATTGGTACAGACGTCTCAACAACCGCCAACGAAAAGGCAACTCAACATTTCACTTATTGAAACAGAGTAGTCGCAAACAAGTATACTATTATACCGACCGAAAAAATTTGCGGAACGTTGACATTAAACGCGGTTTTCGATATCCCTGTGTCAATAATTTGTCAGTAGAGAGTAAGTTTTACCTCTGAATTCGAGAAAAATTATGAAATCTTCTTATGTTGTACACGCCCTGGCATATCGGATCATTTGTGAAATATAAACTCCAATATTTGCGGGTGACTGAGGGATATTACTACTTAAATGTGGAAAATTTACGATAGGAATGCCGATAATCGTCGCGTGTTTGTCGTATAGCTTAGTTTGCTATATTTCCCGTCTGTGTTTTATATTTAAGTAAATATGTCTAAGTATGAAAGCGTGTGTGCTTGATTCTGTTGTATCTATTATAATTTCTAGTTCACTGGGATATATCGCATTGGCATATGCAGTATATTTATAGAAAATTGTCATTATTAATTTTGACAAAACGTCGTCGATATATCTGTATGTCAAATTAAAGGACACTGCTAAGAAGTATTTTTCTTCTTTTGATTCAGCAGTTTCTGAATGAAGTCTGCTTCGTATGCAGTATATAATAGAACAGGTCGGCCAATAAAGGAGCACAATTGTATTTCCCATAGGAATGCCAACAGTTTGTTGAAAGACCATTTCTCCGAACATTACAATTTATATTGTCTATTAGAAATTCCAGCATGTTTTTTTATATCAACATCAGTGTATTTTATGTGTAGAATTTATAGAAATAGTGGTTTTTTGACGAAATAAGTATCCTGATAGCCAATCAGTAGATATTTATAAATGTATGTCGGGTACCACCTTTAGTGAAAAAACAGTTGTCTATGATGCTGAAAAGTCTTTCTTTTAATTTTTTATGTGGAATAGTAGTGTAAAGAGTAGAGAAGTCATAAGTTTTGATACTGTGAATTCGAGAAAAATTTTAGATGTATTTCTGGAGTGTTCTATGCAGTATATTTTTAGAAGTATTTGTGGAGTGTTCTATGCAGTATATTTATAGAAGTATTTCTGGAGTGTCTATGCAGTATATTGGAGTGTATTTCTATGCAGTAGTATATTTACAGATGTATTTCTGGAGTGTTCTATGCAGTATATTTACAGAAATATTTGTGGAGTTTTCTATGCAGTATACCGGTATTTATAGAAGTATTTCTGGAGTGTTCTATGCAGTATATTTATAGATGTATATTTCTGGAGTGTTCTATGCAGTATATTTATAGATGTATTTCTGGAGTGTTCTATGCAGTATATTTATAGATGTATTTCTGGAGTGTTCTATGCATATATTTTGCTGACAATGAATGTGTATTGCGAAAAAAATTCGCGCATGTGAAGTCCCTCACCGGAATGAGTGTATTCGTATATGACTCTAGAGCCAAAGAACATGTGGTGACACTTGTCACATATAGACTGTAAGTAACTTCTATTTAGTTCTTAATTGACATAGAAGTATTTGTGGAGTTTTCTATGCAGTATATTTATAGAAGTATTTGTGGAGTGTTCTATACAGTATATTTATAGAAGCATTTCTGGAGAGTTCTCTATTGTCTGTTTATGGAAATACAGTCAAACCCACTTATAGTGAACCCTGCAATATTGTAATCCCTCTTTACTTGAAATGATTTTGATTACCTGGCTGAAGGTCTTTACAACCATGATAACCCTGTTATTTTGAAACTCTTGTTTATTTGAAAGAAAATTCATCCCATCACCTATCCATTTCACTATATTTGGGTTTGACTGTATTTCTGGAGTTCTCCGTCTAGTTTGTTTATACTATATTTCTGTCCGACAGGACAAGCTGGATGTATAGTCTTCAGGAAAGTATGAAAATTCTATAATGACATCTCCGTCATTCTTGTTCATCGTTAACATCTGGTATCTTGTGTATAGACACCGAGTTTTTAGATGCTTTGAGTTTGTTATAAAACAACAGATACCTGATTTAAGTTTATACGTTTCCATTAGTCTTCCTGGTTCAGGTTTTATATATGTCCATTGGTTATGGTTATGCTTTTGTTTAAAGTTTTGTGGTTGCTCAACATTGGTTTAGTATTTAATTATTTTATTAGAATGCTTGTTCGGTATTGTAAAAAAAATCAATTGTGTGAAATCTCTTTAAATAAATATATAAATAAATAAATAAATAAATAAATAAATAAATAAATAAATAAATTAAATTAATTAATTAATTAATTAATTAATTAATAGATAAATAAATGAAAGAATGAATGAATAAATAAATAAATAAATAAATAAATGAATAAAAAAAAAAAGATAAATAAATAAATAAGTGAATGAATAAATCTGCCAAGAAGTCTTTGCCTTTTTTTTTTACTGCAATTGACTGTTAACTCATCACCCCCCTGAAGAACAATGGATTCTTCTGTAAATTACTGGTTTAGTCCTGTCTTAATGTGTCTTTAGGGGTGTATGAGTTACTTAAGTACAGTTGAAACTGTCTTCAGAGACCAATATCATAAAAGACAAGCCGTATGATGATGTTACATTAAAAAAAACTTGATTAGATCATCCGTTAAGCAACATCTTTTTCAGGGACCACCTATCATGAGACACCACATTTCAGTGGCTGGTGGGAATGTCTCTCAGAACCGGTCCACTGTACTGAAAATGGCATGAATTCAAACGGGGACTTTCCACCCAACCATAAAAGGCCAAAATAAGGCCCCATTCCCAATGCAAAAAAAAACAAAAACCTTTTTTTCTCAATTTGCAGTCACAATTTCCTAATCGAAGTCAAATGGTAATAATTAGTTTTGTGAATTTTCTGATCTTCCAGTTGTAATCAAAGTACTGAAAGTACTGAAATGGGTTGTTATATTGGCAAAATAGCCATGGGAATCAAACTACTTCTATCTAACAAAAATGAAATGGAAATAAATCAAATTAATGTTGATCTTAAAAAAAAAATTAATTTCCTGCCTCTAAATAAATTCAAAATTAACATTCCAAATTATATTTCTTGTATGTTCCGCTCTAGGTCGAACTTTCTGCTTCGATTTTAAGCTAATTTTTTTTTTTTTGTGCCTAATTTTACCCAAAAAAATAAATTGCTTAAAATGGGGGCAGAAAGTTCGGCTTCCGGATCAACTTTAAATATTGTCTGGCGTGCATTAACACTCATTTCTAAATATAACATGAGCATTTATGGAACCTACTTAAATTTAAACCAAACAGTGGAAACATGTAAAATAATTTTTTTTCATCGCGAAAAATGGCTGTGATTTAAAACAGATTTTAGGGCTTGTAGGGAACGTAATCCTATTTAGGGCTATTACCATGATACATGAAGATATACTCTGCATAGACTAAAAAAAACAACCAAACAATGTTCTCTATCTTATATTAATTAATATAAATAACTGTATGGGGTGAAAAAGACAGTTTACCCAATGCTTAATGTTAAAGACATAATTTTTCATCAACATAATTCAGGCCTAAAGTCGCGATCTATCACCAATTTCACTTGTAGACATCAATGCTTTCAGCAAAGGATGAAACTTTGTTTTTTTGTTAAAGACATCATTTCTGTTTGAAATCCATTATGAACAAATCAATTACACAAAAAGTTTATGTTTATACATCCTAATCTAATTGTGATTATCTTCAAAAGTTGTGATAAATGTCGTGTCGCGATTTCCCACGACTTCTGCGGAAACGAGAACTGAAAATTGTAACATTCAATGTTCGCATTACCTCCCTTTGTAATATCAATACACACAGTATACAAGTGACCGTCCGCTTAAATTGAGTAGTCTCTGGTTATGTAAGCATGTGGTCACCATATAGGGTGTATAAATAAAGGAATTATGCACGGGGGAATCTCAGTAATGCAGGTTATGTATAGCGATTAGTTGACAAACACTTCAATTTGATAGTTTTCAAAATGGACAGGAACGTATTCATAATGAATTTCATGTGCCATTTGCATAACAAGCACCTCCTACTTGATGCTATCCCCTCTATTCTGCTTTTATTTTCATTTTTCTGTGGACTAGAAAACATACATGTTCTTGAGAGTTCAACAGAAATTTAGCTTCATGTTGGTATCAGCGATATGTAATTATTTCTATTTACATCACTGTATGCTTGTATCGATATGATGAATGGCGGAGTAATACTGCAGTTTTTCAAGGCAGCTCAACATCACTGGAATCTTATATAGTGGAACTCCATATTTATAATTAGATTGATGACGTTTTGTTGAAACTAACTACAAATCGTATTGTATAATTTCGAGAGACAGAAGTAAGTAGAATTATGTGGTATTTCATTTAATGATTATTCAAACTAGATTTAATTTATTTACACCAAAATATTTGACTTTTCTGTAAAAGTTGAATTCTTGAGTTGGACTATATTTTACAAATGCAACCTCCATGACCTCTTCACTGCTAACAGGATAGCCCCCTATGAAAAGTCGAAGTAAACCCATAATAGGTTGTTATTACATAACAACCCATAATAAAATATTGATAATATTTCTAAGTCAGAGGGCCCAGGGCCCTTTTCCAAGAGAATGTAGATTATCCCAGACAAAAGAACTGTCAGGAGAATGTGATCTAAAAGCTGTCAAAAACTTGTAAGAAAATACAAATTATGACATTTATTCATTTATTTTATTTAAAAATTTACAGAACAGAAATCCAAAGTAAATGCACAAAAATGAGAATTCATTTAAGACATAGACGTAGATTCTGCAGTGACTAGTCGACTTAATTCACCTTGTTGGTTCATGTCAATGATCACTGTTGAGACTTGCCGTAAACAGTGGTCTCATGTTATTTGTAGAAAGAATAAACTATTGCCACATTCTTTCCTAAAATAGAGAAAAACAACATACGAATCACGTAAACATGTAAAGAATTTTTGCTTATAACAAACCAATTTCAATATCCTTTGACACCCCAACAAACATCTTTTATAGTATTATAATGAAGTGATCAATATCATTAAAACAAAAATCAATTCTTAACTTTTCCACCAAGCTAAAATTAATAGTTGTATACATAAAAACAAACAGAAACCATTCTGTTTGCTTTTGACTACCAAGGAAAGTTCCTGTTTAGCCTGGATTTAGAATGAATTTATTTTTAAAATTTGTTAAACCTTTAAACCACTTCTATAACTATACAACAAACTGTCTGCATAACGAACGGAACAAAAACTTCCAATGAAATTCGTTATAGGCAAGATTTCCTGTACTAGTTCTTTAACTGGTCTGCATGATTGGGAGTTTCGCTTGAATCGTTTTGATATATGTTTTTTTTTTTTTTATTTATTTACTTTTTTATTTTTTACTTTTTTTAATAAGAAATTGTAAATAGGAACTTGATAATTATAAAATCTTAAAATTTCATTTCAATATACCTTTTTCTGAAATGTTCCATTCCGACATGGTTCAAAATAATATTTTGCACCTTCAATGAAAAATATGTCCTACATTACCGGTATTTCCAGTTAATGTGTTTATCACATAGGTGATGAGAAATATGTATTACATAAAGTGAAAGTAGCCAGATCTGAGAAGTAGCCTACAGTAAAGCTGTGACACTTGTCAACTTTACAAGAATTTAATGAACATTTAGTTAAACTTTTTCCCTACTCAAATGACCTGAATGCAGATATTGAATGTTGTCATTGTAAACATTACGAAACTTGAAATTACCTAGGTCACATTTCTGTTGACGTCACATGATCTGAGTACAAACTATTCCACAAAATTGAACGGAATGGAAGAACTTGAAAAAGACCTATTGATAATGTTGTTTTGATAATGATAGTTCTCTTTATATTTTTATATTTTTCATATACAAATGTAGGTCATTGGGTCATAAATATCCCTTTTTTAAGCACCCTGGGCTCTTATTGGGTATAATATGGTATTGCAAGTAATGCTATGAAAATATATCTTCACAATTTATCAACAGTAACTACAAGTAGCTTTGTCAAAAAGTGAACGATCCATCATCGATCTAATGAAAGAGGGGTCTATGTGGTTAGAGTATCGCACTTTGAACCATGAAGTCTCTTTCTTCTGGTCAGCGCAGGTTTGAGTCCTGCTGGAACCTAAGCAGATTTTTGTGCGAAAGTTTGCCAGTGGTTTGTGGAAGGCCGGTGGTCTCTTGCCTGGTTCATGTACATTGTAACCGAGTTCTCTCCTCCACCATTAAAAACTGGCCACCTCCATATAACTGAAAAATTGTTGAGTTGTGGCGTAAAACGCTATTGAATATTCAAAATCTGATGAAAGGAAAACATTGAAACTAAAATTATTTTAAATAGTAAAACACTCAATATTCACAAATTTTCGGCCCCTTGGCCTTTATCAAGTGAAAGACGACAATATCTATATTAGTTACATAGTATTAAGTCTGCACAATACACAGCCTCATTCTATGAATGAATGAATATTGAATAAAACTTTGTATTGTGCAGACTTAACACTATGTAGCTGTTATATATATTGTCGCCTTTAACTCGATAAAGGCCAAGGGGGTGAAAATTCATGAATATTGAGTGTTTTACTGTTTTTTTCGCATAACAATACTTCACTTTGGAGGACATTATACAATTATTGCCCTTGTTTTGAGTTGACATGAATATTTGTCCACCCGAGAGGTGTTATGTCACCCCAGGGCTCTGCCCGAGGGTGACATAACAACTCGAGAGTGGGCAGATATTCATGTCAACCCAATAAAAGGGCAATAATTGTTCTATTATTCTAAAAGGCAATAAAACTTAACTAACAAACTGACCTACGTAAGTTTATAAGGATTGTAACACATGTCACATACATGTAGCGCCTTTGATACTCAACACTATCGATATGTTTTGTCATTCTTTGCGTCGTTTTTTAATCTTAAGCCTCTATCAAGACTGACTACAGCAAATATATTTGACAACGATGTATCAATGCTGTCAAATCATTAAATTTCGGCTGTTGTTTCTCTCAATTCCAGTCTGCATTAAGTAATCTATGAGTTATGAAACAGACATTTTATCTGCTAGAGGTTACACCTAATTACCACATAGCCTACTAGAAAAAAAAAAACAAACTACACGCATCCATTTCTGCACAGGAGAGGGTGACATAAATGTTTCAGGGTGAGATGAAAAAATGTTTTAGATCACGTGATACAGTTTTGACTAATCAGAAGTAAAGATACATATTAGAGGTATAATAATAAATTTTATTAAAAGTTTAAAGGTTGCAGGAGGAGTTCTAAAGCATAGCTGAGATATTTGAACGATGTTAAAAAAATGAAATATGGCAAACAGTTAAAATGGCTATGATGATCCCTAATCATTATTATTATCATTATTGTTGTTGTTAATATTGTTATTATAATTATTATTATTATCATTGTAATTATTATTATTATTATTATTATTATTATTGTTATTGTTATTATTATTGTAATTATTATTATTATTGTTATTATTATTATCATTATTATTATTATTATTGTTATTATTATTATTGTTATTGTTAATATTGTTATTATAATAATTATTATTATTATTATTATTATTTTTGTTATTATTATTATTATTATTATTATTATTGTTATTATTATTATTGTTATTATTATTATTATTATTATTATTATTATTATTATTATTGTTATTATTATTATTACCAGCTCTGAGAATTCGTCTTCATCTTCTTCTTCTTCATTGTCTTCTTTTCTTCTTCTTTTTTCCTCTTCAAGTAAATTTTGAGCCAGCTCTACAGCAAAAAACAGCTTACCAGATTTCATTTTTTAAACTCCCTCTTTTCTGAATTATCTCCCTTTTCATTTTTTATGACCCATTTTGTGACCACATATCCTCTGTAACTACTTTAGTTAGAGACAACCTGTTTGGAGTACCTGAAAGTCCAAAGTCTCCAGTAGTTATTATAACTATCCTCTATTTAAATCATTATCATAATTCTTGATATTATTATTACTCTGAAAATTATCAGTATAATGGTGAAAGTAATTGTTTATCCGGAAATCTTAACTTTAGTATAAAGCTGTAATCTAGACTTTAGTATAAAGTTAGAATCTAGAATTTAGTATAAAATTATAATCTAGACTTGAGTATAACATGTATAATGCTATAATCTAGACTTGAGTGTAAAGCTATAATCTAGACTTAAAAGTTTAAATCAAGATTTTAGTATAAAACTATAATCAAGACCTGAGTGTAAAGTTAAAATCTAGATTTTAGTGTAAAACTATAATCTAGACTTAAGTATCATGCTATAATCTAGACTTGAATATAATGAAAAAAATCAAAATTTTAGTATAAAACTACAATCTAGACTTGAGTATAAAGCTATAATCCAGACCTGAGTATAAAGTTATTATCTAAACTTAAGTATAATGTTATAATCTAGACTTACATATAAAGCTATAATATAAACTTGAGTATAAAGCTATAATCTAGACTTGAGTATAATGTTGTGATCTAGACTTGCTTATAATACTATAATTTAAACTTGAGTATAAAGCTTTAACCTAGACTTGAGTATAAAGCTATCATCTAAACTGGTGTATAATGCTGTAATCTGCACTTGAGTATAATCCTATAATCTAGACTTGAGTATAAAGCTATCATCTAGACTTGAGTATAAAGCTATAATCAAGACTGGAGTATAAAACTATAATTTAGACTTGAGTGTAAAACTATAATTAGACTTGAGTATAATACTATAATATAGACTTGAGTACAAAGCTATAAGGTAGACTTGAGTATAATGTTGTAATCTAGACTTGAGCATAAATCTATAATCTAGATTGGAATATAATACTATGATCTACACTAAAGTTTAAAGCTTTAATCTAGACTTGAGTGTAAAGTATAATCTAGACTTCAGTATACAATTAAAATCTAGACTTGAGTACAAAACTATAATCTAGACTTGAGTGTAAAGTATAATCTAGACTTCAGTATACAATTAAAATCTAGACTTGAGTATAAAACTATAATCTAGACTTAAGTATAAAGTATAGTCTAGACTTCAGTATACAATTAAAATCTGGACTTGAGTATAAAACTATAATCTAGACTTAAGTATAAAGCTATAATCTAGACTTGAGTATAATGTTGTGATCAAGACTTGCTTATAATACTATAATTTAAACTTGAGTATAAAGCTTTAACCTAGACTTGAGTATAAAGCTATCATCTAAACTGGTGTATAGTGCTGTAATCTGCACTTGAGTATAAAGCTATCATCTAGACTTGAGTATAAAGCTATAATCAAGACTGGAGTATAAAACTATAATTTAGACTTGAGTATAAAACTATAATTAGACTTGAGTATAATACTATAATATAGACTTGAGTACAAAGCTTTAATGTAGACTTGAGTATAATGTTGTAATCTAGACTTGAGCATAAATCTATAATCTAGATTGGAATATAATACTATGATCTACACTTAAGTTTAAAGCTATAATCTAGACTTGAGTGTAAAGTATAATCTAGACTTCAGTATACAATTAAAATCTAGACTTGAGTATAAAACTATAATCTAGACTTGAGTGTAAAGTATAATCTAGACTTAAGTATACAATTAAAATCTGGACTTGAGTATAAAACTTTAATCTAGACTTAAGTATAAAGTATAATCTAGACTTCAGTATACAATTAAAATCTAGACTTGAGTATAAAACTATAATCTAGACTTAAGTATAAAGTATAATCTAGACTTCAGTATACAATTAAAATCTGGACTTGAGTATAAAACTATAATCTAGACTTGAGTATAAAGCTATAATCTAGATTTTAGTATGTACATTGTAACTGGGTTGTCTCTACCACCAGTAAAAACTGGCCACCGCCATATAACTGAAAATTGTTGAGTGTGGCATAAAACACTATTGAATATTCAAAATTTGATGAAAGGAAAACATTGACATTAAAATTCTAAAGGTTACAGGAGGAATTCTAAAGCATAGCAGAGAAATTTTAATGATATTGGAAAAAATTAAAATATGGCAAACAACTAGACTTAAAATGGCTATGATGATCCCTGATTATAATTATTATTATTATTATTATTATTATTATTATTATTATTATTATTATTATTATTATTATTATTATTATTATTATTATTACCAGCTCTGAGAATTATTCTTCATCTTCTTCTTTGTTGCCTTCTTTTCTTCTTCTTTTTTCCTCTTCAAGTAAATTTTGTGCCAGCTCTTCTGCTAAAAATGGAGAAACAGTTTTTATCTTTTTTAACTCCCTCTTTTCTGAATTATCTCCCTTTTCATTTTTATGACCCATTTTGTGACCACATATCCCCTGTAACTAACTTTAGTTAGAGAGAACCTGTTTGGAGTACCTGAAAGTCTAAAGTCCAGTAGTTATTATGATTATCCTCTATTTAAATCATTGTCATAATTTTTGATATTATTACTCTGAAAAATTGTCAGTATAATGGTCAAAGTAATTGTTTATCCTGAAATCTTAACTTAAGTATAGTCAAGACTTGAGTATAATGTTAAAATCTAGATTTTAGTATAAAATTATAATCTAGACTTGAGTATAAAGTTAAAATCTAGATTTTAGTATAAAATGTAATCTAGACTTGAGTATAACATGTATAATGCTATAATCTAGACTTGATTATAAAGCTATAATCTAGACTTAAGTATAAAGTTTAAATCTAGATTTTAGTATAAAACTGTAATCTAGACCTGAGTATAATGTAAAAATCTAAATTTTAGTACAAAACTACAATCTAGACTTTGGTATAAAGCTATAATCCAGACTTCAGTATAAAGCTATAATCTAAACTTAAGTATAATGTTATAATCTAGTCTTGGGTATAAAGCTATAATCTAGATTTGAATATAATGCTATAATCTAGACTTAAGTATAAAGTTTAAATCTAGATTTTAGTATAAAACTAATCTAGACCTGAGTGTAAAGTTAAAATCTAGATTTTAGTGTAAAACTATAATCTAGACTTGAGTATAAAGCTATAATCCAGGATTGAGTACAAAGCTATAATCTAGACTTAAGTATAAAGTTTAAATCTAGATTTTAGTATAAAACTATAATCTAGATTTTAGTATAAAACTATAATCTAGACTTAAGTATAATGAAAAAAATCTAAATTTTAGTACAAAACTATAATCTAGATTTGGGTATAAAGCTATAATCTAGACTTGAATATAATGCTATAATCTAACTCCACAATCTTCTTATATCTTCACATTGGCAGAATAAATGGTTTTATTGATTCCACGGTGGTTCCACCTAATTTACATTTATCATTATTTGTGATTCCAATTTTCTTTAGATAATAGTTTAAGGGGAGACTTTCGTATTATAGTCTAAATTGGAATCATTGTAGGGTTACATCTTTCGTTGTTTTAAATGGAATTATATAGTGTTGGTGCCATTTCATATTAAAAAGTTTTCCTCGTTTTCCCACTTATATTCTGATGTAGGTTTTATATTATTATTATAGGTCATTAAAGTATGGTAAATATTTTTGCATCCTTTTTTTGGCATTAATTAGAATTTTTACAAATGTTGGTAATATTGTTCTTTCAAAAACCTCTGTTGAAATTGTTTGAAATTGATTTATTTTTTAAAGTGATTTATTGAGTGTCATATACTGAAATATAATAAAATATCATTTGAAACCATATTGAATTTATTCTTAAAATCAGTAAAACTAAGCATATTGCCATTTTCATCAGTTAAATCTAAAATTGTTTTTATTCCTTTTTCATACCAACTTTTTATAAAAAAAATTTTTTTTATAAAAATATGTTTATTATTTATTTTCATTTTATTATTAAACCAAATTGGTGTGGACAGAATTGCATTATATGTATTAATTTTCAAACTATCTGTTGTTTCATGCCAACCATAAAAGACATCCTGCCAAAATTGATTAACATTTTGTTTGGTTTTATCATTAAACAAAAACCCTGGTTCATAATCAGATATAAACCTGGAATCCAAATACTGGTTTTTTGGGGGTTTTTTAAAAAAATTTCAGTCCATGTATGATTGGTAGATGTTACTTATCTCCTTACTCATATTACTTTTAAAGCTTTCATAAATTTGTTAACGTCAATCATTTTAAGACCCCCTTTGTCATATTCAAATGCAAGAGTTTCTCTTTTAATTTTATCTACAGTATTCTGCCATATAAATCTATGTAATTCAGTGTTTAAAATATTTATGGTTTCTACACTAGGGTTAGGCAACAAGAGGAAAAGGTGGTTAAGTGTTGATATAATTAGTGTTTTTATAATTGTTATTCTGCCAATAGGTGTCAAAATTCTCTTGGACCATTGTGATATTAGTGTATATATCTTTTTAAATTGCTTTGTATAATTTATGTAAACCATATCATTTAAAAATCAATACCTAGGAGGTTGAAATTTGTTTCACCCCAAGTTAGTTTCCATCTGTGATGGTGTACATCTTTACTAAATTTTTTACTTCCAATCCACACAGATTTTGTTTTATCATTATTTATCTTTAATCCAGATAACTTTGTAAAATATTCTAATGTGTCTGTTAGTTGAAACAGTGATTATTTTGATCCATCTAATAAGATGAGCCATCTAAAGGTTGTGTCATCAGCATACTGTGTAATTTTTTGTTCCAAAGATCCAACATGTATTCCTTTAATATTCTTGTTATTCTTAACTAATAAAGCAAGAACCTCTGCACAGAGTATGAATAAGTAAGGTGAAATTGGATCCCCTTGTCTACAGCCTCTATGTATCGGTATTTTAAAAAAATGAAAAAAAAAACATCTTGAATTATTGCTGATTTTATATTATTATTAAAAAGTTTCACCCAACTAATTATTGATGTACTAAAATTAAATAAATCTAGAACTTTGTATAACAAAGGCCATGCAACGGAATCAAAAGCTTTTTCAAAATCTAAAGCTATAATCTAGACTTGAGTATATATACTATAATCTAGACTTGAGTATAAAGCTGTAATCTAGACTGGAGTATATATACTATAATCTAGACTTGAGTATAAAGCTATAATCTAGACTTGAGTATATATACTATAATCTAGACTTGAGTATATATACTATAATCTAGACTTGAGTATAAAGCTGTAATCTAGACTGGAGTATAAAGCTCTAAGTTAGACTTGAGTATAAAGCTATAATGATGTATGGTAGTTGTGTTCAAAACATGAGGTAAATACCAAAAATATTTGGTATACCATGATTGGTTATTAACACAAAAATAATTAGTGGTATTATCCCCTAGTAATCTTCTTTCAAACTTTTGTATAGTATTGTTGAATAGTCAACTCATGTTTAAAGGCATACAGACTTTTAAATAAGGATTTTTTTTGGTTTGTATTAAATGTTTCAAATATTTGAATTTTTAAACAAGTAAAATGTTTTAAAAAATCCTAGGTTGATTAAAAACTTGTCAAAATATCATTTGTGAAAAGAAATAATGGGTGAGTTAACATTTGTTTTCTTACATGGATGGCAGGAATATCAACTGTCCGTTGTATTTCATTCATTCTAAGCAGTATATGCATTAGAGATTTTCCACCCTATCATATGGGGCCAAGATATGGCATCATTTCTAATGCAAAAACAATTAATTTTTTTCCAAATTTGTACCCCAAATTTCCCAATTGAAGGCAAACTGACAAATCATAATGAATTTACAAGAGATACTTGTATTTTCAAACAGTTTTGTGTATTTTTATATTTCCCAAATTCAATGAAATTTTGTTAAAATTCCTAACAAATAATAACCTGGAAATTTCCTTCATTGACGATGTAAAAAATAACAAATTACCTACCTGAAGGTACCGTTACAGAATGTTGTCTTTCCGCCACAGAGGATTGACGATAAATACACAAATTTGAATGATGTAACAGATGTCCGGCCATGATTTGTATAGGCGAATCATCTGATTTACACCAAACTTCTTGGGTATATTTCTGTTTTTTATCATCTCCTGTATCTGACCTCTGACCTCTGGCAATGGAAGTAATTGTCACGAACTGCCACAACCTTTTGTATGAGTTGATTCTCAAGCTAAGATGGTGTTAAATGAGTTACACAAGCATTTGTAGAGGAAGATCAAACTTGGTCAATATGTACATGGTGTAACTGTACAGGTTCTACATGTTCTAGGCACAATGTAGGGAAGACTATACATAATTTAAATGATAACTCAAACAGGGAAAAAAATTTCATCCTTTTCCAAAATTCTGCTGCATATTGGTAAATCTTTATTTTCCCTATTAAACCCCTACAAATCGGCAATTTTCCTTGATCTGTTTCACCATTGTAGAATCACATCTTAACTCAAATTGTTTGATTGTTAAATTGTTGTTGTACACCCCGTCAAGAATTTTTCATTTATATGGAGACAAATAAATGTATACCTTGTTTTCCGATCTCCATCGTAAAAAAGTTTATAATATGGGGATGTGTTTTAATGGTCTAGAAGGAAAGTTTTTTTTTTAGAGATCATCAGTGCACAAAGGGAAATGGACGTTAGATACAAAAAAATGTAAGTCACTGTTACATGTTTTATCATATACTGAAATTAGGTCACCGCAACATACAAATTTTGTGTTTTAATTACTGTAAATCTAGTTTTATTCGGTATAATTTTGTTTACACGTAAGTACGTGAGAGCTATTGCTCCCCGCCATCTTATGTGAATCAGACAATACCTTAACAATACGTAGAAATGGACATTTGATATTGCGAAAATATCATCTTGTGAGTAAATATGGAACCTATGTTTCGCGAAAATTTCCAGATTTACATTGGTTTAACTATTGTATAATACTGAATTAATTTTTCTCGATGAATCGTGCATGTTAGCAAAGAGATTCTCTTGATGTGCCCTGCCACAAATATGGACCTATTCTATTGAATCAGGTCAACAATTTAATGGTTACCCATTATACCATTGGATTGCAATCAAAGAAATTTAATTCTTTCACCCATATAGACACAATGTAATGTCCCAAGTTATTGATTTACGGAAGAGTCCATTTTTTTTAGGGGATGATGAGTTAATAGTTTTAGGAAAAAACTTTCTGACATTAAGTTCAAGTTTTCTGTTGTTTGTTGTTTTTTTGTCTGACATTGGTAAGGGTTTACACAAATACCAGGGGCCCATTTTATCAAAAAGTTTTAAGTCCTAAGTTTTAGGTCTGAAGTGAATTGATCCTAAGACAAAACTTAGGACCGTTTTATCAACGCTACCCTGATTCAAGTCTTAAGGTATATTTTTACATTTTCAAATACAATCTGGATATGTTATGAATATCATAGCTGATTCATTTACAAAGATAAATTTTGACATATGCAACAATAGATTAGGTCTACGTACTTCCTCTGGCCAGTCATTAAGACGTGACATAATTAGGTCATAAATCACAAGTCCTAATTCTTTGTAAAATGGTCACAAATTATAAGTGTGGTCCTAAGACCAAGTCTAAGACTTAGGACCTTTCGTAAAATGGGCCACAGGTGTATAAAGGACTTTAGATCATTGATTTTGGCATTGCACCATATGTATCCTATCCCTGCCAATTCCATCCCAACCCCACCTAACTTCTCTCTTTTCTCCATAATTGACATACATTTCTGATTTTGCATTGCCATGGTGACTGTAAAGTGTCAGATTTCACTACTGCTAAATACTGTCGACCTTGAAATTTTCACTCCTGTTTCATTTTTGCCATTTTCGCCCTTAGATTAGAGGGCGAATTCAAAATTAAAAAGGCAAATTTTTCACGCTAAATAATTTAAGCACGAACAAACATGCCATTCATGAGACTGTGGTGATTTAGGACGAATTTAAGACGGAGCGAATATCTTTCCGGTCGTTAAAGGGCAAAAATAATCAAGGGCAAAAACTTCCAGGTATACAGCATGCCATAAATGACAACGGTCATCTACGAGTAACGTATCCCAATATATAGACTTACTACACTCTTGATTTGCGTGAATATAAAATCGGAGTAATAATGTGCCTCGGATGTCTCGTGAAGCCAGTTTGTGTGTTTGTCTACATCAGCTGATTTTCCACAGAATCATGGGTATTGTTAAATGGTCATTGGACTCAATTACTCCAACGACCATCTTACAAAACCTTACGATTGTGCGGGTCATGTCCCTAGAATTAAAGAAGTTTGAATGAATTTTTATCAGAATTGTCATAAAGTAAATGCATACAGTAGTTTCATAAAAATATAGTGCAACTTGTCCTGAGTTATCTCCCAATTTTTCCTTGAAAAAGAAGGTCTTTCAAGTTAGGGGATGTCTCAAAATCTCAAAATTATACACATACAAATTATCCACAGTTATTGGTATATGTTCCCCCATTCTGGATCTTATGGACTGTAAAGGAACTAAAGATATGTTATATATATATATAAATATATATATATATATATATATTAACTACTCTGTTGATGTTTATCATTCTGAGAAATGCCTTTGATACCCTGCTGTATCTAATTTTTGGTGAACTAAGCATTTCAGGATTTGTTGAAATATTACACAAAATAAAGTTCGAAACTTCTTTTTCTTTGACATTGTGCTAGTGAAGTGAGACTATGGATGCCTATTGAAAGATTGTGATTACGAGTCACAGGAAGTTGACACGTATAACAAAATTTCTTGTGGATCACTGAAATTTCTTAGTGGCTGTGACTATCTGGTAATAAGTCCTATGTAATGCCACAATGGGGAAAAAAGCGACATTGAAGTTAGACATATGGCAATATAAAGACCTCGTTGTTTACTGCTTTTTAACTCATCAACCCCTGAAAAAACAATGGACTCTTCAGTGAATCAATGACTTAGACCAGTCCAAATTTGTCTTTAGGGAGTGAATGAGTTAAATTTGTCTTGAGAGTTTATTTTTGCAGATAGATAAATATTTTAAGCTCTTCAAAACTTGTAGATTTGGAAAAAAAAAAAATAAAATCCAACGTCTAGAGAATATTACTAAAAGTTTCTTGTCATTAGTCATGGTTTATCAGGAGGTGGCGTAGTCATCATCGTCAACGTTTTATATGGAATCAAAACATATCATTTGTACTGTAGTTGTAAATTGACCATTTTCAAGTTGTTCCGTTTCATTTAGTCACAGTCCATCACAATAGTATGTTTTTTCATAGAAAATAGTAGGACAACATCACTTCCCGTGAAGCAGTTTGTCGTATAAATGACCAGGAAATTGGATAGCATGCAGTGATACAGGGTTCGAAATCAGCAGTAGTCCACCAGTCCGAGACTAGTAACTTTTGCAGCTTTAAAGTTTTGGATCAGCTAGTCCGATTGACCAGTAGATAAGACATGTATAAACATGAGCAATGATTAATGAAAGTGTGTATGTATATATATATATATATATATATATATATATATATATATGTATATATATATATATATATATATATATATATATATATATAGTGACACTTGTATATAAAGACCCCCTTAGGTACATTACAAAGGGGAGGTGGTCTTTATATAGAGGTTCATTTGTACACAAATGGTACAATTGGGGACAGCAAAACATAGTCTTTATGACCAGGTGGTCTTTATACACAGGTGGTCGCTAAAGCAAGTTTTACTGTATATTACCTAATTAGACCCTTAATTTTTTTTCCTCAACTCAAACTAAACTGATCATAGCTTTCACGCTTGAGGATATACATGTAAAGACATGTAAATATTATAAACATAATACCAAAGTTATAATGCTCAAGACGATTGTTTCTGTCAATTAGACTTCATCAGTTGAGCTCCAATTTTAAATAAATTTTCTAAAAAGAAAGTGGTATCAGACAAGGCCAAACAATAAATCTAAATGTATAGTCAAAATCCGTCTAAGAGTAACCACTGTAAAAAGATGACTATCTTAGTTTTAAAAGAATTTAGAATTTTAAATAGATAACATATAACTTACTAAATCACCAATTCAGACTTCAGTAATTCTAGTGCCATATGGTAAATATGTGCCAATTTGGCAAATCTTTGTACTTGGCCTACTTCCTGACAAGTGAAATTGTCAGAGGACTACAGTGAAACTTGTAAATAATGACCTCCTTAGGGACACAACAAAACCAGTCTTCATATGGATGTGGAATTGATATAGAGGTTGCTTTGTGCACAAATGGTACTGTTAGGGTCAGCAAAACATAGTCTTTGTAACCAGGTGGTCTTTATACATAGGTGGTCACTAAATCAGGTTTTACTGTAGTAATTTTTTTCCCCCCAACAACTGAATTAGTCGAACTAACTAGTGAGACAGAAATACTAAATTCGAACACTATGATAGGTTTCAGATTCGAAGAACAGCCTACAGAAAAGGGGCATCACTTGTCATCTTTACAATTTTTGGTTTGATTTAGATTTTTGTTTCACACCACAATCAACAATTTTTCAGTTATATGGTGGTGGCCAGTTTTTAATGGTGGAGGAGAGAATCTTGTTACAACGTACCAGGGAAGAGACAATGTAACTGGGAAGAGATCACCTGCCTTCCGCAAGTAAACTGGCAAACTATCTCACAAAAATTAGCTTAGGATCCAACGGCACTCGAACTGATGGTGACCAAAAGTGAGAGAATCCATGGTTCAAAGCATGATGCTCAAAACCACTCGTCCACAAAGGCCCCTCATCTTTATAAGAGAGAATATCTAATCTTCAGTCATCTCAGATGAAATGAAACAAGATATCGCTGAATGTCATTTATGTAAATATTATGAAACCGAAAGTGATTTTGCCCGACTTTTTGTTAAAGTCATGTGTTCCGAGTACAAATTATTCAGACAAAATTGAATGGAATGGAAAACTCGACAAAAGGTGTATTGGCTATGTCTGGCACCAAATAATGAAAACTAATGCTTTTCTGATGAAAACCTCCTCAAAACTATCATAAAATTAAAAATAGAGTGAGTATGTACTCAAACTGTACGTTACCATATATATGCAATTATTACACATAAGATAAAAAAGAGTCATACCGCCTAATATGCTTAAAATGTGAGTTTGACAATAAAAATAAATAGACTTGTGTAGTAAGATTGCACCCTAGGGGTAAGATCGCACCCTAGGGGTAAGATCACACCTTATGAGCAAGATTGATCACACTTTTAAAATTGCATTGTTTTGCCAAAAAATAAATAGGCTTAAGGTAAAGTTTTGCCCAATCAGGGATAATGTTGGTAGAAATTTCTTTGTGGCCAATTTAACTTATTTCAAATGAATTTTTTCAGTGTCTCAGTATATGGATAAATTTAGAGAATATTTTTGTAACTAACAATATTTTCTGTACCTATTGCCGAAAAAAAAAAATTACCCAATAGCATGAATAGCTACGCTGGTTTACCCACAGAGCCAGTCCTGTCAAAGATTGCTTTCTAATGAGAAATACAGATAACAAACTCTTAACGAATGTAAGGGATTTAGTAGTAATGGTTATTGAGGTAGTTTTGTGCAGGTGCAAACTCGGTAAATGTTAATGTAGCCACGAAATAACTTGCGTTCAAGAATTTTTTCTTTATTCCAGAATTTAGACATTGATTAAATTCTCGGGGAATCTGTGATCATGTGGTTTAAGCACTAGAAATTAATTATCTTACCTGTAATTAGCATCTGTTTCTACCTTTCTGTGATCAGAGTGAAATATGTGGTGAAGGTGGCCTGTCCGGCTGTGGTCTGGTTTGGTCATAACACAGAATTTTTCTCCATCTTTATAAAGTGTATGTCACTGTATAATGGAAACAAATGTCCACTTATTGCAAAAACTCCAGTCATAACAAACAAACAAACAAGCAAACAAGTTAAATTCACACCAATATTTTCTTGATTTTGCTAGTTCATTTTTATCTTTTTTTTTAAAGTTACTGGAATTTTCATTGGTCCTTATACATGTTATACCTTGTTTCGTTAATTTGCTTGCTTTGACTTGATTTAAAGTGCAATGTGGGTAATTAAAGCCCTTACCCCTCATCTAGATGAGGCAGGGAGACAGGGATGCCCAGTGCGTGTTTGTATTTGTGTCCATATCTCCAACAGCTTAAGTGCCACTTTACTTGTACAATCTGACGAAGGTAATCAAACAGCACATCCTAGACTATTTGCCCTCCATCTCGGCATAGAGCTGTGTGGACAGGAGATGAAATCACACCTCTGAAAATTTGGCACAGTGGGGGATCGAACAAGAAACCTTCATGTTGAGGATCTGGACCTCTACAAACTGAGATACTCTGTCCGCTTATCTCTCAGCTGGTGTGCTCCCTCAATTGCCTATGCAAAATGAAAATGACATCCAGTTATGTCATGCAATTTAAGATGCAGGGAACCTATGTCATAGCAATTTGGCAAAGAGGTCATATACCCCTGAAGGGAACCTGAAACTATGATTTGCCTGAACTTCAACTCTTAGTATTTTAAAAAAAAAAATCTATATGTAGATAATTTATATATGGTAATTGTTTTTATAGAAATGGATCTAAATATTTATTCGAAACATCAAGAAATTCGAAACATCAAGAAATTTGACTCTGTTGTTTTTATAGAAAGATCGAATTTTATTCGAAACATAGAAACATGAAATTTTCATAAAAGTAGCGTTAAATAACAAAGTTATTCTGGACTTTGTAAATAGTTCGAAACATCAAGAAATTCGACACATTGAAGTTCGACTCATCGAAGTTTTACTGTGTATATATATATATATATATATATATATATATATATATATTATATATATATATATATATATATATATATATATATATACATATCTAAATAAAAGAACAAAAAGCCAGAAAGACACGTACAATGTAAGTATAATAAATAAAATTGAATTTGTAAATTAATAGTATGAATTGTTGAACCTGTGGCAGATTTTGCTTCTAGATACAGATATTGGTAGCAAACCTGCCATATTGAGCTATAACAAAGATGAAATTAAGGATTTTATACATCCTGTCTTTGAAGTATTTCTTTTGTGTATTGTTTTCGTAGTTTTGATGTAAAAAACTGTTTCTTTATCTTATTTTTCCTTTTGGATATTTTGAATATAAACTTTTCCTTACACTACAGGAAGGTTCAGATGAGATTTAGTTTATTTGATATTTTTGAAATAAACAAATCAATCTGTTTGAAGGAGATTGACATAATATAATTTGAAAATTTAGAAAAAGAAAACAATATTGCTGTGATCAAAATTAAATAGAGCAATACATGTATTATAAATGTATAAAAAAGAATCGGACCATTTTAACTTTTTGAATTTGTTAGTTTGGAAATTCAGACCTTTTTTCAAAATAAAAAATTCACCTTTTTTTTGCTACTTAGAATGATATACAATAACAAAAAAAGATATATACATAGGCATAAAAATTCTTTAATTCCTATATACAGTGAACCCTCTTTACATGAGTTAAAGGGGACCATGTTTTTGTTCCCATGTAGGATATACAATGACGTTATATCGAATTTGTCACTGTAATGAATTGTTCCCACGTAGGAATGTGTTATATTGGTGAGCATTTCATAGTTAGCTCCCTTGAGTATCATTTATGCAAATATTTGTACATGTTAATAAATAAACTTAAAACAACATTAAAATCTCTATGAAGATAAAAAAAAGTTTATGCAAGTTAATCTTGTAAACATTGATGCACAGTTATTTTTTCATTAAATCGGTCATAAATCGGTGATGTCGTAAAATGCATGAATCGTGTACAAAATGCCTGAATGTAATAGTATATCTCCAGATTCCGATTTACATACTTTATTGCTAAAATAAATAAAATGCAGAGATTGCTGACACAATTCTCTTAAAAATGCGTTTCATAAATAAAGTTTTAGTAAAATGTCTACTGCTATCGCAAGTACTGAAATAATTTAAAGATCCGCCATTGTAACCACATCGGAACGAACATGTAGCCTAACGGAACTTGTCACCTATGTGTATTTTTTATTCTTTATTTATCAATCTTATTTTTGCAATTTGTACCCAGCTTGTATTTCACTTCTTGTTGGTTCAGTTCAAACGAAACCTACTGATGGTTTATAAACATTAGGCCTACTGACGTAAAGGTAAGGGTGATTCAAGGGCTAATTGTTGACACCTAGGCCATCACCTATCAGTGGAGATTAGAAAACAATTGACGGTCTAATTGTTTTATTGACAATTATTTTTACCTATGAACTCAACCATGAAGAAAATCAAGAATGATAACAATAGCCAGATCAGCTGGTGGGTTCTATGTTACGTCGTTGTAAAGAGTTTATTTACACTGAGTTTTGTACATTTGTTCCCCGAATCTAATGTCTGAGTCGGATACCGAATATTCCGTTGTAATGAGTACTTTTTACATGTATGTACATGTACATTTGTTCCCGAGCAATTCTTGTCAGATACCGAATATTCCGTTATAATGAATGTCGTTGTAAAGCGGGTTCACTGTATTTTGTGAAAATTACTTGAGAAACACAGGTTTGGCACTTTTTCAATTGCAATTGATTAACTCAACCTTACTATTTGTTTATGAATACCACTCTGGATCTGACCTTATTTTCACAAAATATGCAGGAATATAAGATTTTTATGCCTGTGTATAGCTCTTATTTGTTATTGTACATCAAGTACAAGTAGTAAAAGTGGAAAAAGTCAACATAATAGTTTTTTGTGAAAACAGCTGAACCCCCTTTAATTTTATAAAAAGTACTGTATAGTTGCTTTTATTCGTGGAGGATTTAATTTTGCTACATGTATATTTATGGTCAAAGAAAATATTGCGAAATTAAATACCCACGAATGTAATACCATATACTAATGAAGTATCAGAGAGACAATACGCTAACAATCAAAATTAAAAAAAAAGTTATTTCCTATCAAAATGGATACATATATAATCAGAAATCATGAACACGAATCACAAGCTTTACTTCAATTCCTATAACACTTCTGTTTTGGAAATGGTCTTGTGCGAAATTTAAATACCCACGAATAAGATCCTTTAAGAAAAACTTGAAATTTTCTCCCTGTGAAATTAAACAATAATACAGTGTGCTTTTATACTTCAGTAGAATAAGAATTAACATTTGTGGATATTGACTTATCATACATGTATGTCTATCCATTACACAAAATGATACACCATTCATGGGTATCTGAAGTTCATAGATGTGGATAACTGGACAATTTTGAGACCCTCATTTAAGAGGTCACTTTCACGATTATGTGTACCCTTGGGTGACTGCTTTAAAATATAGGTTACAATGTATTTGAATTTGCTAGTTTGGAATTTTAGCCACAAAAAAATTGTCTACCCCTATTAATAGGATAAATAAATCTAGAGCTAGATTACTTAGGTAGAATTTGTAGATAAACATATACATGTACTTTTATAGGACCTGTGTAGAATAATTCGTTTTCGAACTCCACTCATCAAAGGTTTACTGTATACATATTAACAATACTACATTTAGCGAAAAAAGCGAATATCTTTTTCTCTGTCTATCAACAGTTAGATGATCTCATAACATTTATTTATCAACGTTATTCCAACAATTTCACCTAACAACAGTATTTTGCATTGAGCAAGCATATTATATAATGTCATTTACCTTCGATTTAATAGAATTTACAACTTCTGATATTGACAATAAAACTTCGGAATGAATATACAATTTAAATAAAAATAATTAAAAAAAAGCCTTGGATTTGATGACAAAATCAAATCGCATCAAATAGATTTTGTATTCAAAGAAAGCGTTTTTAATAGAATTCAATTGATAAATAGTACCAAAAATTATTGACATTGTTGAATTCACAAAAATTTAATTTCATATTCATGATCTATTGGCTTCCTATAAAAATATCAGTCTCTATTTTTAGCTACAGTCACTGTTTTGTTTTGTTTTTTTTTTCTTCTTTTTTTTGCAATGCGACATGTTTCTTTATAAGAAGAAATTCAATGTAACATAAAAAAATAAAAAAAAATATCTAAGGTAACAAAGATGGTTTACAGGAATTTTTCACCCAATCATATGGGGCCGAAATAAGGCCCCATTCCCAATGCAAAAACAATGCATTTTCCCCCCTATTTTGTAGTCGAAATTTCCCAACTGAAGTCAAATTACAATGAATTATGAAGAGATTCTTGTAGTTTCACATGGTTTTATGTTTTTCTAGATTTCCCAATTTCAATAAAATGTTGCAAAAATTCACAATTCAAATTAGGCTCAGGTCCCATTCCCAAAAGGGGTGGAAAATCCCTGGTTTTACTCTATGTAAACCTGTCTAAAACCAATTTTAGTCTGTCTTATAGTTTTGTTTATTTTACACATATTACGATAAAGCAAAAATATCAACATATATATATATATGAAATCTATATACTTTTAAAACAACAAATTACAAAGAATTCTGTAGAAAGTAAATATTTACCAAAAGAACTGTTAGGCCATACAGCAGATACCTATCTTCCGATCTTTTTTGTTTCCTGGAAGTTCTTGATTCTGAAGAACATTGGTCTTTCCTGCTTGGCTACAATCAACTCTGTGTGACGAACGAGCATCCTAACTCACGTATTGGCATTTTCAGTATTTATACAATTTTAGAGAACAAATCACCATAGCAACAAAGTACATATATTTTCTATAAGATTTGAAAATATGGGGGGTTGGTCAAAATTTCAGTCTTACTCTATTATTTAATTTTCACCTGAGACAGGTGTTCATGATTTTATATGAAATGACAGGTATGTGTTCTTGCTGTCAATAAAATTGTGATTGTTTGTTTCACTTACTGTTTGTCACACATAGTTCATACATGCACATGTTCAGTGCAGGTGAAAGTGGAAGCACGTTTCTTGCATGTGAGTTTCATTCATCATAACTCATATTTTTGCTGTAATGTTAATAAATCTTTGGAGAGTGAAATTGATTTTTTCAAAGTATAAGAAATTTAGCAAGAAAAAGAGGATAATTTGTTAATGACCAAATATAGTTTTTTTTAAAAAAAAAGAATTATCAGAATTTCCTTTTTGACATCTTGACAAAAATGCCATCATAAACTATTTCAGTACTTTCAAGAAACATCTGTTTCAAACCAATCTTCCCCTAAACTGCATTGTAAAAATGTCAATCAATATTGGGCAGAAAGTCACCACTTTACTCAATACTGAAGCTTGACTTTTATTTCATTATTTTGACTATATCATCATTTATAAAATTTTTGTGTTTGAGTGATTCGGAAACATCATTATTTTTTTTTTCATCATTCACACATAAATTTTTGAGTAACACTTAAAATTTTCCCGTTAAAAAAATTGAATAAATATGTAGAGTATGGTACTCAAAATTTGAGTACGTACTCAAACATTTTTTTAATATTTCCGAAGTTTTCTTCAAATGAGCAATAATTTTGATCATTATTTACAATTGTATGCCATCAGTATACAAACATGTTCAGTTACAGAATAGATTTTATGTGTTTTTACCTTATGATGTAATATAAATCTATAATCGAGAAACTATAATCTTACATAGCATCAATATAATATAAATGTTAAAAAAGACTATAATCTTATGTAACTATAATACAATATATATAGTGAAAACTATAATATGACATAACATCAATATGATACAATGTAAATCTTAAAAAAACTAATCTTACATAGCTATAATACAATATATATAGTGAAAACTATAATATGACATAACATCAATATGATACAATGTAAATCTTAAAAAAACATAATCTGACAGGACATGAATATGATACAGTGTAAATCTTAAAAATCTGTAATCTTACATAGCTGTAATATAATATACATAATAAAAACTATAATATGATATAACATTAATATGAAACAATATAAATCTTAAAAAAGACTATAATATGATAACATTAATATGAAACAATATAAATCTTAAAAAAGACTATAATATGATATAACATTAATATGAAACGATATAAATCTTAAAAAAGACTAAATATGATAACATTAATATGAAATAATATAAATCTTAAAAAAGACTATAATATGATAACATTAATATGAAACAATATAAATCTTAAAAAAGACTATAATATGATAACATTAATATGAAACAATATAAATCTTAAAAAAGACTATAATATGATATAACATTAATATGAAACGATATAAATCTTAAAAAATACTTATATGATAACATTAATATGAAATAATATAAATCTTAAAAAAGACTATAATATGATATAACATTAATATGAAACGATATAAATCTTAAAAAAGACTATAATATGATATAACATTAATATGAAACGATATAAATCTTAAAAAAGACTTATATGATAACATTAATATGAAATAATATAAATGAAAAAAGACTATAATATGATATAACATTAATATGAAACGATATAAATCTTAAAAAAGACTTATATGATAATTAATATGAAATAATATAAATCTTAAAAAAGACTATAATATGATATAACATTAATATGAAACAATATAAATCTTAAAAAAGACTATAATATGATATAACATTAATATGAAACGATATAAATCTTAAAAAAGACTTATATGATAACATTAATATGAAATAATATAAATCTTAAAAAAGACTATAATATGATATAACATTAATATGAAACGATATAAATCTTAAAAAAGACTTATATGATAACATTAATATGAAATAATATAAATCTTAAAAAAGACTATAATATGATAACATTAATATGAAACAATATAAATCTTAAAAAAGACTATAATATGATAACATTAATATGAAACAATATAAATCTTAAAAAAGACTATAATATGATAACATTAATATGAAACAATATAAATCTTAAAAAAGACTATAATATGATATAACATTAATATGAAACAATATAAATCTTAAAAAAGACTATAATATGATAACATTAATATGAAACAATATAAATCTTAAAAAAGACTATAATATGATAACATTAATATGAAACAATATAAATCTTAAAAAAGACTATAATATGATAACATTAATATGAAACAATATAAATCTTAAAAAAGACTATAATATGATATAACATTAATATGAAACAATATAAATCTTAAAAAAGACTATAATATGATAACATTAATATGAAACAATATAAATCTTAAAAAAGACTATAATATGATAACATTAATATGAAACAATATAAATCTTAAAAATGACTATAATATGATATAACATTAATATGAAACAATATAAATCTTAAAAAAAAAGACTATAATATGACACAATAACATCACTATAAACAAATATAGGTCTTAAAAACCTGTAATATGATATGATAATATCAATTTATACATAATAAAACAATATTTGATGGTATACCATTAAAAACTATAATCTGACATTTTTCGGCCTTGGTTTTATAATTTTTAAAAAGAAACTACAAAGCATCTTAACCGCTTTAGATCTTTTAAAATTTTTATAGTATGTAAAGTTTGTATTTTTCATAGAATTTGGAATATTAATTTTTGACACGTTTTTTAGTTCTTTTCAGACTTTGTCATTTTCATCCATTTCTGCATGATTTCCAAAATTATCTCCCTATGCATTCACTTTGATGCATTCATTTACTGTGTTTTACTTGTAATCAGGTGAAGAAATGTGTGATTTTTAGATATTTTAATGAATATCTTAAAACTGCAATGTTTATGTTTCTTGGCCAGATCACCCTACATGTACATATTCTTCTTGGTATTCTTTCCAAATTTGTAGATGGGTCTCAGGTGAGCGATTGAGGCCTTCTTGGGCCTCTTGTTAAAAATTAGTACTGTGGAACCTGTCTTTGGAAGACCATCCCACCTGCCACTGAAATGTGGTCTCTTAAGACAGGTGGTCTCTCAAAAGAGGTTTTATCTAAAGGATTCTTCAATCAAGTAGTTTTCTAATTGTGTCGCAAAAGACAGACGGCCTTTCATTGTCGTGGTTTCACTATACTTGTACATGTATTGAAGGTAAAAAAAAGTTTTGCAAATTGCAGTACCTCAAGCATTAAGATGTGAAAGAAATGATAAATCTCTAAATTGAACTTTATACATTGGAGAATAGTTACAGTAATTTTGTGCTGTACTGTATAATACTTCAAAATGACAAATCTGTAAACTTTGTATAAGAGAATTGTCACTGTAATTTTGTGCTATACTGTATTCCTCAAAATGACAAATCTCTAATCTCTATATCAGAGAATGTTACTGTAATTTTGTCCTGTACTGCATAATACTTCAAAATGACAAATCTGTAAACTTTGTTTAAGAGAATTGTCACTGTAATTTTGTCCTGTACTGTATACCTCAAAATAATAAAACTTTAATCTCTATATCAGAGAATGTTACAGTAATTATGTCCTGTACTGTATACTGTATACATTAAAATGATTATGTCTCTAAACACTTTATCAGAGAATTGTTATAATAATTTTGTGCTGCACTGTATACCTCAAAATAACATACGTCTAAACTCTTCATCTGAGAATTGTCACCATACATGTAATTTAGAGCAGCACTGTATGCTACGAAATGATAAGTTTATACTTTTAATTTGTAATTTTGTGCTGTACTGAATTATACTGTATACCCAGTACCTCAAAAGGACAAATCTCTAAACTCTAATCAGAGAATTTTACAATAATTTTGTGCTGCACTGTATACCACGAAATGATAAATTTATAATCTCACTATATTCAAGAATATTACAGTAAATAATTGTAAACTGTACAATTTAGGTACACGTATTTTAAAATATTGTATTTTATTTTTGTGCAGTGATACGGCAATCTCCAGATCATTTTTCCGCCTCCACTGCATATTTAAATCATTCTCTACCATTCTCAAACGTAGATCTAATTTTTGATATTTGGTCGGGAATATGGCCAGGATACTGTTTAGTATTATACTCAGTAATGACCTTGACATTCAGGTCTTTTTTTTATAGTTTCCATGGGGTCGTCATTTAGCCCCATTCCCAATGCAAAATACATGTACATGTGCATGTGTTTTCCCCAACTTAATGAAGAAAAAAAAACAACAAATTTTTGTATACAAACCCTGACTGTATTGAAAAGTGGAGTATTGCAATGAAAAATGCTTTTATAAAAGAGGTTCCATTGTATTTAGATTTATTTAAGTACAAACTATTTCCCCTTGTTTGACAAAAATTAAAATTAAAATTCCCAACTGTGTCGCCAATGGCATTTTCCAAAAATTTGGCAGAAAAGGACCTTACAGTACATTTCGTAGAACCACTCAAGATTATACAATGTTCTATATAAAAAAAACTATTTCCTTACTACTGTTCTGTTAAAAATTAAAAAAATATTGCCAAAAATACAAATTTTTTTTGCTTTCTATTTGCTTCATAAGCTGAAGCAGACCTGTAATGAGCTGAAGTTACATGTTACATTCATCACAGCATTGTATCATTCTTTTACCTACTACTTAAACAGACATTGAAAACTCAGGATGAGGAGGAGGAGGAGGGAGGAAGAGGTTAACACTCTACATGGTTCAGCAGAGGAGCATTCTGTGACATATTTGTCTATGTTTCTTGGAGATTCTAAAGAATATCATGTAAAAGGAGTAAATTCTGAACATAAAAATTCTCCAGACATTTTAATACATACGTGACATATACAACTTTAGTTTTACACACCTTTCAATGTGATATAATCTTAACATCCTTTGTATCACACCTTTCAATGTGATATATAATTTCTTATTACAATTTGCATTTAATATCCGTTGTATTTGCCCATAGTGTTAATGAGGAAAGATTTCTTTGACCACACCTTGGGTTTTGGTGTTGATCAGTTTTATATATACAGTGTGTGTACTAGAAGCTTCTGACAGCTGTGTGTTCACACCTGATACAATAAACACTTTAAGATCCATCTTACAGGTGATCATTGTCAAACTTCACATTTTAGCCGAGTGATAAGACAGTCACGCTTTTAGACCATGGAGTCTCTCACCTATTAAAGTCAGTGTTGGTTCGAGCCCTGCTGTAACCAAAACTGATCATGTAACAAAGTTCACCAGTTTACCTTTTCCTGGGTACATTTTAATCAGGTTCTCTCCTCCACCAATAAAAATTAGTGACCACATTGTTGAGTGTGGTGTAAAACACCATTTAAAGGGGCATTAGCTGTGTCCTTTGTTCATTCCCCCCTTTTTTACTACTAAAATTGATATACAATAACAAATAAAAATAAAACAAAATATACACAGGCATAAAAAAGGTACATTTTGTAAAAATTGCTTTTGAAACATAGGTTTGGCACTTTTCAATTGCAATTGATTAACTCATCCTTACTATTTGTATACCATACTGGACCTTATTTTCATACAATATATCTAAGAATATAAGATTTTTAAGCCAGTGTTTAGCTCTTATTTGTATTTAGCTCACCTGGCCCGAAGGGCCAAGTGAGATATTGCTATAGCCAAAGGGCCCGGCGTCCGTCTGTTAACTTTTGCATTTAAACATCTTCTTCTCAAGAACCAGTAGGCCAATTTTAACCAAAATTGGCATATAGCATCCCCATGTTAAGCCGCATAAAGTTTGCGAATGAAAAAGAGATAGGACCAATAGGGGCCCTAAAAGGGGCCTAAAAGGACCAAAACTTGGTACATCTTTAAAAACTTCTCATCAACCAATAATCAGATAAGTTTCAAATTTTGTATGCATGATTGTTAAGTCAATATCTACAAAGTTTGCGAACGAAAAATCTGTCCATAAATGAGCCACTAGGGGGCGCTTCAGTAACATAGGGTATATTTGTATTACAAATTGTTTAATAACTCAAAACTGATTGACTTTTTGCATACAAAGATATTAAGAAAGTTGTTAGGAATTATCTGAGGATCATTTTGACAAAATTCCAAGGTCATGGGGTTAAAGGTGAAGGTCACAGGCACCTAAGTAAATGGAAATATATGGGTTTTTTTGGTAAAATTTTCAACTTGTTTGACTACTTCTCCAAAATCATTGGACCAATTTGAACCAAACTTGACAGGAAGTATAACCATGTAAAGCTGCATAAAGTTTGCAGATAAAAAGGGGCTAGGACCAAACATGGCTATAGAACAAATGAGTCAGCAGATATTTTTGATTTAATACATGTATCTCCAAAATTATTAAAGCTAGAGAAAAACCGTTACCTTAAAATGAGCGGCTTGCAAAAATCTACCATTATTTTGTTATGGTGGAAATTGTCGGGTCGACCCTTATTTGAGTTATTTCCCCTTTTTTGTGAATTTTCCAATGAACCTACTGTCTTCAGGTTTATTAGTCATTTTATCTGTTACACATTTTTTACGTTTTCTGCAATGTTGACCAATTTTGCCAAGTGAGCGATTTAAGGCCCCTTGGGCCTCTTGTTGTACATGCAATACAAGAAGGAAAAGTAGAAAAAAAAAATCGAAATAAATTTTTTGGTAAAACACAGCTAATGTCCCTTTGAACAAATGAAAACAAAAAGTGAAATAAAATTCTATGTCCTCCAAAGAGAAGTGTAGCTATGTGAAAACAAAAAACAAAAAAAAACAGTAAACACTAAGTTCACAAATTTTTGGCTCCTTGGCCTTTATCAGGTAAAAGACAACAATGTCTATTTAAGTTATGTAGTATCAAAGCTGGATAATCAACAGCTTCATTGCAAAAATCTTGATACCATGTAGCTTGTATAAATATTGTCGTCTTTCACTTGATAAAGGCCAAGGGTAAAAAATTTGTGAATTTAGAGTGTGTTTACTGTTGAATTGGTATGTTGCATTATATCCAAGAGATAGGGGGATGAATTAAATTATGGGGAATAGTTAGCGAATACCTTTTGTTCAGTTTACAGAAACAGTTCCTTTTTAATTTTCACTATTTTTACCCTTTAGATGAAAGGAGCAATTCAAAATGTAAGCAGACTTTTCAAGCTCTGTAATTGCATTGGATCCCCATACATACCATCTATGAGACTATGGTGATTAAGGGTGAAGTTAAGATGGAGAGAATATGTTTCTGTCATAAAAGGCAGAGTTTTTGAAATTCACCGGTCCTATTAGAAAAACCGGTAAATTTTACAAAAGTCCGATGAAATCTATCTGATAACTGGTCCAAATGACCAGTAATTTTCCATTTCTTTTCAATAGACCTTTTCCGAATTGTTCTATTCTGGCAGGGTTCATAATAATATTATGCACCTTCAATGAAAATTGTGTCCTACACAAATGTAGCTCGCCATAGTTATTTGGCACATTAGAAGTTATTTCAATGATGTTGATGGGCTGCAATGGCATGGACACTAGAAATTTTAGTCATTTTCACAAAAACTAGGACATAGAAAATTACATTTGATTTTGTCACGTGAAGTCAGCTTTTCATTTCCAACATTTTTAAGTGGCCCCCATAGCCAAGAGTTTAGAACGTTGCCCTTTTCATGAAGTATCTAAATTCTTGTCAACACAGGTTTGAGCCCCTGTTGAAACCTTAGGCGATTTTATGAGACTTTAAGTTTGCAAGTTAACTTGCAGACGGCCGATGCTCTCTTCCTGGGTATGTTGTAACCAGGTTTCTCCCCCGCCATGAAAAAAGATCTGGCTAACACCATATAACTGACAAATTGTTCAGTCACACAAACAATATTTTTCATGAATATTTGTCTTTTTCAGACTGACTTTGATGATGGCCATTGTCCGACTTGGTCCAATCAGCTACTTGGAATGTTTAACATATATCAGGCTGTGCGAGGGACAATGAAGGGTAAGATCCTGTGATGTCAGTTTTGTTGTTTATTTTGAGATCAAAGAAACCATATTGTTTTTGGTCAGTGTTTTTGCAAGTAGTTCCTGTCAAATGACTCGTTTTTTGTTTCTCAAATTTGATCCAAGGTTTACATGCTGCTTCACACTAAGTCCGATATTTTTTATATAGGAGTTTTTTTTATTTGTCCTTCTTCCGCAATATTTGCAGAGTTTAAGACAATCAAACTCTTCATGCAAATTTAGCTCTTGAGGATATAATATTTCTCATACAATGTTGTTTATTTTTTGTGAAATGTATATATTTGTAAAAATATATAAAACCAACAACACTATATATCAACAGGTCTCAGATCTAAAGAAATTCTGGTAGATACAAGTCGTGAAACGAATTATATACAATGTATAGCTCTAAAATGACTAGTGACATGCACGAAAATAGAGTCAACTGCTTTGGCAGTTTTCCTGTCCTCTTACTTCAGCGTTAGTTTTCTTTTATTTTTTCTGTCTCTAATATCTTATGTACCAGCATATTTTAACAAAATATCACTGTTTTGCTAAATTTCTGGTGCAAATTGTGAATCTTTTTCATGATTAAATATTATTTTGTCCTTTGTAAATGTTTACTTTGCCAAAATGCCCTTGTCCGGAGTTGTGGCATTCAAATTCTCAAAAGTCTTATAAAATTGAGTAGGAGAATGAGAATTTATTTGTTTTCTGTGAGGAAGATTCAAACCCCCTAAAACATTTAAAAAGAGAATAATTATCTATCTACATAAATCTGAGATATTTATGACGATAATTTTTAATTTTGTGTGTCCCACAGTTTGGTTTCTGTCCTGTTACCCTTGACAGTTTTTGGATAAAATGAAGTTCCATGGGCCAGTCAAGTAAAATTGTCCATAATTATTTGGTAAAGCCTCATTTCCTGTTGCTCTTTTTAATATGTCTCAGTCTCAGAACCAGAACAAAATCAGTTGACATCAATGGTACCAAGCCCTATAATTATGTGTAACTTTTCACTTTCTGTTCTGTTACCTGCTTATGAGGAGGAAGCATTGAATATTTATTAGAAAGTTATTTATTCTCATAGATAGTATATTTTAAAACAATTTTTAATAATGTCAAAAAGTTTGTGCAAAATATACAGAGAATTGCATATAATTGTTGTTTTTGCACAATTCTCTGTGCTATTACTTTCTGTTCGGTTACATAAAAAATAATAACAGGACAGAAGATATGCGGGAACAGAACAGAATCTCAGGTCAGATATGTCATTTTTCATTACACCTCAATAATAATTTTCACACATTGATTATTAAAAATTGAAGAATCTAGTAGAATACACTGACATTCTTTGGAATTTAAAATATATGTCATTTCAGTAGTAAGTCATTTTTTTCTTGAATTTGATAACTTGGTGGAAAATTTTGGTAGCAGCAAGGGAAAAAATGGCAAATTAGGTTATATGCAATTTGGTTATCGAGCATGCAAGAACAAAACAGTATCAATTCAAAGACACAAAAATATCAAATGCAGATGTTAATAAATATTGTATGACAGAGGTACAAACCAAGGTCATAAATCTGACCAATAGTATTACAAACAAGTAGATGTACAAACCAAGGTCATAAATCTGACCAATAGTATTACAAACAAGTAGATGTACAAGCCAAGGTCATAAATCTGACCAATAGTATTACAAACAAGTAGATGTACAAGCCAAGGTCATAAATCTGACCAATAGTATTACAAACAAGTAGATGTACAAACCAAGGTCATAAATCTGACCAATAGTATTACAAACAAGTAGATGTACAAACCAAGGTCATAAATCTGACCAATAGTATTACAAACAAGTAGATGAACAAACCAAGGTCATAAATCTGACCAATAGTATTACAAACAAGTAGATGTACAAACCAAGGTCATAAATCTGACCAATAGTATTACAAACAAGTAGATGTACAAACCAAGGTCATAAATCTGACCAATAGTATTACAAACAAGTAGATGTACAAGCCAAGGTCATAAATCTGACCAGTAGTATTACAAACCAGTAGATGTACAAGCCAAGGTCATAAAACAACTGACCAATAGTATTACAAACAAGTAGATGTACAAGCCAAGGTCATAAATCTGACCAATAGTATTACAAACAAGTAGATGTACAAGCCAAGGTCATAAATCTGACCAGTAGTATTACAAACAAGTAGATGTACAAGCCAAGGTCATAAATCTGACCAATAGTATTACAAACAAGTAGATGTACAAGCCAAGGTCATAAATCTGACCAATAGTATTACAAACAAGTAGATGTACAAACCAAGGTCATAAATCTGACCAATAGTATTACAAACAAGTAGATGTACAAGCCAAGGGCTATACCCTGGACAATACAAACAACATAGATATACAAACCAAGGACTGTACTTTGGACAATACAAACAACGTAGATATACAAACCAAAGACTCTACTCTGGACAATACAAGCATTGTAGATATACAAACCAAGGACTCTACTCTGGACAATACAAACAAAGTAGATATACAAACCAAGGACTCTAATCTGGACAATACAAGCAATGTAGATATACAAACCAAGGACTCTACTCTGGACAATACAAACAAAGTAGATATACAAACCAAGGACTCTAATCTGGACACTACAAACAATGTAGATGTACAAACCAAATACTATACTCTGGACAATACAAGCAATGTAGATATACAAACCAAAGACTCTACTCTGGACAATACAAGCAATGTAGATATACAAACCAAGGACTAATCTGGACACTAGTACTACAAACCAATAAAAGAACACAGAAGATGTAGACAAAAAAAAACAGAAATTGAAGAAAAGCATTAATAATGAGATTTGAGACTGACAGGCATACTTTTTAAATGTTGAGCTTTTCGAGTTGCTATCAATGAGTTCTGTCCTGTTATCTGACAAATATGAACATTGCCATTGTTTTCATTCTTAATTTTTAATAGTGTATTGACATATTTAATAGACAATTAGCTCTTTAAATGTCAAACTATCTTCTAGAAGTTGTGGAGCCATTTAAAATGGTTTCTATTACCACATGTTTCAAAGTCATATACATCTGTGCTGTTACCAAATTATCTCCTGTTACCACTCAGACTTTCCTGTTATAGCAAAGTCTTTCCTGTTACAGTATACAAAGTTTATTTAAAAAAGACATTACATTTGTTATAAAATAAACTATTCTTTTCCAGAAGTGATAAATAGTTGCTAATGATTTAATATGAAGTATTTTGATGATTCTCAATGTGTTTTTTTCCTGTTGTGGTAAGATGGAAGTTGGTAAAATCTGAGGCTATGCATTGAAATGGATATATAACTAAAAATAGAGCATTCTGTACCAATTGTGATGAGTCCAAATTCATTCCTCACATATTTCATTTGGACTTGACTGTGGACTCACGGTGGGTGTGACCGGTCGACGGGATGCTTACTCCGCCATAGCACCTGATCCCACCCCTTGATTTCCAGAGGTCTGAGTTTGTCCATTTTTACCAGATTTGTATCTATATCCTTGGAAATTCTAAAGATTTATTCTTTGGTATCTGAGAATTTTTATATTTAATCATTTTAAGAAATGCATTTCATTATTGTGATTATTTAAGTGTTTCATACAGAAAAAAGCAGTTTTTAAAAGAATGTTTTCCAAAATCTGAATTTATATGGATGGTAACAGGACAAAATTTTAGTTGTTAGAGGACATGGAGATGTTACCATGGTAACCTTGTTTATAGCTAAGTTAAATTACTAGTTATAGTTTTACATTTTATAATGTTAAGCTTCTTTGATAATGCAGTGAAAAGTGCTTTTTGAATACTTTTTTCTTCTTGATTTTGTATTACCAAAATCTGACACACACACACACACACACACACACACACACACACACACACACACACACACACACACACACATTACATTTGTATATATTTAGGTAGATTTATCAGGTCACCCTAGTAACCTAGATAGCCATTGCTGTTTGGCACAATGCATTTTGTTTGTCATAGCACCATCATTTATACTTTCATTGTTTTCTTTGTTGTCTTACATCCCGCCAAGAACGGACAATGGACTGACGACGTACCATGGACACAAAGCAATTTGAATAGCCTACCAGATTTTTAGCCCACCATCAACAACTGATAGGCTATTCAAATTGCTTTGTGTCCATGGTACGTCGTCAGTCCATTGTCCGTTCTTTAAACAATTCTTGTTATTACTTTTTCTCAGAATTTACTGAAGGTATCTTTATGAAATTTGACATATAGGTTCTCCTTGAGGTCTGGTTGTTCACTGTACATTTTCAGGCGGGTCAGATCTCAAAATGGCTGCCAGGTGGCCATCTTGGATTTTGACAATTAAAGTTTGTTATCGCTATTTCTCAGAAAGTACTGAAGGGATCTTTATGAAATTTAACATATAGGTTCTCCTTGAGGTCTAGTTGTTCACTGTACATTTTCAGGCAGGTCGGGTCACAAAATGGCTGTCAGGAGGCCATCTTGGATTTTGACAATTAAAGTTTGTTATCGCTATTTCTCAGAAAGTTCATAAGGGATCTTTATGAAATTTGACTTATAGGTTCCCTTAAGGTCTTTTTGTGCAATGTACATTTTCAGGCGGATCGGATCACAAAATGGCTGCCAGGTGGCCATCTTGGATTTTGACAATTAAAGTTTGTTATGTATTTCTTGAAAACCATTCACATGTCTACCCCTAAGCCATATATATTCTTGTTTGTTATGGGTAGACACATTCATTGGTGCATGATAGGCTCATTGGGGGGCGGGGGGCTGCCCCACCCCCTGAAATCTATATTTTTACTTATAACGTAAAAACTGTTCACAACCCCACCCTTAAACCATATATATTATTGATCATTATTGGGGAAACACATTCATTGGTGTATGGGGGTTATTGGGAGTCCTGCCCCACCCTCTGAAATATATATTTTTACTTATAACTTAAAAACCGTTCCCAGCCCCACCCTTGAACCATATATATTTTTGATTGTTATGGGGAGACATTTTACTTATACCTTAATAACCGTTCACAGCCCCACCCTTAAACCATATATATTTTGGATTGTTAGTGGGTGGCACATTTAGTGGTGCATATGGGGGTCCTGCCTCACCCCTGAAGTTTGTATTTTTGCATATACCATTATAACCATTCACAGTCCAGACCTTAAATCATATATATTATTGATTGTTATGGGGAGACACATTTATTTGGGCATATGGGGGTCCTGCCCCACCCTCTGAAATTTATGTTTTTGCTTATAACTTAAAAACTGTTTACAGCCCCACCTTTAAACCATATATATTATTGATTGTTATGGGGATACACATTTAGTGGTGCATATGGGGTCCTGCCCCACCCCAAAATATACATTTTTACTTAAAAATGTTCACAGCCGCACCCCTGAACCATTTATATTACTGATCGTTATGGAAACACATTCAGTAGTGTACGTGGGGGTCCTGTCCCAGCCCCTGAAATATATACTCACTATACTTTGCTACATTTGATATCAAAGCCGGGACCAGCAAGACGTATAGTTAATGTGTAATTCTTGTTTTACTGAAAGCAGGTCATGACCAGCATTTTCACTTTTAGAGGTTGACATGTGTGGATAAGCTATCTTGGATCATAGCACTTTATGCCTGGTATTGTTATAATATTGTGAGAAAGCCTTAAAATAAGAGAAAAGAACAGTCTGTCATAGATCAAATGAAGAACATTCAATGGTGGGCGCCAAGATCCCTCTGGGATCTCTTGTGAAAATGTCTTGTTTATGAAAAGTTTTAGACTAAAAAGTAAGATGTTATAGATCTAGAAGAGAAATTAGTACCCACCCCTAACTACTCGTCCCAAAGCCATTTTAACTCGTCCACTTGTTTGCCCTGCGGCAATCTTAATTTGCATGTTCAAATACCTGTTGAAGCAGAATCAATGTCAGTCAGTGTGGTCATCATTATTCAGTATTGCGGTAATACATGCACTTCTTTTTCACATGAATATGAAAGAGATACAAATGTGTCTTCAAATCACATGTGCCTCTCGAAACTCTGTTATCTTCCTAAAAAGTTAAAGTTATTTTGTAATGGCTGCCTCAAACCAATAGTTACAACGGATTACGTTTTACGTTTATTCTAAAAATATGCCTGCAATTGTCATTTTAACTGCCAGGCAATATCTTTTGGGGGGAAATGAGAGAAAGTATTGCATAAGATTTGCTTGTACATTTCGACAGATGACGGCTCATATTGCTTTAACGATTCATTTGATGGTGAGTGATGATGTTATTTTTTGGTGAGCCACAGCCTTCAATAGTCAATGGACTTAAGAAACGAATTATGTAATGTCGTAAGCAAAAAGGCATCAGTGAAGTTTGTGTCAAAATTGAAATCAACGTTTTTTTTTCTGAATAGAAGACAAAGTAGCTGATATCTTGCAATGCTTTTCATGAAAATAGCTGACAGGATTTTAGTTGTCAACTTATATAGAAATGCCTGGAACTATGATAGTTATTTTGCTACATTTATATGGGATCTTGCTACATTTGTATGGGATCTTGCTACATTTATATGGGATCTTGCTATATTTGTATGGGATCTTGCTATATTTGTATGGGATCTTGTAAGGGCCAAACAAGTTTTTGTTTTACTGCTTTTGTAAAATTGCAGACCTGTTCAAGTAAGTTATGGCAAAGAGAAACACAAAACTGAATAATGATGTGAAAATGCAAAATTAATTTGGAAATCTGTATATCTGTGACCATACAATGGTTGAGGTCAAACAGTTCAAAGGTAAAAAAGTTCAAAGGTTATATTATGTGATTTCTCAATTGAATATTTGTTTCTTTCCCCTTCTGAGCCAAAGGCTCAGGGTGACCAATTGCTATAGTCTTTTGTCTGTCATCGTCCATTGTTTTACGCATGTTTGATTTCTTCCCAAGAACCAATGAGGCAATTTCAACCAAATTTGGCAGAAAGTAACCCAGTATGAAGTGCATAAAGTTTACAAATGAAATGGCGCTAGGACCCATAGGGGTTCAAAAAGAGGCCAAAAAGGAGGAAAACTTGATACATGTATATCTCTAAAGATCTTTCTTCTCATGAAGCAAGAGTCAGATTTCTTAATTCAAATTTTGTATGCACAATTGTTTTGGTAAGTCATTAAGTACAACAGTTGCTAAGGAAAACGAAATCTGTTCATAAGCGAGCCAATGGGGAGGTGTGGGTAGGTGGAGAGGTAGGCACTTCAATAACCTAAGCATACAGTTTTATACAAATTGCTTAATAAATAAAAATTGATGGACTTTTTGTATGCAAAGATATATCCTAAAAGAATGTGGATAATCCCTGGATATTTTATCATTGTTTCAGATGTTTTTTTATGACTTTTAATTCATTTTTATGCCCCCCTTTGTAGAAGGAGAGGCATATTGCTTTGCCGCTGCCGGTCGGTAGCTCCGTACACTAACAGTTTCAGTTCATTATTTCCGCAGCAGGTGCACATATTGAAATGAAATCTGGTATACAGATACATCATGAGTTTTTATTTGGTTACCATCAAACAATTTTTGATAGAGTTATGCCCCTTGAACTTAGAAAATTTCCAATAATTTCTATCAATGCCTTCATCTTAGTCTTAAATACTCACAGACACAGTATAATATTACACCTTTTGAAGATTTGTTTGGTTGCCCTGTTCAAAGCTATACATTACGTGAAATGTCCAACATGACACATTTTGGCGGACTTTTCCATCATGACATCACAATTAAAGGCTCATGACTGGTGATTTACTCTCAGTAAGGTTGTTAATTTTGATTTAAATGCCTATATGCTTTGCAAAATGTTTATATAAATTTATTATCTTCCCATTAATTCTGAGTGATTATCTGTTTTCTAGTAATCTGAGATTAAAAAATGATTTTTACTCGTGACGACAATGAATACAAATGGAGTTGCGTAATATTCAAGGCAACCTCAGATGAATAAGTTCAACATATAGGTTATTGTTATCTTGTATCCATCACAACTCATACTTAAGTGAATTGGTTGACTCGTACCCATGTTTTAGCTGACTCGTGCTCATCGATTAACTCATTCATGCCCATCGCCTGTTTGATTGTAGAATTATTTATGAAGGTATTTATGAAGGTAGGATAACAAGAAAGAACATTTATTCTTGTCAGTGTAAATTTAATGACGCTATTCTTTATTACCGGGGTGCTTAAAATTTGAACGTGTCCGGGTCAAGAAATGGTTTACAACACTATATCTCGCCAGGTTATATGGATATAAGGTACAGGGGTCGTTACAATTTTCGAGCTTTTGGCGATTTGATTTTGGTTTCAAAAACAAAGAAATTTAGAACACTCGAATGTGCATAGATGTTTATATAGATGGACCCCCTCATAGTCGTAAAACCACGGTCTGGAATCGCTTTGCACTTGCTTACCCATGGTTTCATGTATCTGAAATCACTTGTAGCTAATGAATATTTATAAAGGCATAAGTGTGTTCAATTTATCCAATCACAGTAGTTGTGATCGGCAACAGAAGTTATCCTGAAGTCCGTTGATCCAATACAATTCTGAAATTGTTTAGTAGCCTCAATCTGATGAATGAGTGAGCTCCGTTTACTCACATTGGTTGAGGCTTCATGAATAATAAAAAATATGCACAAGTGATTTCGGGCACATGAAACTATGAGTAGGAAAGAGAATAGCGAATCTGGACCGCGGTTTTACGACGATAGGGCTACCTATACTGTTTGTTTACAGTTTAAATGGCAAATTTAGAAATCAATATGTCAGATTTTTCAGTTGTTTATATGACAGGAGAGAAAACTGTCGTGTCAATTAGTACTTAGTTGTTTTAGAGGAACCTTTAAGGAACATACTATTAGTAGGATCATCATTGCACGTTGTAAACTTATTATGTCATGGAAAACGACGTAATTTTCAAACAAAATTGCACTGCTTGCAAACACCACACAATGGCCATGTAAATGTATATAGCTATAATTTCAGCCTACTAAAACATGTGTAACTTGTTCGACATGGTCATTATTAACTGTTGAATATTTATTTTTAGCTCACCTGGCCTGAAAGCCAAGACAAAGGTTTGCTATAAGCCAAAGGTCCGATGTCTGTCGTCTGTCGTTGTCGTCTGTCTGTTATCTTTTGCATTTAAACATCTTCTTCTCAAGAACCAGTAGGCCAATTTTAACCAAACTTGGCATATAGCATCCCCATGTGAAGCCGAATAAAGTTTGCGAATGAAAAAGGAATAGGACCAGTAGAAGCCTTAAAAAGGGCCAAAAAGAACCAAAACTTGGTACATCTTTAAAAATCTTCTTCTCATGAACCAATGTTCAGATAAGTTTCAAACTTTGTATGCATGATTGTAAAATCAATATCTACAAAGTTTGTGAACGAAAATGAAATCTGTCCATAAACGAGCCACTAGGGGGCGCTTCAGTAACATAGGGAATATTTGTATTACAAATTGTTTAATAACTCAAAACTGATCAACTTTTTGTATACAAAGATATATGGGAAAGTTGTTAGGAATTATCTGAGGATCATTTTGACAAAACTTCAAGGTCATGGTATCAAAGGTCAAGGTCACAGGCACCTAAGTAAATGGAAAATATAAGTTTATTTTGTAAACTTTTCGACATTTTTGACTACTTCTCCAGAACCATTGGACAAATTTGAACCAAACTTGACAGGAAGTATAACCATGTGTAAAGCTGCATAATGTTTGCAGATGAAAAGGGGCTAGGACCAAACATGGCTGCCATGGCTAAATATAGAACGAATGAGTCGGCAGATATTTTTGATTTAATACATGTATCTCCAAAATTATTTAAACTAGAGAAAAAAATGGTTACTTGAAATTGTTGGGTCAACCCTTATGTGAGTTATTTCCCCGTTTTTGTGAATTTTCCATGTTTTTGGATGTTTTTTGACATTATCTTGAAAAGTATAATAGGTAGAGTAAAATTGAAAAAAGCAAAAATGTTCAGCATGCAAATATCTACAAAAAGTCAATATAGCTGAAATTGTTTGGTTGCCCATTATGGGAGTTATTTCCCCTTTTAAGTGGATTTTTCATGTTTTTGGATGTTTTTTGACATTATCTTGAAAAGTATAATAGGTAGCATAAGAGTGAAAGAAGCTAAAGTGTTCAGCATGCAAAGAGCTACAAAAAAGTAAATGGGGCCGAAAATTGTCAGGTCACTCCTTATAGGAGTTTTTTCCCCTTTTAAGTAGATTTTTCATGTTTTTGACAGTTTTGTCCTATTATCTTGAAAAGTATAATAGGTAAAGTAAAAGTGAAAGAAGCAAAAATGTTCAGCATGCAAATATCTACAAAAAAGTCAATAGGGCCGAAATTACCTTGAAAGATCTATAGAAAAATCGGCAAGGCAAGTCTACCCTTATGCAAGTTAATTCTCCTTTTCAATGAATTTTTTCATACTTTTGGAGTTTTTTCTGTTACCGTTTGTCATAATAGTATGCAACTTCAGATGTGAAAAGCAGCCTACAAGGAAGTGACGGCACTTGTAGTCGTTACAAGAAAGGATTCCAACATCTATCAACAATTAAATCCCAGGAGAAGAACTGAGACACAATATCATTGAATGTTGTCAATGTTAATATTACAAAATCGGAAGAGATCTTGCCCGACATTCTGTTGAGGTCACATGATGTGAACACTAACTATTCCGACTAAACTGTATGGAATGGAACAAACCGAAAAAGCATAACAGGTATTCATGATTCCTATGTAGAAAAATGATCGAGACTGAGTAGTTTTTCTATGTGCTTGAGAACTCAGATACGAGTTGAGATGGACATGAATTGAGATGGGTCCGAGTTTACCAACATTCCACAAAGAACAGAAAAAGAAGAGAGATAGAATCGATAAAAAAATTGTGCTGTACATTTAGGAACAGAAATATAGCATTTAAATGCTTTGAGGAAGGAAATGAAGCTGAAAACAAATTAATAATTTGCAACCCTGAAGCTACCTCAATCTGTCAAGGCTATTTATATAACACTTCTGTTCAATCGTGGAGTCTCAAACTGGTCGGAGAATACCAATACATTCTTTTGTTTTTATCTGTTTAAAGTGATATAAGCTGTCACAATGATGATTTTTGTCCCACGATATATAGACGAGAATATGATAAAATGTGTGTTCAAATACATTATCAAACACGTGAAACGTTGTAAAGGATCTTCTTTTCTGAGTTATTTGTTTTATTAGAATTTAAGTTTTCCCGTACCTTAAAACATCCGGCTGTATTTCCGTATGCAATGACCTTTCAAATAAACTCTTTCACCATATCAAATGTGCTTCGTAATTCGGTCAGGAGGATCTCGGTCCTTTAGGCCCTCGATCTACTAGCAACCTCGGCTTTTGACACAATTGGGCGTGTTAAAGCTGGTTGATTTTTATGTGTTTTATATTTACTTTTAAAATACAGGACGTGATTTTTATTGGAAAGTACATGTATTATGTAAAATATGTGCATTTCAATGCTATTTTAAATACCTGAAACAGATCAAACCTATATATGAATAAAAATATCAAGTCACTAAAAGAAATTTTTCCAGTCTATATTATTTTACCTCTAATATGATTAGTCAAAACCGTATCACGTGATCTAAAACATTTCTTCATGTCACCCTGAAACATTTATGTCACCCTTTATGGCAATTTATGTCACCCTCTCGTGTGCAGAAATGGATGCGCGTATGGTTCGTTTTTTTTTCCTAGTAGGCTATGTGGTAATTAGGTATAACATCTAACACATAAAATGTCCGTTTCATAAAATTATTACTCATAAATTACTCGATGCAGACTGGAATAGAGTGAAACAATAGCCGAAATTAATGATTTTAAAGCATTGATACATCGTTGTCAAATATATTTGCTGGAGTCAGCCTTGATGGAGGCTTAAGGTTAAAAATGGCGCAAAGAACAATAAAACATATGAATAGTGTTGAGTATCGAAGACACTCTGTCACATGTGTTACAATCGTTATGAACTTACATAGGTCAGTTTGATAGTTAAGTTTTATTGCTTTTCGGAATAATAAAACAATTATTGCCCTTGTTTTGGGATGACATGAATATTTGCCCACCCTCGAGATGTTATGACACCCCTGGGCAGATACATCGTTGTGGTGTTTGTATCACGTTGTTGTTATCATTTTCTGACTACCGGTAATTGCAGTGTATGTGTGCACTAGTTTTGTTCAGTATGTCTTTAAATTGTGAAATTGTGAATCGGAGAACTTTTTACGATATTTCATGTAGTTCAATATTAGCCAGTCATGGGCCTTTAAATGGCCTGTCAAACATTTGTTCGAATATGACAATTGAATGACGTCAAAAATGCACATTGAGAGCCACGTACGTATCAGAATTTGGCGATGGGTCAATTCTTTTGTCAACCACACAATTGACATCTAAAACAGAAGAAATATAATCATGTAGATTCATGTATATTTTGTAACTCATGAAGTACGATTTTGACCGGTTTTTCACATATTATGTAATTTTTGTACTATGTACTGGTACCTGGAAATTTTTGCCTCTGGTTATTTTCAACCTTTTGCGATAGAATGTATATCCATGCTTCATTTGTTTAGCTTAAAATTTTTTTGCCTTCATTTTAAATTTGCCCTCTAATATAGGGCGAAAAGTCAAATGGGGGCAAAATTTTTCAGGTATACAGAAGTTTTCCTTCTGCAATTCTCTTACAATTTTGACCTATCAACTGACTTTCAGTTATCCTAACATCGGCATGATTGTCACAGTTCAGATTGAATTGACCATCCAGAGTCATGGAAACCAAAAGATCGGTGTATCAGCTATGATTGTGGGTTGTTTCAGTAATGTTTACCTGCACTTACCTTAATTATCTATTGTTTCGTATACACATAATTTTAATTCTGCATGCCCTGTACAGGTTACTATAATAATGATTGATTTTAAAAAATATCGGAATAAAATTGGGTAAAGTATATCAACTAATCACCCCCCGCAGTCATATTTCGACCAACCTAGATCGATAAATAGTACGGTCCACTGTCATAATTCAGGAGTGAACAAGTTCATGTTGCATGTAAAATGAGTTTGCTTCTAAATCACACACCCCTGAATGCTGACAGTGGATTAACCATTCTTTGAAATGGGCAAGTCCAAATGTTACTTCAGAGGTTGATGAGTTATTGGCTCACCACGAGTTATAAAACTCACTACCGAATTTTGGTGAACTGTGTGAAAACACGTAACTTGTGTCGACTTCCTGGATCTCATAGACACAATCCATAGATAAGCTTCGGTAATCTCACTTTAGCACTAGCAAGATGCCAAAGGAAAATGTAAATTTGCATTATTTGAACAATCCTGAAATGATTAGATGACTGAAATCTGAGTTGACCATGATGTCGCTAAAAATCATGTACGTGTTGTTAAACTGAATTTGTTTGATCAACTTTTCAAGTATTAAATGTACTGAGGAGCTATTTAGAGATAATTGCATATACCTAAGGTTTTGATTGGCTGAAAATGTGTAAGGATACAAGAATTACTTTCTTGGTGTAATCTACAGTCTGATTGGTGTATATTCTACATATGAAAACATCTTATACTTGTTATACTTTGACCAGTTAAATTGATGATAATCAGAAAAAAATTATATCCAATTTATTTAAAGTTATCGCAATTAGAATTTCTAAGTTCTAAGCATAACTGCATAAGAAATTGAGTATTTGAGATACAGTGCTGCCACCGGCAAGCTGCATTGTTCTCTGACAACTCTTGATGAAACTTGGTAGGAATACAGTACACACAAGTGTTGTCCACTACAGGTGGTTTTTTTTGGCTGAATCCATTCCAAGGCTCGACAGTCAGGCTTGTCCGGTTGTCCGGGACATGTCCATTTTGCTGTCGGACAAGTAGATGTCTAAAAGTACAAAGGAAATTTTTTAAGACAAAAATGAATTCAGTGAAGATTATACTTGTTTAAAAACACAACAATATCTTCAAATGTGTACACTTGATTTTCGGACAAGTCATTTTTGCATTCGGACAAGTAGATTTCAAATAATTTTGCTTGTCCTGCAGGATAAGTGGAAATTTTCATGATTGTTGACCTCGGCATTCCGGATTAGATCCAGGGTATGATTTAAGGAGGAAAATTAATTACTATCCAAATAACGCTGGACATTCAGAATGCATTTGGTTAAAAATGACGTGTAAGTTTATTGTGCTTTCTGATGTCATTGGATTGTGATGTCATAACCACACAAATGTTTGACCGCTATAAAATTGTGATGTCATGTGGAAAATTTTGCCTAAAAGTGCCGTGTCATTTGAGGAATGGTAAATTACAGTGATGACTTATTTACCGGAATGACAGGTGTAATCACCGTAATGATGCCCCTATCTGCAAGATTGACACTTTTAAGGAAAGTTTTTCATTTAAGATGTCACAAACTAATTTTGACAATTAATCAGTTGATTCATATTCATTATTTGCTTTATATCTATTTTTCAATTTTTAGTCTTGCCAGAAAATGCCGAACCCACTGTAACTAACATGTCATAATAGTAAAGTTTTGTTCACAGTATTTTATATTTCTGTGAATTATTTTCCCTTTGTAATTTTAAAAGTAAAATATTTCTTTTTCCTTATTGATTTATGTTTTTTATATAAATTCATATCTGACACAGTAAACAAGAAATTAGATTGACCCGTTTACACTTTTCAAGGGAATCCTAGATATGTGGAAGATATCCAATGTAATTTTTCTCAAAATTGTGTGGATAAATATTTTTCATAGTTTGCATTTCAATAAAGATCAAAGTGAAGTATTATTAGACAAAAAATGAAGAAAATTGAATTTGGGAATCAGTTGTTTAATACCTCCTTAAATAGTTGATGTCAGAAAAGTCTTGAAGAGGGTGGGGTTAGAATTTTAAACCATGAAGTATCATACTGCAAGCCCTGCTGCAACCTAAGTTGATTTGCTTTTTGCCATATTAATTTCAGAAGGCCAGTGGTATCTTCTTTAGTGAGCCGGCCCTGCTTAGTTGGTAGCGCCCTTGACTCTGGATCGTGAGTTTGAGTCCCGCCGGTTGGTTTCCTGTCTTTTGGATGAGACAGTAAAACTCGAGGTCCTGTGACACAGTAGTTATCGGCACGTTAAAGAACCCTCACTGCTCAATGGCTGTTAGTGCCGAGCCAAAGGGCCAAAATTTGAAGCCTTTCACAGGCATTTGGTGACGTCTCCATATGAGTGAAATATTCTCGAGTGGGACGTTTAACAACAATAAACAAACAAAACTCTTCTTTGGTACATATACATCGTAACTTGGTTCCCTCCTCAACCATACACATGTATACCCCTTTATGGGTGGGGTAAAACCCCATTTAATCAAGCAGAAAAGTCTAGAAATAAAAACAAGTATAATCAGGGCCCAAAGGCACCAAATTTACTTCGTACTCAAGCTCAACTAACTTTTCATGATTTAAATTTAAAGTAAAAAAAATGCAAGATTTATTCTGTAACTGGACATACATGTATTTATATATTGATGGCATACAATTGAAAATAATGGTCAAACTTTTGCTCATTTGAAGAAAACTTCTAAAATATCCAAAAAATGTTTGGGTAAGTTCTCAAATTTTGAGTATTGTACTCATTTGTAACAGGAATATCATAAATGTGATGCAAAAATTTATATGTGAATAATGAAAAATAATTATATGTTTCCGAATCACTGAAATCCACAAGTTTGATGGAATTTAAAAAAAGAAATTGTTAAATTAACGCTATACCATTTCAATACAATAAAAATATCTCATGAAAATTACCTACCGGTATATTTATTGCGATTGAAACCATTAAACATAGATTTTCAGGCATGAAATAGATACTGTATTGCAATACAGTATTTCACGGACGTATAATTAATGTAATCATAATATGCAATTGACCTCTAGGTCAAACACTCAGGAAGACCTTTTCGGTGCACGTTGAAGTATTTATTGAAGCTGTGAAGCAATGTCGAAAAAAAAAAGAAGGCATTTTCATTCACATATAATTATTCTTTTTCGTACGAATATGCGTTAGAGACGAGCACTCATGTCTGATTTGGTCTTTTATTCACACATGCTTCCTTGACACCCTCCTGCCGGGTCTTCATTGAAAAGTGATTTTTTTGTCAACTTGTATACATTAAGTGCATTTTAGTATGTTAGTTTAAACATTATAGACAGTTGCAGCCGCATGATTGCTATAAAGTCGAACTAGATCTATAAATTACCGGAAAAATAAATTCAGATTTGGCCTGGATATTTAGCTAGACTAAATCCAAAAGTTATATCTAAATCAAAGTCTTAAATATTTTAGGATAATCGGCTACACAGTTAGGCCTTTGTAGTTATATAATCTACTAAAATCTGATATTTAGTGTGACTTTGCAGATTTAGTTTACATGTACTTTGTAGACTTGATATTCCGTCAGAATATTTAGCCAAACTAAATATCTGAAAAAGTATCTTGATTTTGCCTAGATATTTAAGATACTTAGCTTGGGTACCCAACAATGTCCCTGTTTTGACTATAGTTGAGTCATCAATTCATTCTTGATCTCAGTAAAATAATGATAAGTGCTCTGAGCGGGCAGCTATCATTATTTTACCAAGGTCCAGTAAAACAGTCCCGATGGGGTCTGACTCATTTTCATAGATTTTAAAAGTGGGTTCTGGTTAAAAAAAATCAATTCATAAAACAACCTGTATTGGTACATATTTTCATTTAACTGTAATCCCAACCACCTCTGGATCTGAGTCTTCTGTCCTGGTATAGTTTGAAAGTAAAATTTATTCGACTTTTCATTAGGATGAGCTAAAAGTCCAAACATTTTCCAAAAGGCATAACTGATTGGTAGACTGATAAAGTACGGTACTCATAATTGGGTTATACCCTGTCAGAATTATACTGCATAATAACACAAACCCCCATCCCACCCCCCAAAAAAAATATGAATGTACCTCACTAATGCTCTTTGAATTTTTTTTAGTTTTTTTTTTAGTTTATTTTTTAAATTGTGTTATACTTAGCATGACAATTTGAAATATTTTTTCTTTAAATCGCCTTGAGTCTGTTCCAGTTTTATCGCATTTTGATTTTTTGTGTGTTAAATCTATGTTTGTCTCAAGGTTAGCAAAATTACTGAGATTTTGTTTCTAAATCTTTAGCCTATGTTTTTCCAAAACAGGATTGTGACACCTGAATGCTGTTCTGTATGCGGATTTAGAAGGTATAAAATAAGGCATTTTCAAATCTTGGGGAAAAAAAATGAAATAATTAGGCGTATTAAAGCAAATAATATAAAACACGTATGAATACACACAGATAGATTAAAAATTGAATTTATAGATACAATGTATTTGAAAATTCTCACTCCAATGTGCAGGTCATGGTCTACATCTTTTAAAATGTTAGTTTGGCAAGGAAACCATGAAAAAAACCGAAAAGAATTGTTGAATAGGACAAAACTGAATGATCACAAATATTCGGAGGATAATGTAAATTTAAGACAAAGTGGAAAAAAAATTGTAAATCCAGAACAAGCAGAGACTAGATCTACTTTTAATCAAGATATATCTAGACCTTCGAAGGTCTAGATCAATTTAAATTTGTAAAATCTAAGATAGGCCATAGACCTAGAGGCTAGATATGTAGACATTGATTATGGGTCTATGGATAGGCCTAGAAAAAAGGGCAAGCATTCTTCTTCTCCTGGAAAGTTCACCTCCTTCAAATAAAAAATATTTTTTAAATTCATAATATACATGACTATTGTGTATAGATTGTGCAATCTGAAGTAATGTCACATGTATTTGGCAGTGATATATTTTAAATTCAATGACACGGACTATTTTCTTGAAACATGTATGCATGCTGAAAAGTTGTGTAACATCCATCACAGCTACATCACCACATTAAGCAGTTTGAAAGCCATGTCACGAAAGTTTGATTAACCAATGTTTTGCATCATAGAATTATATACAATGTATAACGTATTCGATATCTATGCACTGATCATTAGTTTTATATGTAAGAGACGAAGAAGGTCAGTGTCGAAGAAGGTCAGTGTTGGGTGCATTTCTATCTAGATATGATACATCTATATATTGAAATAAACGCAAGCTACAAATTTTCTCCGTGACCATATAACTGTTAGTGGCTATTTGGTGGAAGTACTGTGGTTATAGATAATGATTACTCCCCTGTATGAACAGCGTGAGCAGTCAAAATCTACATGGAAAATTGCCGTAGACATTGTGTAAATGGCACACAGTACATATTCTGACAAATGTTGCTGTCTAATTTGGATTTAACGGGAGTGGACACGTGTACAGATTGCTATGAATGAAAAATTACTGAGAGATACTGGATACTTTAAAAATCATCATTATAAATAAAGCAAAAGGCATATCTGGGACTGACTATAGTAATCATAGTATGCTATAGTACCCTGAGTATGCTACTGTATCCTGAGTGTGTCAGAGTACCCCGAGTATGCTATAGCACCCTGAGTGCACAAAAGTACCCTGAGTATGCTACGGTACCCTGAGTGCACTAGAGTACCCTGAGTATACTACTGTACCCTGAGTGCACTAGAGTATGCTATAGTACCCTGAGTGCACTAAAGTACCCTGAGTATGCTACAGTATCCTGAGTGCACTAGAGTACCCTGAGTATGCTACAGTACCCTGAGTGCACTAAAGTATCCTGAGTATGCTACGGTATCCTGAGTGCATTAGAGTACCCTGAGTATGCTACAGTACCCTGAGTGCACTAGAGTACCCTGAGTATGCTACGGTGTCCTAATTGCACTAAAGTACCCTGAGTATGCTACAGTACCCTGAGTGCACTAGAGTACCCTGAGTATGCTACAGTGTCCTAATTGCACTAAAGTACCCTGAGTATGCTACAGTACCCTGAGTGCACTAGAGTACCCTGAGTATGCTACAGTACCCTGAGTGCACTGGAGTACCCTGAGTATGCTACGGTATCCTGAGTGCACTAGAGTACCCTGAGTATGCTAGATTACCCTGAGTGCACTAGAGTACCCTGAGTATACTACAGTACCCTGAGTGCACTAGAGTACCCTGAGTATGCTACAGTACCCTGAGTGCACTAGAATACCCTGAGTATGCTACAATACCCTGAGTGCACTAGAGTACCCTGAGTATGCTATAGTACCCTGAGTTCACTAGAGTACCCTGAGTATGCTACAGTACCCTGAGTGCACTAAAGAACCCTGAGTATGCTATTGTATCCTGAGTGTGTCAGAGTACCCTGAGTATGCTACATTACCCTGAGTATGCTACAGTACCCTGAGTGCACTAAAGTACCCTGAGTATGCTACAGAACCCTGAGTGCACTAGAGTACCCTGAGTATGCTACAGTACCCTGAGTGCACTAGAGTACCCTGAGTATGCTACAGTACCCTGAGTGCACTAGAGTACACTGAGTATGCTACAGTACCCTGAGTGCACTAGAGTACCCTGAGTATGCTACAGTACCCTGAGTGCACTAGAGTACACTGAGTATGCTACAGTGCCCTGAGTTCACTAATGTACCCTGAATATGCTACGGTATCCTGAGTGCATTAGAGTACCCTGAGTATGCTATGGTACCCTGAGTGCATTTGAGTACCCTGCGTATGCTACAGTGCCCTAAGTGGTGAGTGCACTAGAGTACCCTGAGTACACTACTGAATCTTAAGTGCGCTAGAATACTTTTAGAAATATTTTATGGTATATAAGCTTTACTGGTGCATTATGTCTGCATAAAACATTTGCTAAAGTAAAACACTTTTATTCCATGTCAGGCCACAAAATAACAGAAATTATCATAACCCATTTATCGGTTATGCTAAATGGAATGACTGTAACCTGCAAGTTATGATAGCAATAATGAAGACTTAAAAATGAAATTCATCTTAACAAAAAGGAGGTTTCATGATTTGTATTTGTCATAACCTCCACGTAACCTGAACCATCGTTCCTATGATATTTTGTGGTCTCCATGTGCTGTATAAAAGGAACATACATTCCAAGATTAACTATTGTGTGTGATTTTTTTTTATAAATACGATGTCATAAGCCAAAGTGAAGAAGACGCTTAACATAGAAAAAACTTGGATTGGTCTAATGCATAATTAATTTGATTTGACAAATGAAGATTTATGTTACCCAAAATACTTCCTTAAAAATTATGTTTTTTTTTTTTAAATATGTCATAAGCCAAAGTGTATAACATGCTCAACATAGAGAACTTAATTTGATTTGAAAAAATTCAGTTTTATGTTACCCAAAATATTTCCTTAAAAGAATATGGTTTTCTTATCAGATCAGAAAAATAACCTATGTACATGTACAACCATTTTATTAGCTCACCTGAGCCAAAGGTTCAGGTGAGCTATTGTGATCACTCCCCATCCATCGTCCAGTGTCCGGGGTCTGTTCATAAACTTTTTATATTTACAACTTCTTCTCTGAAACCACTGAAGGGATTTTGATGAAACTTGACAGAAAGCAAGTGGTCAAGGTCCTTTACCAAGTTTGTACTTTTCAGCCAGATTGGCCCAGGGTTGGATCCAAGGCCAGACAGAATAGGTCCCAAAAGGTACCCCCTGTTCAAAATCTTCTTCTCCAGAACCACAATTGAAAAACAGATTCTTTCTGAGTAATCTACATGGATGTATGATTTAAATTTGTAATTTTCATAGAAATCAGAATATTAATTTTTGAAGCCTTTTGAGGTCTTTTCTGACTTTGTCATTTTTGAACCGCTGCATGAATTGAAAAACAGATTGTTTTAGAGTGATCTACATGAATGTAAGATTCAAGTTTGTATTTTTCATAAAAATCAGAATATTGATTCTTGACTGTTTGTTTTTAGGTCTTTTCAGACTTTGTAATTTTTATTCATTTTTACATGAAACCCTCAATTATCTCCCCTTGCATTCACTATGATGCATTCATTTCATGTGTTTTATTTGTATATACCGTAGGTGAAGAAATGTTTTTGTGAAAGAATTTTGCTGAAATGTAATTCTTAGATATTTTTATTAATTTCTTAAATTACAATATTTATGTTTCTTGGCCAGATCAGCCTACATGTACATATTCTTCTTGGTCTTCTTTTCACATTTGTAGATGGTTCTCAGGTGAGTGATTGAGGCCCTCTTGGGCCTCTTGTCAAAAACACTCAAGATGAGGTCAATGAATGCCATTAATCTATTTGTGGCTAATACGTTGTGTATTGCTGTTCCGTTGGTATAATTATACTGTTTGCACTTGCCTGTTGATTCTGAATCATTTTCTGCTAAGGTTCGACTTAATAGAGAGTCATCTGAAAATAAAATTCTGAACACCCTGTTTTTTGTGTTAAAACGTTATCATTTGCATCTGCTCTGCATAAATACAAGTCTATTTGTATTGGACTTTCATGCATATTAACTGGTGTACTGAACTTACTTATCAAGGCCATATCCTTTTGAAATACAAGTAAACAAAATCGGGTGATAGCTTGTAGCTTATAAGCATCATGAACACAGCATATGTAGAGCAAACTTAATACATGTATATACCAAGTTCAGTGAAACCTTATGGACACAAGAAAACCGACTCTGTGCACGAATTGAGCGTCTGAGATTTTTTTTATAATATAAATATAATATGTATATATTTTTTATTTTTTTAAATTATTTATAGCATGTAGTACAGATACTTATTAATATAATAATATTAATTTGATTTCATATTCTTACATATATACTGTGGAACCTTGTCTAAAGACCACCTCACTTTCGAGACCACATCACATTTCAGACCATCAGTCGCTTGATAAATACTGAGAATTATTCAAAACGTAAGGCAAACAGGTCTAAATTTGTAAAGGATATTAAATTTGATAAAAAGTTACAAACAAAAGAGAAAACACACATTTTTTTAATACACTTGAACATTTCATGAAAGGCCACCCTCATAAAAGACCACCCTCATAAAAGACCACTCTCATGAAAGACCACCTGTCTTAAAAGACCAAACTGTGAAAACCTCTTGGTTAAATAATCCTTTAAATAAAATCTCTTTTGAAAGACCAGCTGTCTTGAGAGACCACATTTCAGTGGTTGAGAAGGTGGTCTTCCAAGACAGGTTCCACTGTATCTTAAAAGTTATGCCTGTTTGACTTTGAAATAAACGTTCAGTAATTATGAAACATGGTTATTGAGTAGCGATTTTTATTTGCACCATTCACTATTGAATTGTTGTTTGTATTGATTATCAATATGCTTTAGAACAATATAATGGTCTTTTACGCCAAAAAAAAATCGACCTATCGCCAAATGTCTGACACGTGGCTCTCCATGTGTGTTTTTGACATCATTTGATTGTGACGTCATAATCACATGTACGTTTGATGGGCCATTAGATCGTGACGTCATAATGGAAAAGTTTTCCCAAACAGTACCGTGTTGGGCATTTGGCGATAGGTCAACTGACAAACGTTGTTATAAACATATTAAGCTGTGTTTACCCCAAAAAAATTTTAATATTTTCAATTTTTTTCTAATTTTACTACTTGTACTTGATGCACAATAACAAATAAGAGCATTACACATGCATAAAAAAGTCTGATATTGCTAAATATTTTGTGAAAATAAGGTCAGGTCCAGCGTGGTATGGATATGCAAAAAGTAAGGCTGAATTTATCAATTGCAATTGATCTGGGTTTCTCAAGCAATTTCCTAAAAAAATATAGGAATTTAAGAATTTTATAAGAATTGTATATCAATATAAGTAGTTCAAAAGGGAAAAATGTGAAATGGTATGGTGGTCGCCAAGTTGGACATTTGGGTTTTCTGTGGGTACTTCGGTTTCCTCCCACAGCGAGGACCCTCCCCCCTCCACACCAACATCAGGGCCAACGAGAGACATTAATATAAGTTGACATAACTTGTTTGTCAATCATTGTAAAATAAATAAAAGTTTTTAAAAAGGGGGAAAATGCAGCAAATGCCCTTTTTAAAAATAGATGTGATTTTAATAACAACATTTAATTACATCTATCAACAGTGTGTATATTTCATTCAAGTTATTAAATAAACCAAATATAAAAGTTTGAATGAAAAAAAAATAAAAAATGTAATAAGTAGAAAAAAAAATCATTCAGAAAACTTTGAAAACACTCTGACAGAAAATCTTTAATAGTTGCATATTACATTTTCAGAGAGATTGGAATCCAACATGGCAAACAGGCGGCCATTTTGGATTTTGACCAAAGGAAGTTAGTTACCGCTATTTCTCAGAAAAAAAGAGATCTCCTTGAAATTTGGCATGAAGGTTCCCTTTGAGGTCTAGTTGAGCATATTACATTTTCAGGGAGAATGGAATCCAACATAGCTGACAGGTGGCCATCTTTGATTTTGACTATAGGAAGTTTGTTATAGCTATTTCTCAGAAAGGATTGATAGGATCTTCTTGAAATTTGACATGAGGATTCCCCTGTTGGCAATGTTGAATTCCATTCTCTCTCAAAATGTAATATATTCAGTTCAAGTTCAGTTTCGCTATAATCTTGTGATAAAAGTATTTCACAGAAATATGGACCTAAGTTCCAATTCAATGTTGAGACACAAAATATGAAAAAAGAAGGGAAAAGAAACAGTCTGTCATAGCTCAGACATAGAACATTCCAGTGTGAGGGCCAAGATCCCTCTGGGATCTCTTGTATATTTTTGCATACAGAATGTCAACTGGTTTTTAGCTATGTTGTTTGAAGTGCCAGGCAATATCATTTGAATCTTTGTGTAGTTTACAAGTATGCTAGGTGGGGTCCATAAGACTCCATTAGAGTCCTTGTTAATCATTCAATATAATTTCAATTGGCGTCACTTTCCAATTAGAACTCCTTTATTGGCAATAACATCGTCTTCATGTAAAATGCGCTAACTGAATAACTATAAACATATATACGTGAGAAAAAATAATAAATTCTTGTTTTTATCTCTCCTGTCTAGAAGTTTACATTGTAATTCTGGTTCACTCCTGTAGGGAGTACATTTTTATGAGTGTATGTGAGATTGTATTTGATTACTGTAAGGGTGAGGAGCACATGAGGCCCACCTTTTATTAAACAAGAGGCCCAACTCTTATAAAGAAGACCCAACTCTTATAAAACAAGAGGCCCAACTCTTATAAACAAGAAACCTATCTCTTATAAAACAAGAGGCCCAACTCTTATAAAACAAGAGGCCCAACTCTTATAAAGAAGACCCAACTCTTATAAAACAAGAGGCCCAACTCTTATAAACAAGAAACCTATCTCTTATAAAACAAGAGGCCCAACTATTATAAAGAAGAGGCCCAACTCTTATAAAGAAGCCCAACTCTTTTTAACAAGAGGCCCAACTCTTATAAACAATAGTCCCAACTCTTACAAACAAAAGGCCTAACTCTTATAAAACCAAAGGCCAAACTCTTATAAAAAAGAGGCCCCATTCTTATAAACAGTCTCAGTCTTATAAAGAAGGTCCAGCTCTTATAAAGCAAGAGACCCACTCTTTCAAACAATAGTCCCAACTCCTTTAAACAAGAGGCTTAACTCTTATAAAACCAAAGGTTCATCCCTTATAAAGAAGACCCAACTCTTACAAGAAGCCCTCTCTTATAAACAAAAGGCCTACTTTTCTAAACAAGAGACCCACTCTTATAAACAAGAGGCATAAAATTTCTAAACAAGAAGCCCATTCTTATAAACAAAAGGCTTACTCTTATAAACAAGAGGCACAACTGTTATAAACAAGAGGCTTACTCTTATGAACAAGAGGCCAAACTCTTATAAACAAGATGAAAATCTTTTACAAACAAAATGCCCGATTCTTATAAATCAAGAGACCAACTCTTATAAACAAGATGACCAATAAGCCTTAATGGTCATCTGAGGTTTTTAATTTATGAACATATTTTGTTTTCTTTTGCAAACATTTTATAGATATTGACTTAATCACACATACCTTGTATGAAAGAACTCTAATCATTGGTTCACCAGAAGAAGATTTTGATATGTTTTGGCCCTTTTTGTCCCATTTATAGCCTCTATGGGTTCTATCCCCTTTTCATTTGAAAACTTTCCATTGCTTCACATCGGGAGAGTGCCTGCTAAGTTTGGTTAAAATTGGCATATTAGTTCTTGAGAAAAAGTTGAAAATGTGTAAAAGTTAACTGTGCACGATGTCGATGGTTGATGCACAAGGAAATAGAAATGATGACCGTAATAGGTCTCCATGACCCTTTGGTTCAGGTGGCCGAAATGCCGCTAGATAACGGAGAAAATCACCAAGTTAAATATTCCTTTTATGTGAAGTCTCTTTTGAAATATCACCTGTCTATAAGACCACATTTTGATGTCATGTCTCACAAGACAAGTTCCACTGAAGAAATATAAACTGTTTTAATGAATTTTTAAAGATTGCAAAAAGGAAGGGGGCTATGGTTAATTTTTTCACACTGTCGGCTTGTTCTTCAAAACCACTGAATGGATTTTGATGAAACTTTATAGGAAGCAATAACCCAAGGTCCTCTATCAGGTTTGTTTTTAAGGGGTTTTTATGCCAGATCAGCTCAGGGGTGGATCCAGGGTGGGGCACTTTTTGTGGACAATGGCGGAGGAGGCATTTAAGTTTAAAACAACTAATGTGTATGAATGCTTTATCTTTGATTTGAATATACAGTAATTTTCTTTCGACAGGAGTTCCTGATATAGGGAAAGCTCCAGTTCTGATGTTGAGGCCCCGAGCATGGAATATGGTGGAGCATAACTTGCTAGTAAGATACTTCTATAAATAAATTAAAGATTGAGCATTGATAGGTCAAAATATTTTTTTCACTGAAATGTTATGTTTTCGGTAATTTACAAATACTTGACTATTTGAACATGGCTAGTGGTAGAGTAAAATTTATATAACCTGGTGGGGCGGAGTCTCGGGAATCTTTTCTTGACCTTGACGAGTTTTAATACTAGGTAATAGAGCATAACATTAGAATTACACAGGCAAGAGTAATTGTTCCTGCTTGCCATCTAGCATCCAGTGAGGAATAAAACATTTTTCCTGTGCCCTGTGTCATAACTGAAAAGTGAGTGTAGAATCATTCGTTTGATGAATAGGTTATTCCGCCCCACCGAGTTATGCAAATCAGAGTATACATAGACTTAAAACCACATGAACAAGCATTCTGAGATAATTGATGAATCAATACAAATCTTTTAAGTGTAAAACCAGCATTAAGTGATTGAAGAGCATTTACAAAAGAAAACGAAAACAAAATTACAAAACTTACACCAAAATCAAACCAGGGCCTGGCAACATTAAAACTTGATAATTTCTTACTGGTATTTCAAAAATTTTACTCAACTTTGGCTAGTCCTGAAATCTGATTGGCTAAGCAGGCCAAGTTGAGAATATTTTCAGATTTTAGTAAATTCTCAAGTTTTATGGTGCTGGGCCCAGCTGATGGTCGGATGCATAGTGTATCGCCTGGCTAAATTCACCATTGGTTGATGTATAACTCGACCGTTTTCAATCTAATAAAAAACCAATCTCTCATTGCCCCCGTTTTCTGATATGTTGAGGATCCAATCGGGTATGGGTCATATGTGAGCGACCAATGAAATTGCAACTTACAATACATGTACTGGTATCTTGAAAGGGAATCAAATGGCAAAGAAACGTAACTCATTTTATAATAAAAAAATTCTTCAGTCTACAGGATTTATTCAGACTATCTTAGGTGATCCTATAAAAAAATGAAAGGAATGATCTACCTCCTAATTTTGTGTATTCAGTTTTGTTCATAATGTTTATGATGTCTACGTCCCTTTACAATCAGTAATTTTTCAAGATTGCATAAGTGGCATTTCACTGGTAAAACTTGACACAATTATGGGGACACTCACATGTGACCCCCATAGCATTTTCTTTAGGTCCTCTGTGTGACAAATCAGAAAACAGGAGAAATGACAGACTGGTTTTCAATAGGGGAGTTTCTTGTTTTTGGGTGTGTCCAGTTAGTGCAGTGGTTAGTGCACTTGCTACTCACCAGTGCGACCCGGGTTCGATCCTTGGATTGGACAGGGGAGTATGTGAGATGGTATGGTGGTTGTCAGGCCAGACAGGGGATATATATATATATATTAATATTATTGATTGTCATGGAAATACACATTCAGTACCCCATCCCCTTAAATACATTTGTAAATATTTTTATTAATAACTTGAAAAACATTCACATCCCCACTTCTAAACTTATTAATGTTGCATGTAACAAATTGCTTTATTTAATATCAAAGCGGGGATTGTCGATACTTATGATTACACATAATTTTTGGTGTTTGTCCAATTTCAAACACATTTTAAATTATAACTTTTAAAGAGCATTGAATGTTGTGTTTTTGTTTTTTTTATTACAGCTAACAGTTTGATATGGTGTACGTGCTTAAATAATTAATTTATTGATTTATCTATTAACATTTTAGCTCACCTGAACCGAAGGCTTTTCTGATCGCCTTTTGTCCGTCATCTGTCTGTCCGTCCATCCATCCGTCCGTCCATCCTTCTGTCTGTCTTTAAACTTTTTACATTTTTGACTTCTCCTCCAAAACCAATGAAGGGATTTTGATTAAACTTTATAGGAAGCAAGTACTCAAGGTCCTGTTTCAAGTTTGTTCATCTCGGCCCGATCGGCATAGGGGTGAATCCAGGGTGGGGCAAAAGAGGCCCCAGGGGGTACCCCTCTTTAAAAATCTTCTCCTCCAGAACTGCTGCATTAATTGAAAAACTAACTGCATCTGAGTAATTTACATAGATGTATGATTCAAGTTTGTTAATTTTGTTGAAATCGGAAAATTAATTTTTGGCGCGTTTTTGACGTCTTTTAGACTTTGTAATTTTCATTCATTTTTGTATGATTTCTTTGATTTTCTCCCCTATTATTCAATATGATGCATTTATTTTATGTGTTTTACCTGTGGTTTGGTAGGTAAATGCTTTCCTGAAAGAATTTTGCTGAAATTTAATTTTTTGAATTTTTTATGAATTTTTTAAGACTGCAAAAATGAAGGGGGAGGGGGTTAATTTTCCAGATTTTCTCCAAAACTGCTAAAGGGATTTTGATGATACTTTATAGAAAGTAAGTACTCAAGGTCCTCTACCAAATTTATTCATTTCAGCCCGATTGACCCTGGGGTGGATCCAGGGTGGGGCAAAAGAGGCCCCAGGGAGTACCCCTCTTTAAAAATCTTCTCCTCCAGAACCGCTGCATTAATTGAAAAACTAACTGTATCTGAGTAATCTACATAGATGTATGATTCAAGTTTGTTAATTTCGTTGAAATCGGAAAATAGGTTTTTGATGTCTTTTTAGACTTTGTAATTTTCATTCATTTTTGTATGATTTCTTTGATTTTCTCCCCAATTATTCATTATGATGCATTTATTTTATGTGTTTTACCTGTGGTTTGGTGGATTAATGCTTTCTTGAAAGAAATTTTGCTGAAATTTAATTTTTAAAATTTTTTATGAATTTTTTTGAGACTGCAAAAATGAAGGGGAGAGGGTAATTTTCCTCATTTTTGACTTCTTCTCCAAAACTGCTAAAGGGATTTTGATGAAACTTTATAGGAAGTAAGTACTCAAGATCCTCTACCAATTTGTTTTATTTTGGCCAGATTGGCCCAGGTGTGGATCCAGGGTGGGGCAAAAGAGGCCTCTGGGGTAACCTCTTTAAAAATCTTCTCCAGAACTGCTGTATGGATTGAAAAACTAATTGCATCTGAGAGATTTTGACTTTAAAAATTATCATATTTCCAAATATTTAGCAATCAAACTGAGATTATATTTCTTCCAGGTAAGTCTAGTTATTTATTTTCAGCATTCCAAATGCAACTGTTATATTAGAATTTAGTATTTTAAAATTTGTCATAACAAATTTAGAAACACTAAATTTTAAAAAATATATTATACATTATTGTATAATTATTCCTATTATTATTATTATTATTATTATTATTATTATTATTATTATTATTGTTGTTGTTGTTTTTATTATTTATATTATTATTATTATCATCATTATTATAATCAGGATTATTATTATTATTATCATCATTATTATAATCATGATTATTATTATTCCCATTTTTATCACATCCCACCGGAACCTTAGCTGATTTTATGAGAAAGTTGGCCAGTTTACTTGTGCAAGGCCGGTGGTCTCTGCCTGCATATGTTATAACCAGTTTCTCCCCACCACTATTAGAAAAATGGCAGCCACTGGATGACAGAAAGAAAAATCGAAGAGTGTGGTGTAAAATTCCAAAAAAATAAAAATAAAAAAAATAAAAAAAAAGAAACAAAAAAAACCCTGCCCATCTTAATTGGGGATGTAATGATGTGATATGGCACTTTGTAAATATCAAATTGATTTTTTTTAATTTGAATTTGAATGGTGTTTTACGCCACACTCAAACATTTTTCAGTTATACGGTGGCAACCAGTTTTTAATGGTGGAGGAGAGAGCCCTGCTACAACGTACCCAAGAAGAGACCACCGGGCTGGCAAACTTTCTCACAAAAATCAGCTTAGGTTCCTGTGTGGCTGGAACCTGCACTAAGTGAGAGACTTCATGGTTCAAAGTGCAATGCTCTAACCACTCCGCCGCATAGGCGCCAACAAGTTGATGTTATTTATATGATTATTAAGGGTCAATATGCTGTTCTCCATCAACTCATCCCATTTCACCTGCTGACTGATGGCTGAATGATATAAGATTGCAATTAACAGGTTTCTTGAGTTGTAAATTTCTCTCAACACATTTGAGAGGGGAAATTAATGCTGTGTTCACATTTTGTATATGTAATGTCAGTAATTTAATGAATATCTATAGTTAATTATCACAGTGGTAATTATTTTGTCATTTCTAAAAAGCTATTTAACACAAACTGTTCATTTCAACAACAAAATGAGAGGCTTAATAATGAAACAATACCCAGGTCTGCCCGTTTATGAAATTGCTAATTACATTTGTACCTTCATCTTTTTATGAAATAAATTTTCAGATCTTTATTTAAAAAAGAGTTATGAAGATACACACACACAGAAGATGTAAGGCCTAATGAAATTGATTTCTTGTTTCTCAAGCCTGTGTACTTTCATTTTGAAGCTGCAACACCACTGAAAAATAAAAAATGTCTGTGCTTAAAAACAGATCCCGAAAAAAAATCTAATGTTGGTTCTCACATTTTTAGGAATCATGTTCGATCTGTGTTTTAGACTTCACCAGTATCGGATCATTGAAAGGTTTGTTTAATACTGTGAATCTGGAAATCGTGAGACTTTATTTTTACGATACACAAGTTCTAGATTTATTTGTGACATGATATTTTCATGATATTGAATGCACATTTCGTCATACTATTACCATACTTCATTATTACGTGATAATTTTATTTTTGGCGAGCGTGAGCTCTTATGAAATTACGTGAAGTCAAACTCTTGTGAATAAAACTTGGTTTACATGTACAGTATAGGGCCTATATATTTCATCTTCTGTGGCCCAGAACTTAAAAGATAGGCACATGGTCCGCCACGATTCCGTTTAGATATGGTCTGTAAGAAGTGTGTTATTACCATGGATAATTTTAATCAATTGTCATTAATTATAGAGAGAGTTGTACCTTTGGGATTTAATCAGGGTACTTGGAGATGGGTCACTAGGACTTGGTCACTAGGACCTGGTCACTGGAGCTTTCCCTCCAAACTTTGCAGAGCATGATGTGCCAACCAGCATTAACAAAGAGAAAGCTGACATTTTTGACAAGAAGATCAGCCAATCATTTATTGTCATTTTAAACAAGAAAATAAAAATAAATGTGTGTTTCAGAATACAAGATTTCTGTATTTATTTTATATATTTACGTATATTAAATATAACAATGTCAAACTGCTTATATGATACAAATATACAAATATGACAATAAAAATACCTACACCTAAATATACAAATATGACAAAAAAATACCTACACCTAAATATAAAAATATGACAGAAAAATACCTACACCTAAATATACAAATATGACAGAAAAATACCTACACCTAAATATAAAAATATGACAGAAAAATACCTACACCTAAATATACAAATATGACAGAAAAATACCTTCACCTAAATATACAAATATGACAGAAAAATACCTATACCTAAATATACAAATATGACAGAAAAATACCAACACCTATATATACAAATATGACAATAAAAATACCTACACCTAAATATACAAATATGACACACCTAAATATACAAATATGACAGAAAAATACCTACACCTAAATATACAAATATGACAGAAAAATACCTACATTTAAATATGACAGAAAAATACCTACATTTAAATATGACAGAAAAATACCTACACCTAAATATACAAAAATGACAGAAAAATACCTACACCTAAATATACAAATATGACAGAAAAATACCTACACCTAAATATACAAATATGACCGAAAAATACCTACACCTAAATATACAAAAATGACAAAAAAATACCTACATTTAGATATACAAATATGACAGAATTTAGCATTTTGTCCTAAAATTGTGGTATATGATTGTAGTGAGAAGTGATTTTAGCGAGAAGTAATTTTAGCGTTTTCATGATTGGAAAAAGATAACTCTTGCCTTTGATGAGAAATGAATTGTTAACGATATTTAATGTTAGTGATCTCAAAAACCTCGCTGTAAATAATTCCAAAATTGAATCCTCACTAAGACTGCTTATACACCATTTGTTTTCATGTTAACTTTTATTATAAACTTATGTTTTGGTCATTTCTTGATGTTTTGAACATAACTATACTTAACCCTTTTGTTCCTAAATATCTAAATGGTATGATCTTTTCTATTGTTTAGATCAGTCTGTTGTGGTCTGTAGAGATCAAAGGGTTAAAACAACAGACCTAAATGTCTATATTTTGATGTTTTTCTGCATGTGTTTATCATGGCCTTTCATTGTTGTCTTTGTCGCTTGCGGTAATCGAGTGATTAATAGAATCTACCCCCTACCTTGAGGGTATGACAAAAAAGGAATCTCAATCTGAGGGTAAGATTCTTGAATAACAAACCTGAGGCTTGCTGAGGGTTTGTCATTCAAGAATCTTATCCTGAGGATTGAGATTCCTTTGTCATACCCTCAAGGCAGGGGTTGATGATGTTTCTCCCATGTTTTAAATGTGTGTATATGTAGATCTACACAAATGAAATCTGACATTATGCACAGCATTCTAGATGCCACAGAGACCCTACATCATATGAATTGTATTGTGACGTCATAATGTGTGTAGCTTGTCAATACCCTAGGGGTTGACAAGGAAATCATTCTGTGTTAAATTGAAGGAAAAAATCTGTGAACAATGGGAGAAAAAGTGTTCAAACCACAAGCTGAAGGACTTTGGTTCTTTTCTGAGTGCCTGGTCATATCAAAGATTTTGATAAATGGTCGTGACTGATTCCTTGCCAAGCACGCAGTGTAGTAGCCAATTCTTTCCCCATCTAAAAGTTTCCCAGGGGAAAGAATTGGCTAGCTTATTCTACACTGCTAGAATGCTACACTGGCATATGAAGCATTTTCACATGTAAAATGGTTTTAATGATATGGCCATTGTAAAAAAATCAAAAACTGAAAATTTTTTTGGAAAATACATGAAAAAGCATTTTCACATGTAAAAAAGTTTCAATGATGTTATGGCCCTTGTAAAACTTGAATTAATTCTCAAGGTTAAATTGAAATATTTTACTTGTTACACTTACAGGTCAAGGGAAAAGAGGTGGCAGGTCCATTATTTGATTTTGGACTTCTGATGTTCCATAATGCCAGGATTTTACTGGATAAAGAAAGTGGTCCATATTTTTACCTGTCAAAGGTATGATTTTTTATTTTATTTTTACATTACATTGTATATGTTTACTTACCATTAATTTGTCAACATGACAATATATAAAGTCAATTCCACTTATAAAGAAATGGAAGGGAGAAAGATTTTAACCTGGTTATCCAGAATGAGGTCACTTTACAGCATGTAAAGGGGTCATTTCCCCGAGAAATATTCCCGGAAGACAGAGCTGCAATCTCAGAGCATGGCTTGGTCCCCGCTGGTCATATGCAGTCAAGGAATGGTCTCCCGGACAAAGAGATCGTAGCTTGGTTTTTGACATGAGCCTTGACCTAAAAGTACACAGAGAGCGTCAAAAGAGCAAACAAGGTTGAGTAAAGGACGCATTGGTCCAGAGACAATCGAGGCTAGAACTGGGATGAGTGATGCTCAGTCTTCTCGAGCGAGAACTGATTGCGCACATGGTTGTGCTGCTGGGGGCATATGGAGATAAGGTCCAGTAGGTAGCTTCATCCCCCAGCCTCGGTTCTGTCATGAGGGAGGAGTACTGACCATAATGTTCCCTCTGGCATTCACACAGCCAGGGAGCAACCCAATATTTCTTCTTGGTATACTTCTTTTTCCTTATCTTTAGCGTGGTTAACATAACCAGAGAGTCTTGCTGCAGTTGCAAGGCAGGGTGCTGTAATAACATAGCATGATACAGAGCGATTGGGTCCATGTTGTCCCTTCGGAAGCTGGTCAGCCACCGATCGCCGGGCCTTTTTATACAGTCGCAGTGGGTCGCACACAAATCCGAGCGACCGATACAAATTTGTGCATAGCTCAGGCGAGAATCTGTCTTGAAAAGATCAAGAATTTAGCATACAGAGCAAGGGTAGAACGTTTATATTGCAGGCTAATTCGTATTGATTGAGGGTACGTTGCAACTCATACATGGCTAGGTCGGCCAAGATTGAGCCTTGATCGGCTAAGGTCGGCACTTGCGAGGATAGATCGTCGAGAGATTGACGCTATGTTGCAGATTTGTTGAACAGAATGAGCTATGGTCGTGTTAAGATCGCATCAGATCAAGTGGAGAGACGCATGTAGAGCGTCTACAGAGCATGTAGGGTGCGGGTAGAGTTTACACATTGAAGGTCGAATGAGATAAAAACGAACATAGAGGGTACACAGAAATTAATGGGTTTAAGTCCCACAGATCATAGTCGCGCGTGGTCACATATGCGATTTTTCCAGATCATTCTTGTTGAAATGAAGCCTTACTGGTCATATAAAGATCAATTTCCAGTTGAACCAACGAAGGCTTATATTATAGGACTAGTACAGAGAGGGGCCAAAAATATATGGTCACTGTAGTTTTTACTATATATTTCATATGAAAACCACATTTTTTCAAAAAATTATCGTAAAGTCATTTCTTGTCAGATTTCAAGAGTTTAAGCGGTTATTTTTAGGTGATTTTCTTATTTGATATTTACAAAATTTGGCAATTTAAAAACAGAAAATAAAAAGTAAGTTGTCACAATTTTACTTCCCCACATAGGGAGTTTTCTTCATAAAAATTGAACTTTCAGTTTAAATATATACGGTAAATCCTTTAGTTTCTGATTCAGGAAATGAGAATCTCAGTATATATAATGAAACAATATTTTTTCTTTTGTTTAATGCTGAAAATTCTATTGAAAAGCAATAGAAAATTATTTCACAATATTTTTTTGAAAAAATGTGGTTTTATATGAAATATATAGAAAAAAAATGATAGTGACTGAATACCTTTTTTTGTACATTTCCGTTTATGGGTGAAAAAAAAAATTATTTTAATTCTGTTCTTATAAAAAGTAGCTATTGTTATTTTTGAACTAAATGTTATTTTTATCAGTCTTAAACATAAATTAAATACACATAGACTCACAGGAGATAACCAATCCCAAAACACATCCAACTCAATAGCAAGTTGCCTCTGATCAATAAATGTCAAAACTAGCATGATGTAGGTACATGACTCATTCGAAAGCGTTAAGAAAAACAGGATGTGACCTTTTGGGAGTGATTTTATCACCTGTTTGCATACATATTACAATTATGTTTGTCTCATTATACATGCTATGAGCATTCAAATTATCTTATACAGCAATAACAGAAATGCATGGGGAATAAATAAACAGTTGAACTCACTTGTATTGAACCCTTTTACATTGAAATCCCACTTTATTTGAAAAGATTTAGATTCCTGGCTAAATTTCTTTATTGCAGGTTATTTTGAAAACCCTGTTTATTTGAAAGAAAAAGTCCTTCCCTTTCAGCTTCAATATATCTGGGTTTGACTCTATAATCTCGTTTTAGCGGATCTCGTTATAACATGTGTAAGTGAGGTAGTTGACTGCATGTTAATCTATTCTATCGTTCTCTCCCTTGTTTTAGATATTTGAATCTGTAATTGATTGAATCTGAACTGATACGCATCATTAATCATCGTCATCGTTTTAACGTAATACAAAGGCAGAATCGCACTGTCACATGTAAATTTGTAACATTTGTTTCTCATCATCATCATCATCGTTATAAACGTAATACAGAGGTAGAATCATACCGTCATGTGTGAACTTGTAAATTTGCTTCTCACATCTCAACACAGTTCATTCCAGCGTGATCATTTTGATATGCCCATTTATTACGAACCTGTCTTTTAAGACCACATTTTGAAATCACAAACATATCAGAGGTGGATCCTGTCTTTTAAGACAACACTCTGAAATTACGAACATATCATAGAGTGGAACCTGTCTTTTAAGACAACACTCTGAAATCAAGAACATATCATAGATTGGATCCTGTATTTTAAGAGAGCATTCTGAATTCACAAACATATAGAGTGGAACCTGTCTTTTAAGACAACACTCTGAAATCAAGAACATATCATAGAGTGGAACCTGTCTTTTCAGACAACACTCTGAAATCAAGAACATAGAGTGGAACCTGTCTTTTAAGACAACACTCTGAAATCAAGAACATATCATAGAGTGAAACCTGTCTTTTAAGACAACACTCTGGAATCAAGAACATATCATAGATTGGATCTTGTATTTTAAGATAGCATTGTGAAATCAAAAACATATAGAGTGGAACCTGTCTTTTAAGACAACACTCTGAAATCGAGAACATATCATAGAGTGGAACCTGTCTTTTAAGACAACACTTTGAAATCAAGAACGTATCATAGAGTGAAACCTGTCTTTTAAGACAACACTCTGAAATCAAGAACATATCATAGAGTGGAACCTGTCTTTTAAGACAACCCTCTGAAATCAAGAACATATCATAGATTGGATCTTGTCTTTTAAGACAATACTCTGAAATCAAGAACATATCATAGAGTGGAACCTGTCTTTTAAGACAACACTCTGAAATCAAGAACATATCATAGAGTGGAACCTGTCTTTTAAGACAACCCTCTGAAATCAAGAACATATCATAGATTGGATCCTGTATTTTAAGACAACACTCTGAAATCAAGAACATATCATAGAGTGGAACCTGTCTTTTAAGACAACACTCTGAAATCAAGAACATATCATAGAGTGGAACCTGTCTTTTAAGACAACACTCTGAAATCAAGAACGTATCATAGAGTGAAACCTGTCTTTTAAGACAACACTCTGAAATCAAGAACATATCATAGATTGGATCCTGTATTTTAAGATAGCATTCTGAAATCACAAACATATAGAGTGGAACCTGTCTTTTAAGACAACACTCTGAAATCAAGAACATATCATAGAGTGGAACCTGTCTTTTAAGACAACACTCTGAAATCACAAACATATCATAGAGTAGAACCTGTCTTTTAAGACAACACTCTGAAATCAAGAACATAGAGTGGAACCTGTCTTTTAAAACAACACTCTGAAATCAAGAACATATCATAGAGTGAAACCTGTCTTTTAAGACAACACTCTGGAATCAAGAACATATCATAGATTGGATCCTGTATTTTAAGATAGCACTCTGAAATCAAGAACATATCATAGAGTGGAACCTGTCTTTTAAGACAACACTCTGGAATCAAGAACATATCATAGATTGGATCCTGTATTTTAAGATAGCATTCTGAAATCACAAACATATAGAGTGGAACCTGTCTTTTAAGACAACACTCTGAAATCAAGAACATATCATAGAGTGGAACCTGTCTTTTAAGACAACACTCTGAAATCAAGAACATATCATAGAGTGGAACCTGTCTTTTAAGACAACCCTCTGAAATCAAGAACATATCATAGATTGGATCTTGTCTTTTAAGACAACACTCTGAAATCAAGAACATATCATAGAGTGGAACCTGTCTTTTAAGACAACACTCTGAAATCAAGAACATATCATAGATTGGAACCTGTCTTTTAAGACAACACTCTGAAATCAAGAACGTATCATAGAGTGAAACCTGTCTTTTAAGACAACACTCTGAAATCAAGAACATATCATAGATTGGATCCTGTATTTTAAGATAGCATTCTGAAATCACAAACATATATAGAGTGGAACCTGTCTTTTAAGACAACACTCTGAAATCAAGAACATATCATAGAGTGGAACCTGTCTTTTAAGACAACACTCTGAAATCAAGAACATATCATAGAGTGGATCCTGTATTTTAAGATAGCATTCTGAAATCACAAACATATAGAGTGGAACCTGTCTTTTAAGACAACACTCTGAAATCAAGAACATATCATAGAGTGGAACCTGTCTTTTAAGACAACACTCTGAAATCACAAACATATAGAGTGGAACCTGTCTTTTAGACAACACTCTGAAATCGAGAACATATCATAGAGTGAAACCTGTCTTTTAAGACACACTCTGAAATCAATGAACATATCATAGAGTGGAACCTGTCTTTTAAGACAGCACTCTGAAATCCACTTTGATTAATAATGCTTCAAATAAACCTATTTTTAGAGACCACCTGTCTTTAGATACCACATTTCAGTAGTAGTTGGGGTGGTCTCTTGAGACAGGTTCTTTTGAGAGACCACCTGTCTTTAGAAGCCACATTTCAGTAGTAGATGGGGGTGGTCTCTCGAGACAGGTTCTTTTGAGAGACCACCTATCTTTAGATACCACATTTCAGTAGTAGTTGGGGTGGTCTCTCGAGACAGGTTCTTTTGAGAGACCACCTGTCTTTAGAGACCACATTTCAGTAGTAGATGGGGGTGGTCTCTTGAGACAGGTTCTTTTGAGAGCCCACCTGTCTTTAGAGACCACATTTCAGTAGTAGATGGGGTGGTCCCTCAAGATAGATTCCACTGTAATATACACACTTGTCTGTCTGTCCTGTGTCCAAGTCTTGCATAACTCAAGTTTGTCTTGATGAAAACTCAAGTTTGTTTTGATGAAAATGCAGGTTTGTCTTGATGAAAACTCAAGTTTGTCTTGATGAAAACTCAGGTTTGTTTTGATGAAAACTCAGGTTTGTTTTGATGAAAACTCAAGTTTGTTTTGATGAAAACTCAAGTTTGTTTTGATGAAAACTCTAGTTTGTTTTGATGAAAACTCAGGTTTGTCTTGACGAATCCTTACAAAATTTTTATACAATGTTTGGTTTCACGTAGACCAGAAACCTTTTGATTCTTACCATTTGAACTTTTGCTGTTACAGAGTTATGGGCCTTGTACATGTTGAAGTGTTAAAATTTTGTGATAAATTAGACAAGTTTGCTCATTTTTGCACAATGTATAGTACCATGAGGACTAAGTACCTGTGGATTCTTATTTTTTGACAGTTTTTTCCCAGATATGAGAGGGCAGCTTTTGAAATGAAGGCAAAAATTTCAAGTTGAATTTTAGAAGCATGCCATTCACTTGACTTTGATAATTTAGGGCGAATTAAAGATGGGACAAATGTGTTTTTTGTCAGAAAAGGGTGGAAATAATCAGGGGTGAAAATCAGCAGGTATAACAATGGTAGAGAATTGTACTTTTCAGCTAGAGGGAAGTCAGGAAGCAGCCTTGTGGGACAGAATATTTACATGGACAGAAAAAAAGGTAATTCATGTCATAATACAAAAAATCTTTAAAAATGCCTGGGTAAAATTGTTCAAACGTTATTTCAAATCAAAATTGTTGTAAAATTGCTGTCGGCCTTTTTTCACTAGATCCAGATCTATTTCTTTATACCCCAACTTTTTTTATTACTGTCTTTGACCCAATATGTGCCAGTTTCGTTAAAAAGAATGGGAAAAGGGATCGGCATCTATTGCGACCAACTGAGAGTCAATTTGTCATAAAACGGTTAACTCATTCATCCCTAAAGACACATTTAGACTGGTCTAAGTCATTGATGTTCAGAAGAGTCCATTGCTTTTCAGGGGTTGATGAGTTAATTTCTTATAAGGGACAGTGGTAAAGTTGTTGTAGTTATTATCAAGGGCAAATATCAACATAATTCTATTGCTGGGGACTAGAGATAAACTGTTACGGTACATTTTTCTGGTCCACATCTCTTCCTCAAATGGCTAGGTCTTAACTATAGGGGAGAAGTGCTTATAGGGACATGGGCGTTTATTGGGTAGAATACAACATTTTGAATAATTTTATTTGTCAATAAAATACAAATGATTAGAGGTAATGACCTTGCAGAAGCTGGGGCCTTTTCCATGAACTCTTCTTTTTTTAAGACATGAGACCTTATTCTCTTGCAGTGCAGAATGTAGCATTTGGTTTTAAAGTCATTGATCCTTCAGAGATAAAACCAAAGTTCCTGTATTATGGACTTGTCACAAAATGGAGCCCACACTGCATTGATATAAGTGATGATATTGTACATATTGTATAATGTATCAAGTTTGACGCAAATGTCAGACTTTTTGAAAAGACATGATATCTAAATGAAATTCATTATTAATTTTGTCAAAACTAACAAACAACAAAAATATATTTGTTTTAAAGCCTTTGTACATTAAATTGGTGGCCAAGTAAAAAATAAGTTGCAATTTTAAAAACAGGTTCAAAACTTTTTTGTTATCCGTTTCATCTTTATTACAGTTGCATCTTCCCCATGGCTGTATCAAGGCATGCGTTCTGATAGAAAATGTCCTCGCAACATTTGAGATGCATGAGATTTTGTATGAGCTAAAGGATCATTCCCTAGGTTTAAACTGTGGCATTTGGGATTATTCAGCATCTTTCATCAACAAATTTGGTAATAAACATTTAAAGTCACCTCTCTCTCTCTCTCTCTCTCTCTCTCTCTGCCCCTCTATTTGTCTCACTATCTCTCTCTCACTATCTCATCTCTCACTCCCTCTCTCTCTCTCTCTCTCTCTCTCTCTCTCTCTCTCTCTCTCTCTCTCTCTCTCTCTCTCTCTCTCTCTCTCTCTCTCTCTCTCTCTCTCTCTCTCTCTCTCTCTCTCTGTGTGAATAGATAGATAAAATTATTTGACTCTGGTGGCTGATTTCATTTGAAATGTTTCACTTATTATTATTATAATATGGTACATGACAATTCTTTATGATTTTCTGTATACAGTGAGATCTCGTTACATTTGAAATTAGTCGAAATTCTGGTTATATCAAAGCTTAAAGGTGTCATCATAACTTTTAAAAAAATTTTGAATTAAAAAAAAAAATTATAATGCTTTTGAAACACCCACGATTTATTATTCCACAGGCAGACATGTTTGTTAAATGTTATCAATAGAAGTTGGCTCGCAATTCTGCTATAAAAGGCGAGGCCTCAGAACAACATTTATTTCACACCTGTACTCCCAAAGCGAAACAATGGGCAAATGACATGTAATCAAAACATACACTTTACTCAAAACATAAACATTCCACATTCATTTTTACATCAAAGACTTCAATAAAGACACGTAATAAATATATTTCATAATTAGTTTTAAAATTCATTATTTTAGTATCTGTAAAATAATATGCACTTTGAACTTAAAAATAAATAAAATCCTACCAGTAATCTGCACCCTTTCGTTACGTTGATTACATAGCCTCACACATTCTGGTGAACTTGGTATAGTGAGCAGTCGGGTCACGTGCACTTGACCAATGACAAGGTACCCACTTCTCATATTTTTACAAAGATGACAACAAATAAGCGTTATAAGAGACATAGCTGTGAAACATTGCTATCAAATTTTCAGAATGGATGTAAGTGGTCCCGTAAAACGAGCCGAGTGTTCAAATATATATTTCCGAGTTGACCTTGGTCTGACTTGTCTTTGATCCGTTATTTCGGAAGTGAGAACATTCATATCATAACAGGTAGTCTTGAGCTCCTGTTTGTATATAATTTTACAATTTTCTCATGGGGAATTTGGAATTATTTTTGATATTCTCATGTTTAAACTGAATAATTACATGCTTGTGAACTGTATATTAGCCGGCTAAATGTCCAGATAGAGATAAATGAACTTTGTTGATATCCATACTTATTTTCGACATGTAGGTGAGTTATATTCAAACTTCGTTACTTCACATGTTTGTTCTATGCGACTGTAGTTAGACAATGACGACTAATTTTGCAAACTCGCCTTTTATATCAGTTGTGGGGTCTTGTTTCTATTCAGAAAACTGAACAAATATGGCTACCAGTGGGAAGTAAAATACTGGGGATGTTTCAAAAACAATATCATTATTTTTTTTATTTCATTAAATTGGTTTAAAAGTTGAGATGACAGCTTTAAGGACCAGTCGAATTTTGGATTGATAGATAAATAAACGTTAATTACATTTTGGTTATATCTTATTCTGAATATCTTGAAGAAATAGGGGTGGTCCTATGAAGGTCAAGACAACACGATTCCACTGTAACATATCTTTGTTGCAGGTCATAGAAAGGAGTTTGTTTTACCAGACAGAAACAAGTACGTATCTATGGATCGTCATTTTCTGAAAAGTTACATGGACTTGGTTATCAAGACCTGTCATAGTCGTGGTTGTCATGCCACCGGTGGCATGGCTGCGGCATTACTTCCAAAGTGTCCACCAACTGACCAGAAGTATCAACAAGTGTTGGACAAGGTGCTATGGTATGTTGACCCTCTACTATTGTTCTGTTGACCATTCATTTTGTCACTTGTCCAATGCACATGATGTAGTGGGATGGATCAATCTTTTGATTATTATGTGGATGATTTCACTCACTTTGGTTATGACAAGAAAGATTGGGCAGGGATTTTGTAGATAGGGAAGGGGTTTTGTAGATAGCTGGGCAGGGATTTTGTAGATATGGCAGGAATTTTGTATGTAGGGTAGGGGTTTTGTACATAGGGCAGGTATTTTTATAGATAGGGCAGTGATTCTGTTGATATGGCAGGCTTTTTGGTGAAGAATGAAGCATTTTCAAGCCTCTTGCTATACATGTTATAGATATCATGTTTAATAGACAATAATATCCATGCAAGAATCAAAGAAATTTGAGAAAGCAAAATCATTTTAAATTATCTTGTCTAAATGAAAAGTGATTTATGATTTTATCTCATATCAAAAGCCATTAAATTTGACTGCTTCTGTCGCATATGTCAATATCGTAGATTTCTAGTAGGTTAGAATATGATACAATCATACGGGCATCAGCTGTGTTTACAAAAAATACTCTTTTGATTTATTTAACTCTTACAATTTGTACTTTATGTACAATAATGAATAAGAGATATACACAGGCATAAAAAATCTTATATTCTTATATATCTTGTGAAAACAAGGTCAGGTCCAGTGTGGTATTCTTGTACAAATAGTAAGATTACATTAATCAGTTGCAATTGAAAAAGTGCCAAACCTGGGTTTCTCAAGCAATTTTCACAAAATATATAGGCATTTAAGAATTGTTATGCCTGGGTACAAATGTATATCTCTTTTTACAAGTTGATGGAACATCAACTCAGTAATGTTGTTGTAAGTGGATTTCTTAGGTTCTGGTCAAAGCACATTTTGCAGTATGAGGTTAATAGCACATTATATTGAAGGGAAATTACACATGTATGTGCACTTCAGCAACATAAACTCAACTTCAAGATTGTAATTTCCAAATCACACTTTCATTGTAAATATTTGCTTTCTTAATTGACAAAAAAAAGTATCAATTCGCTGAAAAATATAGGTCTAGAAGACTTATTGAAATATATGCTATAAAAAGTAAGTCTGGCATCCTTTGTGAGTTTTAAGATATTTCAAATTTATTTTCGAATGTTACTTTTCAATTTTTATTTAACATTGTTATGATTATATACTTGTTACAAAACTGCATGATGTTAAAAGCGATTGACCGGACTATTTGATATAGTTCTTGCGCAGATGAATATGCACACGAGTTTTGGTCGAGTTGCATATTATTCCTTTACTGTATATTGTCATCTCGCTTTGAAGTTGGACATTAGAAGCTGCGTCTGTTCATGTGATCTTAACTGATGAGAAACTCGCGGACAGAGTCTTCGAAGTTGGGGAATTTTTTTTACATGTACACAAATTGACTACTTAGGGGAAGTGGAGTATAAGGGTACAATACTGTCCTGTCGCCTAGATACTTTAATATTGATGAAACAAGCATTAGGTTTTATAATCATATTGCTGATCTATCATTACTTACATGTGGTATAAATGGTGAAGGATGTGAAAAAAATATGTTGTTTTCATTGTCATGATTCTGCCTATTGTGAAATACAATTGTGTGATGCACGTAGGTTTACAATTGTGTGATGCACGCAGGTTTTTGCTAATTTGTTAACTCTGGAAATAACATGCATTTTCTCAGAAAAAAAGCTCGTTATCTTTTATCGAAATCAACCTGCAGTATCTTTCAAACATATGTACACAATGTATATTTTTCAGTATACTGAGTGTTTTATATTGTCCGATTCACATAAGATGGCGGGGCGGAGTACCCTTTTGATCATCATATGGATGATTCTACTCACTTTTCAGTTATGACAAGCTGCACGGGAAAAACGATTTATTCCTCACTGGATACTCTCTTATGTATGCTGACAAGTAGTAACAATTACTCTAGTCAGTGTAATATTAATGTTATGCTTTATTACCTAAAATTTAAACTCATCCGGGTCAAGAAAGGGTTCACAAAACTCCACCCCGCCTGGTTATAAGGATTTTACTAGGCCGAACTTTCTGCACTGATTTTAAGCTATTTTTATTTTTTTTTATTTTACCGCAACAAAAAAAAAAAAAAAAATAAATAAATAAAATTGCTTAAAATCGGGGCAGAAAGTTCAGCCTAGGATTTTACTAGATACGTGTATGTCAGTTATATATGTCTCTGATTTTACCTCCCTAAAACTTAACGGTTACCATCAACTTATATCAGTACTTTGATTTGTTCTTGTATATCAATCTAAGTACTGTATACAGGGTTATTTTCGCCCCATGTTATTTTTACTCTACTAAACTTGCAAACGGTTTCTCTCCATTTTAAATTTCCCCCTCCCCCCACCACCCCCCCCGACTTGTTACAATTCCAATTTACTGTAGGATTTTATTTTATTGTGAAGTTTTATTTAACAATAAGTATTTGTGCATGTTTACTTTCTGTATGATTACATTAAAGTTTTTGTAAAAAGCAATTTTGTGATACTCTGCAATCATGAAAATAGACAAATTTAACCTTTTGAATTCACCCAGTATTGAACGATGAGGGCAAAAGGGGTGAAAATAAAGGGGGGGGGGCAAAAATTTTCCCTGTATACAGTGGTAAAAAGGGGCTAAATTTTAAAAAAAAAAACTACAGATAATGCCCCCTTTAATGTGCAGTGTGACAAACAAAGCCCTTGCCACACACCTGAACATTTTAGTCTGTAATTTTGATTTACTATGTTAAAACAATCTCTTTAACATTTGCAGGTATGAACAATACTCATGTAATGATGATCATAAAAACTAGGCCCCAAGTGTCTTGTAATGGCACATCAGAAACAAGTCTTGACTGGTTGATTTATTTCAGGGCTAAGAAGAAAGAAATAGATGCAGGAGCTGACGGATTTATGGTGTATGACCTTGGTTTATTGAAACCAGCTCAACAGGTAAAAACCAGTACAGTGGAACTTTTCATGAAAGATCACCTGTCATGAAGGGCCACCTGTCATTTGAGACCTCAATCTGAAATCCACTTCACTCGTAACCATATTCCTTTAAATAAAACATGTTTTGAGAGACCACCTGTCTTGTGAGACCACATTTCAGTGGCAGATAGGTTGGTCTGTCAAGGCAGGCTTCACTGTACCACGTACATGACTCCAAAAGTTTATATTCTGTAAATAACTTTAATTTCATTAGGACCGTATTTTGAGTGACTTCGATTTCCTCCTTGTTAAATGGCTGAAAAATAGAAGGTGGCTCTTCTTACTTCAAACATTTTCCTGATGTAGTGTCACTGTCTCCAAACTTGTTGCAAAAGACTTCACGAGTTACAACATTTGAAGATTAGAAATGTGGGTTTGACAATCTTTAACCCTTTCACCCCTGAGTTTCTGAGTGGTATAGTCTTTTCTATTGTTTAAGACCAGTCTATTGTGGTCTGTAGGGATGAAAGGGTTAAAGTTTATTGAATTGTAAAGGGATGTAAACATTTTGAACATTATAAACAATACTGAACTCACAAAATCTGGAAGTAAAGACTTACTTTCAAAACCTTGGATAGAATCAAATCACCAAAGATTCTCCAAATTACAATGAACAATATTCCAGGAAAAATAATATCAAATCATGAACTGGGCAGAGGATAATGATGTTGACCTACGTAAACAGTTCATTGATCAGGTGAAAACAAAAGTAAATGTGGACATCAAACCACAGGAGGTGGTAGCAATACACAGGATCCCAGGCAAGAGAGGTCAAACGAGGCCAGTCCTTATAAAATTCAACAATACAGAAACCAAAGTGAGGATAATGAAACAGAGGAAGAATCTTAGAGACACATTTAGAATTGTAGATGATGTTACAAGATATAACATGGGCCTTCTTACAAGACTAACAAATAGCAACAAAATAGAACAGGCATATTATTTTAATGGACACATCTATGGAAAAACTGCCGGTGGTATCAATTATAGGTTCGATTTGTTTGATGATATCAAGAAAAAACTTGGAAAAAAGGGCAAATTCCACAAAACTGTAACATTTTTTAATAATGAAAACTACTAAGTAAAGTGACTTCATGTGACTTCTGGTTTAGTTACAAGTTGGACAAACATAGTAACATGTACTATGTAAATACGTTGATTATTGAGTATTTATGATTCTATTAAGATCAACACATGATCTATACCGGTACAATCCAAGTAATTTGAATCATACAATTTATGTTACTAGGTTTAGTTGTAAGTTTGAGATTACCCGTACTGCTTGGTACATGTTTACATGTAAATATATGTATGCTTGTAATGTTAATATGTTGATCTCTCTCTCTCTCTCTGTCTCTCTCTCTCTCTCTCTCTCTCTCTCTCTCTCTCTGTGTGTCTCTCTCTCTCTCTCTCTCTCTCTCTCTCTCTCTCTCTCTCTCTCTCTCTCTCTCTCTCTCTCTCTCTCTCTCTCCTCTCTCTCTCTCTCTCTCTCTCCTATTAAGTTATTTCTTACCTCAAGTATACCATAAATTTATATATATCATTTTCATCTGGTGCTATCTGATCAGGTATTACTTATTTATATATTGTTAATATACAGATTATTGCTTCCTGGCAATCAAGGGATAAGATTATCTTTATTAATTGTAAATTAAAGGAGACGGATTTATATAAGTTGCCAAACTTGTTTCCGAATCCTATTGTTATTAATACTGTTCACCTGTTACATGTTATATTGATTTGAAGCAATAAAATAGAGTTTAAACTAATATGTTGATAACTTGACTGTTCAATTTGATATAAGACCAACATGTGTTCCTACAATTTCCATGCACAGACAGTTTATACAGCCATGCTGCATCTAAATTATGACTTTTTTTATGTCTTCAAAATCTTGTTTCTCTTTTGAGCAATATATACAAACAATTTATGTGTGGGTGTACAAGTGTGTGAAAGAGTGTTCAGGTTATTTCCCCTTGTCAATTTCTCATGCTTCGATTTTCTCCTTTCCCTCCTCTTTCTTCCTCTTTATACTTTTAGCAATGTTGATTTATATGATATGTATAGTTATTGATAATGGTTGAAATACTGTCTTTAAACTGTCAAGGATTAAGGAATTATGAGAAAAGAAAAGATGTTTTTAACTTTTTAAGAAATAGAAATTGTAATATTTATTGTTTACAAGACACACACTTTACAAGTGATATAGAAAATGCCATTCAATGTGAATGGGGTTATGAGTGTTTTTTTTCAGTTCCTATTGTTCAAATTCCAGGGGTGTATGTATTCTATTTAATAATAATTTTGAGTTTAAAGTGTTCAAGGAGAGAAAAGAAGGTAATGGTAACCTAATAGTTTTACATATCTTAGTTGATAATTACAGAATAACACTGATTAATGTATATGGTCCTAATTTTGATAGTCCTGATTTTTATGAAAATGTACAAGAAATTATTGAAGATTTTGAGAATGAGTATTTTATAATTGTGGAGATTTTAATTTGTGTTTGAATCCTAATGTAGATAGTTACAATTACCTTCATGTAAATAATCCAAAAGCAAGGGAAAAAGTTTTAGAAATAATAGAGGCAAAAGGTTGTATAGATTCATTTCCAGAATTACATAACAACATTAAAAGGTACACATGGAGAAAAAAAAATCCACTGAAACAAGCCAGGCTTGATTATTTCTTAATATCAGAAAATTTATCTATGAGTTTACAAAAATCAAACATTGAACCAAGTCTTGGTTCGGATCATTCTATAATTTTAATTAATTTATCCTTCAAAAACTTCAGATGTGGATTATGGAAATTTAATAATTCCCTTTTGTATGATAAAGAATATATTGATAAAGTAAAAAACAAAATTTTAGAGATTAAAAAGCAATATTGTATCCCTGTCTATAATTACTCAAATATTGAACAAATAGATAATGAACACATTCAATTTCAAATAAGCGATGAATTATTTTTAGAGACACTTTTAATGGAATTGAGAGGATTATCAATATCTTATTCTAGTCATAAATCAAGAAATAGGAAAAGGAGAGAATTAAATCTTCTTAAAGAAATTGAATATTTAGAGAATAATTTGAATCATATAAATGTACCTATTTTAGAAAATAAAAAACAAGAATTTGAAAAGTTCAGAAAAGAAAAATTGAAAGGAAAAATAGTTTGTTCAAGAGTTAAATGGTTTCAAGAAGGTGAAAAACCAACAAAATATTTCTGTGGATTAGAATCAAGAAATTTCATAAACAAGCTAATACCCAAAATAGAAAAATCAGATGGAACAATAATTACAGAACAATATGAAATTCTAAATGAAGTTAAAAAATTTTATAATAATTTATACTCAAAAGACCCGAATGTTATAGATGTCAACCTAGATGAAGAACTAAAAAATGTCAAGGTACCAAAATTATCAGAAAAACAGTCAAAAGAACTAGAAGGATTAATAAAATATAATGAGGCTACTGAAATATTGAAAAACATGAAAAATGATAAGTCCCGGTTCAGATGGCTTTACCCGTGAATTTTTTTAAAATGTTTTGGCGTCAAATTGGATGGTTTGTGGTTAGGTCTCTGAATAATGGATATATAAATGGAGAATTATCTTCAACACAAAAAGAGGGAATTATTATTTGTTTACCAAAAGAAGGAAAATCAAAACAATTTTTAAAAAACTGGAGGCCAATTTCACTTCTAAATACTGTTTACAAAATAGGTTCAGGGGTTATTGCAAAAAGAATTAAATCTGTGTTAGATAAAATAATAAATAAAGATCAAACAGGATTCATTGCTGGCAGATATATTGGTGAGAACACTAGACTAATTTATGACATAATGAGCTATACAGAAAATTATAATATCCCAGCTTTATTACTATTTATAGACTTTGAAAAAGCATTTGATTCTGTATCTTGGAAATTCATGCAAAACGTGTTAAAATACTTTAATTTTGGAAAATCAATTAGGAAATGGATTGACGTTTTTTATCAAAATATTAAATCATCTGTTAATCAGGGGGGAAATCTTTCAAAATTCTTCTCAGTAAATAGAGGCTGTAGGCAGGGAGATCCTCTCTCACCTTATATCTTCATTCTTTGTGCTGAGATCTTTGCAATAAAAATATGTAATAACAAAAAAATACAGGGAATTAGAATTGAGGAAAATGACTATAAAATTACCCAATATGCAGATGGACACTTCTATTATACTTGAATGGCTCTGAGGACTCCCTCCAAGAAACTTTTAAAGATCTTAATAACTTTGAACGATTGTCAGGCTTGAAAGCAAATATTGATAAAACCCAAGTAATATGGATAGGAAGCTAAAAACTAATGTAAAGATATCATTTTGTCCAGAATGGAATCTACAATGGAAAAATGAACAATTCTCCCTTCTTGGAATAAACTTTGATATAGATTTTAATAAAATGACGGATATTAATTTTGAGAAAAAATATTTGAAAATACAGCAGATTTTGAAAAACTGGAAAAAACATAAACTAACTCCGATTGGGAAAATAACAGTAATAAAAGCTCTGATAATATCACAGTTTAACCATCTGTTTATTTCACTTCCAAATCCCTCAGAAAAATTTATAAAAAATCTAAATAAAATCCTGTATGATTTCCTTTGAAATGACCCAAATGGAAAAATTAAAAGGGAGATAATTTCAAAACAATATCATGAGGTTGGTTTAAAAATGATTAACATTATGGGTTATATAAATGCTCTTAAAACAACTTGGTTAAGGCAAATTATAAAAACAAGAGGGAAAATGGTTATGTTTACTGCAAACGAAATTGAATACGAATTTACTTCTTAAATGTGGTGATGAATATATTAACAAATGCATTGATAATCAGGAAAACAAGTTTTGGAAAGATGTATTTCATGCATGCTATACCCTAGCTAAAAAATGCCAAGAAAATGTTGATGATGAATTTTATGTCATGAAAAGCCCATTGTGGTTTAATAGCAAAATAAAAATAAATAGAAAAACTGTTTTCTTTAAGGAATGGTTTCAAAAAGGCATTGTTTACATATTGTTTACATATTGTAAAAGAAAATGATACTTTCTATTCCTTTCATGAATTTAATGAAAAGTTGAAAATTCAAACAAATTTTTTACAGTACAGTGGTTTAATTTCAGCTGTGAGATCAGGGTTAAAAAGTTATTTTGGTCAAAATATAAAAAATTGACAGGGCCATGGCAACCTCCACAGTTTAAAATATATCTTCAGTCTAAAAAAGGATCAAAAGCAATGTACCAAATTTTTACAAGAAATAAAAATATACTTATTGCACAAGCAAAAGGGAACAATATTTTTGGAATATTACAAGAAATTGAGTGGAATAATATATATAAAAATAATTTTTCAAATATTAAAAATACAAAATTTCAGTGGTTTCAATATAGGATAAATCAAAATATATTAACAACTAATAAATTTTTATTTAAAGCAAAAATATCCGAAAGCCCGTTGTGTACTTTTTGTCAAAAAGAAGAAGAAACAATTATACATTTACTATGGGAGTGTAAAAAAAATTTAAGAATTTTGGGAAGAAATCAAAATTTGGTTGAGAAGATATAACATAACTCTGCAATATAATAAAAGATCTTTTGTTTTTGGTATATGTCAATCAAAGAATGAAGTTCAAGATAAAATATTACTTGCTATAAAATTCTATATGTATAAAACTAAATGTTTAAAAAAAACATTGTCAATAAATGCCTCTACAAAATATAATAATTGTGACACATATAATATTGAGAAATATATAGCGGCTAAAAGAAATGTTTTAGATGAATTTAATATTAAATGGTATAACTGGCAAACCTTACTCCAAAGGTAAAATATTTCAATATTACTTGTTTTAATTTACAACATGAATATGTACATGTATAATGTAGATAACTCTGTGTGTGGGTGTGTGTATGTGCTTGTCTGTATGTTTTATATATAAAATGAGTACATTTTTATATATATATATATATAAAAGTGCCTCTCTCTCTCTCTCTCTCTCTCTCTCTCTCTCTCTCTCTCTTGCTCTCACTCACTCTCACAAGGAGATAATGACTGAACGAGTATGACTGTGAGTGAATGTCAGAATGCTTGTAAATGTAGGAGTATTTTGTATTTAATGTAAACAAATTCAAATAAAATCATCAAAATAAAAAAAAATAAAAAAAATTCTGTGGACTGACAATTTCATCATTATAAAAAAGGGTTACATCTCTTTACCAGTCAATAAACTATCAAGATCAGTAAAGTCATATTTTCATTGGTCGACCAGGACACACCTACAAAAGGTCACTGCCAGTTTTCGTTAGATCTCTAACTCGAAATATCAGAAAACTGGAATAATTAGAGATAGATTTTTAATTAAAATGTAGTTTGTTATCAACATAATCACTTGTGTCCCAGATTTAGCAATACAGTAAAACCTGCTTTAGTGACCACCTGTGTATAAAGACCACCTGGTCATAATACTTTTTTTTTGCTGTCCTCAATAGTACCATTTGTGTACAAATCAACCTCTATATAAAGACCACCTCCCTATAAAGACTGGTTTTGTTATGTCCCTAAGGGGGTCTTTATATACAAGTTTCACTGTATCTTGTCAGAGTTAGAGGACTATCAAAAATCCTCATAAATGACTTAGCTTTCAGAGTTACAAACATATAATGTTTCTTAAACACATTTTATTTATTGTTTACAGTTGTTTAAGGATTCCTGTACATCAGGTAATCAGTTTCAAGTCAGACGAGATGATGTCCGTATAACGAGTCGAGATCTATTGCTCATGCCTTCAGTAAGTATAGAAATATTCTTTTATTGGAATCACTTCACTTATGTATAGTGGAACTTCCGGAACCTTACTCGGACTAAATGGTTTTTTTCAGGTTAGGGGGGGGATGGTGGTGTACATCTGGTGTGTTCATGGTTTAAAACACCAATAAATTTAGAATAACACAGACCGGTCCAGATTTTACATTCACTGTTACATATACTCATAATTTATGTATTGTTTTAATGAATATTCATTGAATTTCACACTTCCTTTATTATTTGAGTTTCATTTTTTACAAAAATTTATTTGAAAATGTATATGTAGTTTGACTAATGAAAATGCTTTATAAAATTGATTAGCGGTTTTCTTACATAGGGAGTTCTGGTAATTTACAAGTTGTTTAATGTACATTACCACAATTTAATCATGATAATTGGACAGGTGTCCAGAATTTTGAAAGAGTTAAATAGACTAAGATGTTTATATGAATATAATATTTTGATATGAATTATATAGACCCCACACACTGAAAAATGTTTGATGACAGGCTTTTTAAAAGCCAGTCATACGATGGGATGTATTACGGTTTACTCTCTGGTTGTCAGTTTGTCTGGTTGTTGGTCTGTCTTGTGGTCCATCTGTCTGGTTGTTGGTCTGTCTAGTTATCAATCTGTCTGGTTGTCGGCCTGTCTGTCTTGTTGTCAGTCTGTCTGGTTGTGTTGTTAGTCGGTCTGTCTTGTTGTCTGTCTGTCTTGTCAGTCTGTCTGGTTGTCAGTATGTCTGTATTGTTGTCGGTCTGTCTGGTTGTCAGTCTGTCTGGTTGTCAGTTTGTTCTGTTGTCGGTCTGTCCATTTGTCATTCTGTCTGGTTGTCAGTCTTTTGGTCTCTCTGGTTGTCGGTCTGTCTGGTTTTCTGTCTGTCTGGTTTTCCATCTGTCTGGTTTTCAATTTGTCTGGTCTTCCGTCCATCTGTCTGGTTGTCTGTCTTGTTGATGACTGACTATTGGTCCATCTGTTGACTTTCCTTGTCATTGTTATAACACTTTCATTCCTTCACCCATTTTGATAAAACTTAGATTCCAGAGACTCAGTGCCAATATACCTCGGACGAAATCGCCATTTACCTGTGTACATTTTCAAAATGATATTTTCAAAGTTCACGACAGGTGTATCTTGTACTGTATGTGGTACTTTTATTGGTTGTTCATATTGTTTTATATCAACGAAGATATATTCATTTCCTCAAGTGATAACCAAAGTCACAAGTTTACGTAAAATTAAAATTTTGAGTCAACACACAATGATTGTGACAGGATACCTTAAGTGTCAGGCAAATATTGTTCTCCCCCGTTATTTGCCCACCTTTTGTTTTCCTTAATTTTGGCAGTAAAACAGGTTTAGCAATATATTTCCGAGATTTAGCCATTTTCAAGTCTATAATCCCTGCTGCATATGATGCCCTGTTTAAAATTTTGCTATTCCAAACTCAGGACTAATACAATCTTACATGGGTGTGTGGAGTGGATAAGGAAATCTCCACCCGAGTGATAAGAACCTGGTTGTCCAATCCAAGGGTTTCCTGAGGGCTGTGATTTCCCTTTCCACTCCACACACCTATGTTCGATTATTTTTCTTCCGTGATTTAAACTCGTTAATGCACGTAAATAAAATCTGTTGCAACTTTAAATGATCCATATTCTCATCACATAGAAGTCCTATGTTATAAAATTTTATTGTGATGTCATAGCACATGTAGCTAGGGTGTGGACAGAGAAATTCTGGTTTGACAAGATGGTAGATACGCCCGTCCATAGTGGGAGAAATATTAATCTATTTACCTGGGCTTTGGGACAATAATTACCTACCTGTGCCGAACACTATTTACTTACAACTGTTTATTCAACTGGTCTGGCTATGGGGGAATTATAGAGCAAGATATTAGTTCTTCTAGATATGGTGACAGTATAACTAGGGGCAGTCAATCAGGCTTGAACCATATCTGAAAGGTAATAAAGAAGGCGATCTTTTTTTCACATGGTCAGCTTGTTCTTCAAAACCAGTGAAGAGATTTTGATGAACTTTTACAGGAAGCAAGTACTTGAGGTTCTCTACCATATTTGTATTTTTTGGCCATATCAGGTTATTTATTCTTCTAGGTGTCTTTCCATATTGTAGATGGTGCTTTGGTTACCGATTTAGGCCCACCTGGGCCTCTCGTTTACATTCATTTGTGTAGATGATATTATTTAAATTTCTGCTTTAAAAATGAAGATGAAGATGGCATCAGCTCTTGGCAATGTGCCATATGCTTTAACCTTTGTCATGCACTTATGTTAATGTAATCTTAGGATTGGCATGGATAGGTCAGCTGAATAGTTTGGGATTGACCCTGACACAGTTAGTTCATGATTGTTTTTTGTCAAGCTTTTGTTTTTGGGAGTGACAATTGGTTAATTTCTTTCATGTGGTAAGAGTAGACTTGAGTGTGGGTGTGAACCAAATGACCCCAGAAAATTTTCAACAGTGTTTGTTTTTGTTGGTATTTGGCTCACCTGATCCAAGGTTCAAGGGAGCTTTTTTTATCACCTCTCATCTGTCATCTGTCTGTTAACTTTTCACATTTTCTACTTCTCTCCAAAACTGCAGAAGGGATTTTGATGAAACTTTACAGGAAGCATGTACTTGAGGTCTTTTACCAAGTTTGTGTTTTTTATCAGATCGGCTTAGGGATGGATCCAGGATGGAACAAAATAGGCCTCAGGGGATACCCTTCTTTGAAAATCATCTCCTGCAGAACTGCTGCATGGATTGAAAAACTAGCCACATCTTAGTGATCTACAAAGATGTATGATTGAAATTTGTTATTTTTGTAGAAGTTGGAAAATTAATTTTTTATGTTTTTTTACGCCTTTTGAGACTTTGTCATTTTCATTCATTTTTGTATGATTTCTTTTATTTTCTCCCTTTTATTCACTATGATGCATTTATAATGTGTTTGACCTGTAATTAGGTAAAAAAAAAAATTATTTTAAGAAAAATTGTTTAAGTCTTTTAAAATTACTTATGGATTTTTAAAACTGCAAAAAGGGGGAAATACTTGAAAAGGCACAATAGACCTTTTCACAATGGACCTGTAACTTTGTACAGCAAACCAGTAAAGGCCCTTCCCCCCACACCCCCCCCCCACACACACACAAATGGTAAAGTTGTCATAGTAACTGATTGTTTCATGACCTCATGTTTTTGTGAATCTCTTTCACTTTTCTGTCCACAGTTTTAAGAACTGCAGTTATCGTGAGAACTATACAATAATCCCCCAAAAAAGATCTAATCAACATTACAACAAGCTTGTGATTTTTATGTATTATAGGGCGGAGTTACAAGGTCTGGTCTAAAGCATAACATTGCTGTTGGTATTTTGTTTATAGAGGCTTGGCTTAGAGGTAAGTATCATATTACAATTGAGTCTGAATAGTGGGGAAGGGGGGGGGGGGCTGGTGGGCTGGGTAAAGGTGTTAGTCTAACTGAAGATTGGGGTAAATTGTTGCATGTGCTAATTTGAGTCTTCAAAATCAAAACTGTTTGATTATGTTTTCTTTTGTTGTCAGTTGTACTGGGAGAAGAAACTCTGCAAGTGATTAAATTTCAGTATTTTCATTTTGTATTAATTGCATACAATATTCAAAGAAAGCATTCACAATATATAACGATGCAGTGAATTTGTTTCAGAAATTACTTTTGATTTAATATAAACATTTGTGCTTTAAATTTGTATAGATATCATTTCTTCCAAGCATTAAATATATAAAAAATGTCAGATACCAAAGTATAAATCTTTAGGATGTCCAGTATACAGATACAACTCTGGTAGAAATGGACAAACACGGACCTCTGGAAATCAAGAGGTGGGATCAGGTGCCATTGAGGAGTAAGTATCACCTGTTGACCGGTCACACCCGCCGTGAGTCCACAGTCGAATCAAAATATAAAATTTTGAATCTCAATAATCCAATTTTAATTCATTCAGGTTGCAAATGTTAAAGAAATACATCTTCAGAAACTTTTTATTTTTAACTTTTAACAAGAAAATAATTTGTTAATGAAGGTCAAGGTCATTACTATATGAATGATGCTGTAGAGGATTCTGCCACAGCAGAAATATCAAGGTCACAGATTTGGCAATGGATACGACATCAGGCAACCTTGGAGGGCAGCGGAGAGGTCATCACCATGGCAATGGTTCAATCACTTTTGAAGGATGTGTTAGAGGAAAGCTGGTGGAGGAAAGAAAATTCTGGCCAGTTTGTTACAGAAGCTGACCTAAAAAGACTCATTACAGCTGCAAGGATGTTTGAGGAAATCATTACGAAGAAAGAATTCCCAGAATTCATTACCACCTACCTCAATCTAAGTCATGTTTATCTTCAGTCCCAAAGCGAAATCTTGTAAATCCATGTTTTCATTTTATAAGCTGTGTATACCCTTACATTTTTTATGTTTTTTTTGGTTTTATTTAAATATATTAATTAGTTTTACTAATCTGATCTGAAATTTTGTCAGATCAGAATTTTTTTGAAATGTACATTTTTATCCTGCTTGCGATGAGAGGACAATCAAATCTCAGTATTGTTGGATACAAAGTTGGGAATTGCGATGATCTGTTTTGGTGGTTTTACATCATGCTTGCTTCAATTTTTTTTTTGCCTTACTTAAAGGGGCATTAGCTATGTTTCTTCAAAAGTTAATTTTTTCCTATTTTACTTCTTAGATTGACATACAATAACAACAAAGAGATATACACTGGCATAAAAATTCTTAAATTCCTTTATACATTGCATTTTCAGACATTTTGAAATAAAAAAAAAATTACTGATCAACCGGACCAGTGCATAAAGGAATTTCACTGGTCAAAGAATTTTCTTTTACTGGTCCGTATATATACCGTACACAATTGAAATGAAATGAAAAATTACTGGTCATTTGGACCAGTTATCAGATAGATTTCACCGGACTTTTGTAAAATTTACCGGTTTTTATGGTAAGACTGGTGAATTTCAAAACTCTGATTTCGTGAAAATTGCTCGAGAAACCAAGATTTGACACTTTTTCAATTACAAGTGATTAACTCAATACTACAATGGACCTGACCTAAGTTTCACAAGATGTATAGGAAAATGAAATTTTTATGTCTGTGTATAGCTCTTATTTGTTATTGTACATCAAGTACAAGCAGTAAAAGTAGAAAAAAGAGTTCTGATTAGCAGTTACAAAGTTATAGAGCGAACAAGATTTGTAATGGATGGACGAAAGCATGGGCGAACAAACAGACTGGTCACTATAGAGTGTCAGTCACTTAGTGTTGGGGCCTTATTTATTTTCTGTGTTGATGATTGATGCAGTGGCACCTCTTGATATACTCATCCACCCCTATGGTCACATTTAGACTCGCCCAAATCAATAAAAAGTATGGTCTATTGTCAAAAATCAGGAATGAACAAGTTTATAATGCATATTGAATTAGTGTAAAATCTGGACGCTAATCAAACACTCCTGAATTCTACCAGTGGACTTTACCATTCTTTGTAATGGGTGAGTTCATATGCTACTACAGGGGTCAATGAGTTAATTTACATGATTATTTTATGGAAATGGAATGATACATTTACCTGACTTATTTTCTTAGTAGTCCTTTACTGGTACCCAGAGAGAGGGGGGGGGGCTACAATAGTTTTGCATTGTGTCCGTCCATCCTTTTGCTTTGACTTCTTTCTTCAACTGCCCTCTCCATATCCACATTGCTCTCTTACCATCCTTATTTTTAGTTTTAGAGGTGGTGCCTCATGACTGGTCTCTCAAGATAGGTAGTGCCTCAAAACAGGTGGTGCCTTATGACAAGTGGTGCCTCATGACAGTGGTCTCTTAAGACAGGTGGTGCCTCATGACAGTGGTCTCTCAAGATGGGTGGTCTCTCATAACAGGTGGTCTCTCAAGACAGGTGGTGCTTCATGAAAGTGGTGTCTCAAGACTGGTCTCTCAAGATAGGTGGTGCCTCATGAAAGCCTCATGACAGTGGTCTCTCAAGACAGATGGTGCCACATGACAGTGGTCTCTCATGACAGGTGGTGCTTCATGACAGGTGACCTCTCAAGAAAGGTGGTCTCTCAAGCTAGGTGGTGCCTTATGACAAGTGGTTCCTCATGACAGTGGTCTCTCAAGGGTGGTGGTGACTCATGACAGTGGTCTCTCAAGATGGGTGGTCTCTCAAGACAGGTGGTGCTTCATGACAGGTGACCTCTCAAGATAGGTGGTCTCTCAAGCTAGGTGGTGCCTTATGACAAGTGGTTCCTCATGACAGTGGTCTCTCAAGACAGGTGGTGACTCATGACAGTGGTCTCTCAAGATGGGTGGTCTCTCAAGACAGGTGGTGCTTCATGACAGGTGACCTCTCAAGATAGGTGGTCTCTCAAGCTAGGTGGTGCCTTATGACAAGTGGTTCCTCATGACAGTGGTCTCTCAAGACAGGTGGTGACTCATGACAGTGGTCTCTCAAGATGGGTGGTCTCTCAAGACAGGTGGTGCTTCATGACAGGTGACCTCTCAAGATAGGTGGTGACTCATGACAGTGTCCTCTTAAGACATGTTCCACTGTACACAAATCATCCAATATTTATCAAATCTTATTTATTTTACAATGAAACTTGTATATAAAGACACAACAAAACCAATCTTTATACATATAGGGAGGTGGTCTTTATATAGAGGTTGATTTGTACACAAATGGTACTATTGGAGACAACAAAAAACAGTCTTTATGACCCAGTGGTCTTTATACACAGGTGGTCGCTAAAGCAGATTTTACTTTATATAAAAATTAAAATGTGACTCTACACATGGCAAACTGTTGGAGTTCTTATAAGACAAATTGTCGCAAGCATGAAGAAGAGTCTAAATCAAATTATAACAGGGGTGACAAGCATGAAGAAGAGTCTAAATCAAATTATAACAGGGGTGACAAGCATGAAGAAGAGTCTAAATCAAATTATAACAGGGGTGACAAGCTAGTATTGGACACAAAAATATTGAGCGTTTCAGTAATGCATTGAAGCAGCAAAGCAAAATGCACACCCCGACTTTTTGGGAAATAGACCGTATTGTTTTTGGTTTTTGACAGAACCTGGATGTGCCCAATTATCTTTGTAAACATTTACCTGCAAACCAGGGTGAGAAAAAAATTTTAAAAATCACTCGGCCAATGGGATGAGTGAATTTGAAAAGCACTTCAAAAATTTTAACAGAACCATTAAGACTATTCTTTGATTTCTCTAACATGGGACTTATGATTAATAAAAATGGCAGTATTAGGATTTTTAATGTGTCATGTGAATGCAACTCTTTAGAGGCTGTATAATGTAAGATGTAGTCGAAAAATAACTCGTCACCCGGGACGAGTACCTACCATAACTACACGTCCCCATGCCATTTTGACACGTCCAGGATGAATGGACGAGTACATTTTTCTCGCTCTGAGGTAATCCAGTGATTTACAAATACAAAATGACGGTTATAAATTACTGTATACCACTGTATACAGGGGGGTATTTTCGCACTTCTATACTAATTACTTGCAAACTGTTGAGCCGACCTGGTTCAGTTGATAGCGTGCTAGACTCTTGATCGTAAGGTTGTGAGTTCGAGTCCAGCCAGCAGTAGGTTGGTTTCCTGTCCTTCGGATGAGACAGTAAAAAGCGAGGTCCCCTGTCACAGTACGGCACATTAAAGAACCCTCACTGCTCAATGGCCGTAAGTGCTGAGCATAGGCCAAAATTTGAAGCCTTTCACTGGCATTTGGTGACGTCTCCATATGCGTGAAAGATTCTTGAGTGGGATGTTAAACAACAATAAACAAACAAACAAAACTTGCAAACTGTTTCTCTCTGTTTTAAACTCGCCCAGACTTGTTACAATTCCAATTTACAATATCATTTAATTTTATTGTGGAGTTTTATCTAAAAATTTAAAATACTTGGGCCTGTCTATTTTCTGCATGATTTCAGTTTTTTTTAACAATTCTGTGTGTTGTTTTAAATGAAATATATAATAGATACTCTCTGCAACTATTAAAATGAATGAATTTACCCAGTTTTGAATTTGCCAATTGACAATGAGGACAAAAATAAAATAGACCAAAAGGACCTGTATACAGTACATAGGTCACTGCAACTTCCATGGCAAGGACCCCAGTATGCCAACATCAGAGCCAACGAGTTTATATAATGAAACATGTTTGTTAATCGTTGTAAAATAAGTTCATGTCGTACTATTCAAAATAAATGCAGGTGGCACTACATACATTTAAATTCTATCACTCCTTGAGATACATATGGACTGAGTTTATATTATTTGTGAGGAAGAGAGTCTGTTTGGACTGAGTTTATATTATTTGTGAGGAAGAGAGTCTGTTTGGACTGAGTTTATATTATTTGTGAGGAAGAGAGTTGTGACTGAGAAGAAGAGAGTCTGTTTGGACTGAGTTTATATATTATTTGTGAGGAAGAGAGTTTGGACTGAGTTTGGACTGAGTTTATATTATTTGTGAGGAAGAGAGTCTGTCTGTTGTGGACTGGACTGAGTTTATATTATTTGTGAGGAAGAGAGTCTGTTTGGACTGAGTTTATATTATTTGTGAGGAAGAAGAGAGTCTGTTTATATTATTTTGGACTGTTTGAGAGTTTATATTATTTGTGAGGAAGAGAGTCTGTTTGGACTGAGTTTATATTATTTGTGAGGAAGAGAGTCTGTTTGGACTGAGTTTATATTATTTGTGAGGAAGAGAGTCTGTTTGGACTGAGTTTATATTATTTGTGAGGAAGAGAGTCTGTTTGGACTGATGTGAGGAAGAGAGTCTGTTTACTGAGTTTAATTTTTGTAGTCTGTTTACTGAGATATTACCTGTCTTGAGAGTTTATATTATTTGTGAGGAAGAGAGTCTGTTTGGACTGAGTTTATATTATTTGTGCCACTGAAATGAGGTGGTCTGTTTTGACTGAGTTTATATTAAGACAGAGTCTGTTTGGACTGTCTCTCTGAGTTTATATTAAAAAAGCTTTTCTAAAGTACTGATCATTAGACCAATCTGCCCTGGAAATGTGTCTTTTTCAAAAAAAGCTTTTATCTAAAGGTCTTAACCAAGACAAAAGGTCTTGACAGGTGGTCTTTTATGAGAGTGGTCTCTCCCAATGTACTCGGATTAATTGTTAAATTGTTGTCTTTTGTCATAGTTTTTTGACTTGCAAATATATTTTTTTACTCTGACTAAAAAAAAATATATATATATTTTCTACATACATGTACCTGTATGTTGACACTAAGGCAAAGTGCCGCAAAGAAGGATCTATGCTATGGACGCGAGTTGAGAATTTGTTTGTGTTTAAATGTATGATAATGTAAGTGTGTAACAGTAATGGCATTTCAGAAATGTGTGATTAAATAAGTGAATCTGTGAATACTTACCTGATTTGATCAAATGTGTAATGAAAGAAATCAAAAAAGAAGTCTGGAGTAAAATTATGCCATAGTGTAACCATTTACTAGGTGTGTAGATGTCATTCAGTACTTATGTTACATGTCATCCACCCCCCCCCCCCCCCCCAAAAAAAAAAAATAAATAAATAAAAAATTAAAAAACAATTAACGAAAAAAAAAACAATAGGGTGTCAAAAGTGTGACAGTGGTATATACATCATACCTTTAGCTATTTGATTTTTTGGCCAGATGGCAAAGTGAATTCCAGAGTATGAATTAGCAAATATCTGCCCATACTTCTGCGTCAACAATTTGGTCAGCTATTGTTAATAGCTCTGATGTTTAGAGTATCAAGTTATAATGTCATATGATGACATTAGTTAGCTATGACCGTCTTTTTGTTTGACCTTGACACTCACCAACAGTGTGACCTTGACCTTCAAAATATCATGCTTCACAATTCGGCCAGATCACATTCAGTAAATTTTTTTTTGGTCATCATGAACAGACAGTATGTATAGTGAAGTTCAAAACCTTTAATTTCTCTTATATAATAATATATTTACTGTGAATATTTAAAAAGTGGCCTTGTATCTAGCTATCAAGATATGTGCCGATATGCTGCCCTTTGTTTAGTTTAAATTCACCCCTTGTGAGTGATTCGGGTTGAATGCTCTACAGCAAATTATTACAAGGTAATTAATTATTCATGCGTAATTATGTTTTTTGTGATTTTCATGTATATTTTTTTTTGTTTTTGTGATTTTAATGCATAATTTTATTTTTTAGTGATAGATCTGTTAAATGTAATTTATTACTTAAACATTGCAAGCGATCTGTTGGATGTTATTCCGGTGTGTTTATCATGTAAAAGGTGCTTTTTTCACAGAATTTCATAAAATTCTGTTCATTCAATTTCTTTTTATTACAAAAAAAATCATTTATTGCATTGTTGTGAAATAGACATACCCAATAAGGAAGCAACATTGAAAAAGAGTTATAGCGTCGAAATTGCTTTACTAGATTTTTATATAACAGTAAACTACATGTGGTATGTGTATTTAAATTAGCGCACTCATATTTTAGTGCTTGCAGGGGTTATAGACTTATTAGCGCAATCTTAAATTCGTGAAATTCACTTAAAAACTAATAGTTTTTGTTGTGTATAAAAAATGACAGGATGGAGAAATTTTAGCGCTGCCCTTGAAATAGCGCAATGACTTGCTCGCAAGAGGCGTTAATATTAGAATATCGCTAAAATAAGTACACGCACAGTGAACGAGCCACTAAAAATCTTAATTGTTCACTTTATTCTTATTCACCACTGTACCTATTCATACCTGTCTTGAGACCACTCGCATGGAAGACCATCTGCCATATAAGACCACCTTAAAGGAACCGCTTGGTTAAATTATTCCTTATATAAAACTTCTTTTGAGAGTCTATACACATCTTGAGAGAACAAAATTTATTGGCTGATGGGGTGGTCTCTCAAGGCAGGTATGTTCTACTTATTGTTTTAATTAAGTCGAGAAAGATATATACAACTCGTTTAGTAGTAGTAGCCTTTTGCACAGTCCAGGATCGGTGATATTGTCCTGACTGTTAGAATAGCGTGTTCCTTGTCCATCTAGAGTCTGATGGTGAATACTCAAAACAAACTACATGTAGTTTATATCTTACAATCTCTTCTCATCTCTCTATCAAGTCTTTGAGATGGACGGCATTGAATCTCTTGTTGAAATGCTTTTTTCTTTTACCAAAAAAAAAAAAAAATGTGAAAATAAAACTTTGACCTTATTATTTAACAAGCTGTGAAAAAGCACCTTCAAAGCCAAACTTATATTTTTGTACAAAGCCAGTACTGAAGCTGTTTAAGTTCTGTTGTGTATGAAAATAAAATGATAATAAAAAAAGTTTAATTCCTTTTTTAAATTTGAAGGATACCTGAGTGACATATTGCCATTGGGCCATCGGTCCCTGATCTGTTGGTAAAATAAATACAGTGAACCCACTTTACAATGACTGTGTTTGTTCCCACGTAGGAGTGATGTTATATCGAATTTGTCACTGTAATGAATTTGATGTGGTGGGCATTTCATAGTATCATTTACGCATATATGTACATGTAAATACATAAACTTACAACATATCTTATTATTTTATTTCATACTATTTTCAACATTTTAATTATCATATTTATGCAAGTTAATATTGTAAACATCAATGCACAATTATTTTTTTCGGTCGCATATCGTAAACCGGTGATATCGTGAAATGCACGGATCATGTACAAAATGCCCGAGTGTAATATATCTCGTGATTCCGAGTTAAATTCATTATAAATTGCTTAAATAGCTCTGAGATTGCTGATACAATTCTCTTAAAAATGTGTTTCATAAATAAAGTTTTACTAAAATGTCTACGGCTATATCGCAAGGAATGAAGTGATTTAAAGATCCGCCATTGTAACCACATCGGCACGGTCATGTAACGTAACGGAATTTGTCAGCTATATGTATTATTTATTTATTTATCTTTTTTAATTTGTACACAGCTTGTAAGTTGTATTTATCTTCCTGACGGTTTAGTTCTAATGAAACCTACTGATGGTTTATAAACATTAGGCCTACTGCCTACTGTACAGGTAAGGATGACACCTAGGCCATCACCTATCAGTACAGATTAGAGAACAATTGACGGTGTAATTGTTTTATTGACACAATTATTTTTACCTGTGATCTCAACCGTGAAGAAAATCAAGACTGAAAACAATAGCCGGATCAGCAGGTGGTTCTCCTATGCTGTTATGTCGTTGTAAAGAGTTTATTTACTCTGAGTTTTGTACATTTGTTCCCGGAATTTAATGTCGGAGTTGGATACTGAATATTCCGTTGTAATGAGTACTTTTTATGTACATGTACATTTGTTCCCAAGCGATTCTTGTCGGATACCGAATATTCCGTTATAATGAATGTCGTTGTAAAGCGGGTTCACTGTATATATCTCCTGAATCACTTTCTCCTTTTTAGTTTTGCTACCTAATCAATGCCATTTGACACAAGTGACCTTTGACTCCAGTAACCAATAAGGCCATTTGGGTCTCTTTGTTTAGTTTTGTTGCCAGTTTAGTGCCATTATGCTTCAGGTGAACGCTAAGGCCCTTTGGGACTCTTGTTGCTTAAAATAAATGACATTATGCCATAGGTTAATGTTAAGGCCCTTTGGGCCTCTTGTTTAGTTTTGCTGCCTAATTAGTTTGACTTCAGTGATCATTAATTGGGCATCAGCTGTTTCTTGTTTTTTAGTTGTTTTTTTTCCTTTTTACTACCTAGAATGACATAAAATAACAAAGATATATATACAGTACACAGGCATAAAAATTCTTAAATTCCCATATATTTTGTGAAAATAGCTGGAGAATCCCAGTTTTGGCACTTTTTCACTTGCAATTAATTAACTCAACCTTACTATTTGATAATGAATACCAAACTTGACCTGACCTTATTTTCACAAAATATAAAGAAATTTTTAAAAGATTTTTTACACCTATGTATAGGTCTTATTTGTTATTGTACATCAAGTACAAGTAGTAAAAGTAGAAACCATAATTCTAAATAATTTTTTGGGTAAACAGCTAAGATCCCTTGGTCCTCTTGTTTAGTTTTGCTGCTTGATTAGTGCCATTTTGCCTTAGGTGATCAATAAGGTCCTCTAGGCCTTTTGTTATGCTATGTTTCGCACTACACTAAGTATGTTTTCAGTTATGTGGCAGGGGACATTTGTATTGGCAGGGGAGGATCATCAGGTGTGTGGTATCTGAAGATAGACCACCAGCAATCTACAACAAGCAAATATGAAAGATTCAAATTATGTCATCATGGTCATACTTAGAACTCTTTCACCACGGCACTACATTTAGTAAAACTTTGATGTATCAAAGTTCAACAGACCACCTAGAAAAGTTCGAAACATCGGGACTATAACTCATGAATGGTAACCGAGAAAGATAGATTCTTAGTTTCAGAGGTTGTATAAGATATGTTTTACAGCTTTGAATCCGTATAAGACAGACGGCCATGATGTTTAATAATAACTGCTAAAATTAACTTAATTTTGATGAAATTAAAACATTTGAGTGTTTATGAGAATAAGAAAGTTTTTTCATACACATTAAATTTTGACTTCATATTATTTGTAGGAATTTTCTATGTTTCTATATAATGGGCCCAAAAATGTATTCCAAACATCAAAATATTTTACTCATAAAAGTTCTAATGTTTGAATTGAATTGAAATATACATTGTTTATAAGTAGCAAATAACAAAATTATTCTGAACTTTGTCAGAACCTGTAGTTGGAAACATCCGAGAAATTCAACCCATTGAAAATCAACTGTATTTCCATTGCTCTTCTTCCATCCCTGTCTTTTGTGAATTTTTAAGGTTTCCTAGGAAAAAAAATTCCTTCTACTGAAAATTTTTCATTTCGTTTTAAACAGTCATTTAAATAATCTGCTGCTAAACAATGAAAGTTAACCAGGGTAAAGATAATTTCTGTGCAAGACTTATAACTAAGGGTATTTATTTCTGTGATGTCTTGGCAGCATTTTTACACATAATCCGAGTAACTACCTGAAAAAAGAAGAAGACTGAAACGTATGGCTGAATCTTCCATACTTTTGCATCAAAACTTAACAAGAGGCCCAAAGGGTTAAAAATAATCCATAGTGAGAGGTTGAATAAATGTAGCACATGTATTCAAACAAGTTATCATTAGTCTAATTTAGTACATTACAGGAAGTCGTACGTCTTGTCCACCATTTGTTATTAGTGCACCATCATATTACTGGACGTTCTTAGCTTTGTGACTCAAATCGCAACCTATTAATCAATGATCCCCATCCAAATCAAATGTGAAAATAAGATCAGGTCCCAGTGTCATATGCATATACAAATAGCAAGGTCATTTATCATTTATTTGCAAACAAATAATTGCCAAACTGGGTTTCTCAAGCAATTTTGATGAAATACAGGATAAGCCCTATAGGAATTTAAGGTGTTTTTTTCCCCGTGAAATTCTTGTTTTTGTTATTGTACATCAATCTAAAAAGAGAAGGTCAACAAAACTTTTTTTTTGGAAAAAAACACAGCCCCATTAAATAAACATTTTATACCGTAATATAAAAGATTTAAGAAAAATCAGTAAGTTCTATTTTTTATTGTATCTTTTTTGTGTCATAAAAAATCATTTAAAAGATTACAACACAGAAAGCAAAAAAGGTTCAGTACAAAAAAAAAAAAAAAATATCAGCTGACTTTAACACCTTGAAGAACATGACCATGAAAATGACCTTGTATATTATCATAAGTAGGTCATAATCAGGTCAAAGGTAAACATATTTAGTACATTTTATAAGGATTTGAAAAGCATTGTTTCTATGGCCAACCTCTGTAACATAGCGAAATCCAGATTTCAAAGTCTGTAAGTATTGGTACACATGTCCTTAGATTAGAACCAAGGTAATAACAGTGCACATGTCCTTAAATCTAGAACCAAAGTAATAACAGTACACATATCGGAACCAAAATATTCACAGTAGGGCCTACACATATTCTTGAACTCAGAACTATAGCAGTACATATCCTTGAATTCAAATCGAAGTATTGGCAGTGTACACATCTTTGAATTCAGAATCCAAGTGTCAGTAGTGCATATGTTCTGAAACTATGGGTGCTTACCATTCACTGGAACAGACTTGTGTATACCAGGCAGTTCTATGATTGGTAAGGTGTCTGATCTGACACATCGGCACCTAATCTGAGTCGGTTTCCTTCCCATGATTCAGCAGTACTATTGTTACAGACACTGCCAAAAAACTGAATTTACGACTTTTGATTTTCTCGAGAAACCATGTATTCAAACGATGGCTCTATAGCTAATCAGAAACAAAAAAATAATAAATTTTTAGAATGAAAAATGAATTTTTTATTTGTGATGAAAATATTTTGCAATTTGTCAGTCACATCTTGTTTTGTTCGACTTCTGGACCATTCACAAAAATTGGTTAGTACTGTTGTGAATGGTAAGCACCCTAAGAACAATAGCGGTTACAGAGATGTGCAAAAATTGGGTCTCTAGAATTTTGGATCCAAGAATTAGACAACTGACATGCATGTACAGAGGGTATACAAAAGTATTTGATCACTAATCTTTTACAATATATTTCATATAAAACCACATTTTTTCCCAAAAGATATTGTGAATTAATTTCCAATCAGATTTCAGTAAAGTTTTCACCATCAAACAGAGAATGTTTCCAAGTTTAATTGGTTATTTGGATGTAATTTTCTATTTTCTTATTTCAAAGATTTTACAATTTAAATTGACAGTAAAAATTAGATGTCACAATTTTACTTGGTCATAGTTTTCATTACAAAAATTAAATCTTCAGGTGAAATAAATAAATCTTTTAATTTCATATTCACACAATGAAAATGAATGTATATAATGAAGCTGTATTTAATTCCTTGTTTAACAGAGAAAATTCTATTGAAATATGATAATAAATGGCTTCACAATATATTTTTTTTAAAAATAGTAAAAACTCAAAGTGACCGCATACTTTTGGTATGTCACTGTATATGCATGTCAGTTGTAGAATTCTTGAATTCAAAATTTGAGATCCATGCAAACCATGCTAAAAAAAATCAAATTCAGAATTCAAGTATTCAGTATACGGAACTTGACTCCTTTAATAAATTAAACATTTAACTTTATGCATAAATTGGTGCTTAAACGCTTGAATACAGAAATCATGTTCCAAGTACATACAACATGAACTGGGCGTCTTTGTTAACTTTTAACATGTCCGAGTAACAAAACTATTGAAGATTTCAGGTACATGTGTATTTTCCTACATTACTTATTATGGGGGTAGGGGTGGAGATCAAGGTCCTTTGGTTTAAATAGAGAATCCTTTTAACAATACTTTACAATTCTTCCCCCCGGAGATGTTTTTAATTGATCAACCTTACACGTGATTCTATCCTCGGACATGTTTATCATTTAACCCAATTTCCCCTAAAGACACATTTGGACTGGCTTTTGTCATCGATTTAATGAAGAGTCCATTATTTTTCAGGGTTAGATGAGTTAAGGTCATAAGTTAACTCAGACCCTGCATTTATACAGAGATTAAAAACTGAAATGAATTTGGAAACTGCCCTTAACTCATCAACCCCTGAAAAACAATGGACTCTTCTGTAAATCAATGACTTGAGTCAGTCCAAATGTGTTTTTAGAGGTGAATGAGTTAAACAGATTCTGTCTTCAGTGTCTAGAATGCCAACACTTGTCTCTATAGTTCTCAAGCCTTTAGCAGTAATTATTTTGTTGAGCTTTGTACAGAGTAATCCTACATCATACAGGTTATGAACAGTACCTTAAGTCATAAATATAGGGTAAGTGTAATCTTACGTCATACACATACAGAAGTAAACATGTCACCGAGAAATCATGTCGGCTAATCCTGAAATCCGATTGGCTAAGCAGACTAAGTTAAGAATATTTTCAGACTTACGTAAATTTTTGTACCTAGGCATTGGAGTCTGCTTTGTACACAGATGTTGAGTATAATCAATGTTGTTTTGTAAAAGTAAAAAGTTTCCATTCTTCCTATTTATTTCTGAGAATAATATCATTTATAACCATACTGAATTGTAAGTTGCATAATGCAATAAAAATATTTCATACTCGATTTTCTTCTGAAGCTTATGACCTCTCCGTGCT